>JAEIGF010000624.1:0-376927 GCA_018903485.1 Drosophila littoralis | reverse complement strand
CATACCTAAAGCCGTTGTAATAGATAACGAAAATCCCTTAACTCAGCATCAATCACTTTTATGATGCAGGACCAATTATGTATAGAAGTTTATAAAACACCACCCTACAAAAGCGCAGTGAATGGTCAGGTAGAAAGATTTCATTCAACACGTTCAGATATTATGAGATGTAATAAAAGAAAACAAGAACACAGAACATTTGAAGAACTTCTTAACAAATCAGTATACGACTACAACTACACTATACACTCGACAACTAACAAGAGACCATTAGACATATTCTTCGGCAGAAACATGACTACAGACCCAGATCAATACGAAAAAGCTGAAGAAAGAGAACATTGACAGACTCAACTGAAACAATCGACTGTCATACAGAATCATAACAAAAAACGCAACGACATACGCACCTATACACCAGGTCAAGAAATATTCGTCAAAGTTAATACCAGATTAGGTACCAAACTATCACCCAGATACAAAAAGTAAATAGTTAAAGAAAATAGGAACACAACCGTACTAACAACAACTGACAAGATAATCCATAAAAGCATTATTAAAAATACATAAAAATTACCGATTACTATTAATGATAATTTTAATAAAAGCAACATGCCACCTTTAAATATTGAAGAAATGTTAGAATTTGAAGATGTGTCCATTTTGCATAATGGAACAACCTTGTTTTACATTGTAAAAGTTCAAATTTAGAAGAAACAGAATGCAAAAATACCATAGTAAAGCCAATAATGAAAAATAACAATATTATAAATTTAGAATTTAACGAACTGTTTCATTGTAATAAAACAATTAATGGCATAAACAACAATTGTAAACGATATCATAATATTAAAATTTTTAACAAATCAAAAATTGTAAACTTAAACAATAATAACTGTATACCTAAGTTAGTTATTGGAGATCAAGCGCTCTGTGGCTTTAGCAATGCAGACCATATCCCGGAGATCGAAGAAATCGACGATGGACTTATACTAGTGAACGACTTCAACGGCACTATTAGATGGCAAGAAGAGGAGAAACGTGTGAGAGGCACCTACAGGATCAACGTCTGGAACGAAACCTTATTCATCAGCAAACAAGAGTTCAGCAACTTGGAGGTCACAGTCATGACCCCAGGAAATCCCACAATACAAATAACCCCAATAGAAAACGAAAGAATTAAGATTCTTTCTCAGGAAGCAATGGAAGAACTGCACATCAACAACATAAAAAACATGCAAAAACATCAGACGCACTCTATAGCCAATAGAGTCGGCTTCATAACTCTGTTCACAGTTGCCATCCCTCTTACCTGTGTATTACGTATTGAAGAAAAAAGAAAAATATAAACTGCAACTGAACAAAGAACTAGAGATACCCAGAAAAGAACCTACGCATATCCAAATACAAAATACAGACGCCAACAACCTCAGGTTCAACAACATACCTTTCTTCTGATGACCGCTTGAGGACAAGCTTATGATCAGCCCCCCACAGTTTTGAACTCACGGCAAGGAGCCGTATAATTTGTATAGTTTATAAGCATTAAATGTAGTAGTGTAAGATAGTAGAATTGTAAGAGGCAAGAAGCCGCCGATAGTAGAATCAAGTAAAAAGGCAAGGAGCCGTTAACCGCATAGTCTGCGTATTATTAGGATAAGGGCATAGTTATGGGCAAGTAGCCAGTCATTCATTTGAATTTAACCGCCGGCCGCCGCTGCAACCGTGCGCTGCTGATCGGCTGCTCAACACTGCCTTCGAAAGCGCAGCTTCAATTCGGCGGCGAAGAGCGAAAGCTCCGAGGCGAAGTTGCGAAAGCTCGCGGCGAAGTCGAGCAACCGAGGCAAGCGCATGGCTCGCTAGCGAGCGAGCCGGCACTTTTGGATTGAACCTTAATGGTGAGTAGACGTGCTAGAAGGAGTGCAAGCTGAGAAAAAACGTGACGTGCATAGCGGAGCGCTAGAGCTCCAGAGAACAGTGCGGCAAGGTTTAGCGTAGGGATTGCTATAGTCATAAGTGATAAAAGTGAATAAAGTGCCTATGTTATTAACTATCAAGAAGAAGCCGGATAATTCCTTGTTTCCTGATAGCCCGGGTTACTTTAACATCGGATTTAACCGATGTTCGGCCTAACCTCTGTCAGGTGCATGTGGCATGAGATCGTAGCCCCCGGGGCGGGTATCACTGGTTGGTGTCTCGAGGTGTAGTTGGTGCGTGGCTAAGGCCCGACAGTGTAGTTGGTGCGTGGCTACGGCCCGCCAGTGTAGTTGGTGCGTGGCTACGGCCCGCCAGTGTAGTTGGTGCGTGGCTACGGCCCGTTAGTGTAGTTGGTGGGTGGCTACGGCCCGCCAGTGTAGTTGGTGCGTGGCTACGGCCCGCCACTGTAGTTGGTGCGTGGCCACGGCCCGTTAATGTAGTTGGTGCGTGGCTACGGCCCGCCACTGTAGTTGGTGCGTGGCCACGGCCCGTTAGTGTAGTTGGTGCGTGGCTACGGCCCGCCAGTGTAGTTGGTGCGTGGCTAAGGCCCGATAGCGGGGTGGTACGAGGCTCCGGCCCGCTAGAAGAGGTAGCACGAGGCTGCGGCCTGGTATGTTGAGTGGTACAGTGGCAGTGCGAGGTATATTTGTGTCGAAACCCTCACCCCCCCCCCTTAGCCCTCCGTCCCAGCGAATTTATAAATGTCTTGTGAATCGCTGGACCTGGTGAGACTGAGATTCATACCCCGGCCAGTAGCTACTTTACAAGTGGCGCCCGAGCAGGGACATAGAGGCGTTTAGGGGCGTGGCATAGTTGCGGATTAAAGCCCCGCAAGTATGCCCAAAAAGGTGTTTCAAAAAAAAAAAAAAAAAAAAATTTTTGTGTACAGGGTATTTCAAGTCGAGCATACCTTGAATTGTATATACTCCGGTAGAGAGCAAGGGAAAAGAAGTGATAGTAGGCGGGTAGAATGCGCGTCTAGGGTATAAAGTAGTCGTGTATACCCCGACAAGTGCATTTCATACCCTATGTTAGGCGACGAGATGAACACCTGCAAGATCTGAGCAACGAAAAATGTGCACAGAAGTCGAGCTCAGCAACGAAAAAAAGGGAGAGATAACGGCCGGTCGAAAAGTACAGCGCGCGCGCGCCAAATGGGCGACGTCGAGACCATACTTGCACACGTGTGCACAAACGCGCGTCGCAGTCGACGTCGGCGTCGAAGGGCCGTTAAGGCGTCGCGGCAGCGGCTGTACAGTGAGACGAGTTCAACTCACGCGCGGTGAAAAGTTGAATTCGTCAGTACAGTCGGCGGAGGCGATGACGACGGGTGTGCAGTGAAAGTGATAAATAACAATAATAAAATAATATGAAACCAAGAAAAACTATTTAAAAAAAAAAAAAAAATAAAAAAAAAAAATAAAATAAAATAAAATAAATAAAAATATAATAATGAAAACAAATAAAATTAAATAAAAATAAAAGAATAATGAACAAAGACTAAGCAACAAGAAAAAAAAAATGTATAAGAACATCAAGTGAATTAATTTTTTTTTTATATTTTTTTTTATTGTTTTGCGAGTGGAATGCTGTGGATGTATAAGAAAAATAATAAGGACAGATACTTAAGAAAAGTGAAATAACAAGAAGCAAAGGCAAAAACGGACAAAAACTAAAGTGAACGATGGTCAAAAGTTTAAAAGAGATTTAAGTGCATATAAAGTAGACGTAAAAACAAAAAAAAAAAAGGAGAGAAAATACCAAAGGGACAGCAAAAGGAAAAACAAGAGAAACAAAGACCAAAGTGAACGAAATAAACCTACGGAACGAGAGTTGCCCAGACACCAAACCCAAAACTCGAGCGAGGGTCCACAAGAGTTGTAGTTGAGCCCAGAGTGAGTAGCAAAAACTCAGGATGGAGACAGGTGAGTGCCAAAATCCGGGTGTAGGCGTGCGCTGGATCCACCAGCGCCGCAAAGAAGAACTGGTGGCGATCGCCCATGAGTTCAGGCTGGAAAAGGAGGGCCGCGTGGAGGAGCTGCGTAAGCGGCTATCCACTTTCGTGCAGGATGGCGGCCATACATCCGAGATTTGGGCTCGGCTGGATGAGTTAGAGTCTCAGACCGCCAAAACATTGGAGCCGTCTCCCTGGGGCACTCTACCCGACGTTGGCGGACGGCCGCGCCAAAAATCGGAACCAGACCTAAGGAGTTCGCAGCTGTACGAGCGGCTGCAGGTTCCGATCCCTAGTTTAGCCGTCTCGGGTGCAGGGGAAACTCACGAGATTAGGAGCAGCGGAGCTCGCCGGACGACGGCGGTCGACGGGGAGCTAGGGCGAACCCCTTACGACTCGAATAATGGCCCTCATATTCCCCGGCCATATTCTCAGTCGGAGGCCAGGCCCCTCGCGAATGTTCCAGAACAAGTCCGAAAGTGGGGCATGAGGTACGATGGCCGTTCCGACCCCCTAGGGTTCCTAGAGGACCTAGAGGAGCGTGCCATTACGTACAGCATAGCCCTCGATCGATTGCCTCGGGCCATGAGCGAGGTGTTCTGCGACCGGGCTGCTCGTTGGTTCCTGAGTAGTGGACTGAGGGATGTGCCATGGTCGGTATTTAGGAGGGGTTTCTTGGAATTCTTTCTGCCACCACGCTACTTCGAGAGGCTGGAGGATGAAATCCGATCCCGCCGGCAGCGTGTGGGGGAAGAATTTAAGGAATACCTAATAGAGCTGAGGGCTTTGATGCACCATGCCAGATATGAGCCGGCGCAGGAGTTGCACCGGATATATGAGAATGCCGCACCCGAATACAGGCTTTACGTACGACGGCAAGATTTTTCCACTTTGTCCCAGCTGACTCAACTTGCTGTGGAGTACGAAACGGTGATGAGACAGCGAGCGGAATACTCCGGAAGCAGGGCAGGGAGTCAGGCGGCCACGAGCTCAAGTAGTGCGGAGTGGGGAAGGACGGTCCAGCCCTCTGGGGGACACCTTAACCCATTCCGGTCTGCTCCCATCGGATCCGGAGCGATCGGTGTGGATAGACGAGTCTCCGCCCCGCCGGCAACGGCCCCTGCGGAAGTGGCCCACCAGATGATGAGCCAAGAGGCCGGGACCGGGTACGACCCGCGACGAGCATGCCGCAGGTGCGCACGGGAGGGGCATTTCGCCAGGGAATGTCCTAATGCGCCCGTTTTGTTTTGTTGGGTATGTGGGCATCAGGGCAGAAGTAGTCAAGAGTGTTGTCGCCGCACGGAGGCGGGAAACGGGCAACGGCGTCGTCCAGGTCAGGGTCGGGTCGACGCCGTCACACACGGGACTCGGCAGTAGTACCCCCGCTTAAGGTGGAGGGTGGCCGGATCGTCGCCACGGTGGAGATTGGCGGGAGGACGATGCCCGCCACTATCGATACAGGGGCCACTCGCAGCTTCATGAGCGAAGACTGCGTGCGCAAGGGGGCGATTCGGGGAAGAGTGGAGAACGTGCAGGCGCGCATTCGTCTGGCAGATGGGTCCACGGTCGAAGTAGAGAAGGCATTGAGGATAGACGTCGGCCTAGCGGGGAAGGTGGCCAGCATGTTAATGCTTGTCATGCCCGCAATGCTGGACCACGTTATCCTGGGGATGGACTTCCTGGGCGCCATGGGCACTACGGTACGCTGCGGCAAGGCGCAGCTGATCCTAGAAGCAGTGACGATACCGGGCGCGGGGCCAGGAACGAGCGAGGAGTCGGAGAAAGGCCTCCCAGGTCATGAAAGAGGAGCACCTGCTCGGCTACAGAGAGAGTCGGAGAAAGCTCCGACGAAAGGGGAGTACCTGCTCGGCCACAGAAGGAGCCGGAGGAAGGCCTCCCGAGTCATGAAAGAGGAGCACCTGCTCGGCTACAGAGAGAGTCGGAGAAAGGCCTCCCGAGTCATGAAAGGGGAGTACCTGCTCGGCTACAGGGAGAGTCGGAGAAAGGCCTCCCGAGTCATGAAAGAGGAGCACCTGCTCGGCTACAGAGAGAGTCGGAGAAAGGCCTCCCGAGTCATGAAAGGGGAGTACCTGCTCGGCCACCGAAGGAGCCGGAGGAAGGCCTCCCGAGTCATGAAAGAGGAGCACCTGCTCGGCTACAGAGGGAGCCGGAGGAAGGCCTCCCAGGTCATGAAAAGGGAGCACCTGCTCGGCTAAGCAGAGTCGGAGAAAGGCCTCTCGAGAGAGAAGTCGGCAAGGAAGGCCTCGCGCGTCATGAAAGGGAGACCGCTCGGCAGTGACGGCTCGGCAACTGTCGGAAAAGGAGAAGAAGAAGGAAGTAAAAGATGAGTCTCATTCGGGGTTGGGCCGAGGTTGAGGAGCCCAAAAGGCGGCGCGTAGACCTGCAAAGGCAGACCTACGCTGGTCATGCAGGCGGCACGGTGGAAGCGTGCCAAAGAACGGAGGGATTAGGAGCAATGGCTCAAATCCGCACGGGCACAGGGAATCAGGAGCGGCTGCCAGAGTCGAGCGATCAGGGAGCTCTATTTGGAGTCGGAGTGGTACCTGGAGGAGGCGAGCCGCAGGGCAAGCCCGGCGTAGAAGAGGCAGAGTGGCCAGCGGACTTGGATCCGGAGCTTAAGGAGTTCCTGGAGTCGGAACTGACACTCTTCGAGGGGCTGCAGGGAGTCTCGCACATCGCGGAGCACAGGATCAGGCTTAAGGATGATTAGCCATTAAAACAGAGATATTACCCGAAGAATCCGGCCATGCAAAGGGTGATTGATGAACAGGTGGACGAGCTGATGCAGGCAGGTGCCATCGAGCCGTCGCGTAGTCCACACAGCGCCCCAATCGTCTTAGTCAAGAAGAAGACTGGCGAGTGGCGCATGTGTATCGACTATCGACAACTCAACGCGCACTCCGTCCCAGACGCTTATCCTGTTCCCAGGATTAATCACATCCTTGAGCGGTTGCGTCACGCCCGGTTCATCTCCACCCTGGATTTGAAGCACGGGTACTGGCAGATACCGATGGCAGCCGATAGTCGGGAATGTACGGCGTTCACGGTCCCCGGAAGAGGTCTTTTCCAGTGGCGGGTGATGCCATTTGGTTTACACTCGGCGTGTGCGACCTTCCAGCGAGTTTTAGACACGGTCATAGGGCCGGAGATGGAGCCTCATGCGTTCGCCTACCTAGACGACATCGTGGTAATAGGAGCGACGAAGGAGCAACATGTAGAGAACTTGAGAGAGGTGTTCCGCCGGTTAAGGGCGGCTAATCTCAGGCTGAATAGGAAGAAATGCAGTTTCTTCCGGGAGAGGTTGGTCTACCTAGGACACGTCATTTGTGGGGAAGGAATACGTACCGATCCAGAGAAGGTGGAGGCGATACGTAACCTGAGGGCCCCGACAAATTGCAAGGAGTTGCGGCAATGTCTCGGGATGGCGTCATGGTACAGGCGCTTCGTTCCCAACTTCGCGACTCAGGTACAGCCGCTAACAGCGCTCTTAAAGAAGGGGCGGAAATGGGCATGGGATCGAGAACAGGAGGAGGCATTGCGTCAATTGAAGGACAGCTTGACGACTGCCCCTGTGTTGGCTTGTCCAGACTTTTCCGCCAGATTCGTCCTACAGACTGACGCAAGCGAGTACGGCCTCGGCGCAGTGCTGACGCAGACGATAGAAGGGCAGGAGCGGGTCATAGCGTACGCGAGCAGAAAGTTGCTGAAGGCCGAAGTGAACTACTCCGCCACCGAGAAAGAGTGCCTGGTAATCGTTTGGTCGATACGGAAGCTGCGTTGCTACCTAGAAGGGTACCGGTTCGACGTGATAACGGACCATTTGGCCCTAAAGTGGCTTAATTCTATCGAGAGCCCGTCAGGAAGGATCGCGCGATGGGCATTGGAACTGCAACAATTCCAATTCGACGTCCACTACCGACGAGGGAAGCTCAACGTCGTGGCTGATGCGCTATCGAGGCATCCTCTAGAGACCTGTCAGCAAGCAGTGGTGGTTGAGGCCCCCTGCAAATGGGTTGCGAGGATACGTGCTAGAATCACCGAAGAGCCAGCCAAGTTCCCGGATTACATCGAGGAAAACGGACAGCTATATAGGCATTTGGGCCACCGCGCGGACGACGAAGATTACATCCCTTGGAAGCTATGTGTGGCCAGTGGTCAACGGCAGAAGGTATTGGCGGAATGCCATGATGCCCCCACGGCCGGACATCAAGGCGTGAGGAAAACTGTGTCGAGGCTAGCCCAAAGGTACTACTGGCCGGGTATGTTCCGAGACGCCGCCAGGTACGTGAAGTGTTGCGAAACCTGCCAAAAGTTCAAGAGTGAGCAACTCAAACCGGCTGGACGCATGCTGACGAGGCAGGTGGCGGAGCCGATGGCAATACTGTGCGCGGGTTTCGTTGGGCCCCTCCCACGGTCGAAACATGGCAACACCATGTTGCTGGTGTTCCATGATGCTTTCTCGAAATGGGTGGAGCTGGTCCCTCTCAGGAGAGCAACGGCGGCACACCTCCAAACGGCGTTCCGGGAGAGGATTTTGAGCCGATTCGGGGTGCCTAAGAAGTTCGTGTGTGACAACGGGGTACAGTTCACAAGCCGGAGTTTCAAGGCTTTTCTGGAGTCCTTGGGTGTAGAGATCCAGTACACCGCCCCTTACTGTCCGCAAGAAAATCCTACCGAGAGGACCAACAGGACCGTGAAGACCATGATAGCGCAATTTATCGAGGGCCACCAGAGTTCGTGGGACGAACTCTTGCCCGAGATATCGCTGGCGGTCAATACAAGCGTGTCGGATTCGACCGGATTCAGTCCCGCTTTCCTGATGCAGGGAAGGGAGCCGCGGTTGCCGGCCGCTTTATATGATCAGGTGACTCCGGGGTCCGCAACTAGTGCGTTCGACCCTAGGACAAAGGCGGATAGGTTAAAAGAAATCTTTTATGTCGTTCACAGCAATCTCCAGCGTGCATCAAAGGACCAGGGCAGACTATAACTTGAGGAGACGAGAGTGGCGGCCTTCGTTGGACTCGATGGTCCTGTTAAGACAGCACCAGCTATCCAACGCCGCACGAGGGTTCGAGCGAAATTGGCACCCAAGTTCGATGTCCCCTATCGGGTTATCAAGTTCGTGTCACCTAACATTGTGCGCCTAATGAGGCCAGGTGAACGGAAAAGGAGGGTGGCCAACATCTCGCAGCTGAAACCATTCTACCGAGACGGAGGGGAAGACCCAGGGCACAGGGATGCCCACGAGTAGGCGAAGGGTGAGAGCGACACCCGTCGCCCAACGAAACCATTAGAATAAAATTTAGATAAGACTAACATTAATAACATAATTGAGAATAGGTCTAGTAAAACGGGAGCCGCACTGAGAAGATAGGGCATTAACAAATAAGTAACGAGTAGGTTAATGAATAAGCTAATTTACAGATGGAACCCGAGATTATCAATATCTCATCCGACGAAGACGTCAGCAGCGGAGACACCGAACCTTTCCCCGGGCCGGGAGCCGGAGGCCGTCCTCGCGACCCCCGCCAGGGACGCGAGTACTGCCGAAGAGGACGACAAGAAGGGCCGCCCCGTCAGTTCCGCCATATCCTATACTCCCAGCGTACCAACGTCGTGGAGAGGCTGGACGGGATGGTCATGCTGATGGCGGTCGAGATCACAACGATGTTCGTGGAGGCGCCGTTTGCGCAGAATTCGCCACCTTACGCGGAGGAGCCCCCGTCCCCTCCGCTTGCATCCCACTCGCCAAGGCCGTCCGGAATGACGACCCCGGTAACAACCGGCGAAGTGGACGATCTCGCGGACGAGGAGGAACTCCCATCGCTCGAGGCAGGCAGGCCTGGGCCATCGGTGCCGAGATCCACGGTGACGAGCGCAAAGGGGGAGGGAAGTTCCCCGTCGGCCCCAGAGACAGAAGCGTCCCCGACGGAGGCAGCAAGCAACGTCCCAGTGGCCCGCACGGAAGCGGACTGGATCAGCCGTAGCCCGAACCCCACCGCGGAAAGGAACCCGACGCAACCGAAGCCCATGTCGGATTATGAGCCGCTGACGGAAGACGAGGACGACGAACCGGCATTCCGCCGCCGTTTCACTACCCATCGGTGAGAGGTAGACCCCGAGAGCCAATTCCCCCGGGTGACGTTGCGCTACCTGCCGAAGGTCCCCGAGGAGGTTAGGGCGCCCCGTCCTGGGCCCTCGAAGCGGGGAAGGGCGAACACAGGGGAAGGCCCTGAGGGAAAACGCCGGCGAAACCGTCGCCGCCGACAAACGGTTAAGCCTAGCAAGCGTCGTCGAAGCAGGAGTCGACGCGAGCCCAGTCTAGAGGGGACGTCGACACCGGCACAGAAGAGACCCCGCTCCGAGACCGAGAAGCCCGGAGGCCCGCAGCTGCGCGTGCCGCGTTCGCCCCGCGAACGCCAGGAGGGTCCTTCCCAGCCTGGGAAGGATAACCACAGCTGCGGAGCCATGAGCAGTCGTCGGGAAGGACATCCCGAGCCCTGGCTGACCCCAATCTCAGTCTGCCAGATGGTCGTGGAAGAGCGGCGATGTGGAAGCGAGGAGGCGACACCACCACTCGCACCCATGACCTGGACCGGGGAGCCAGTTTCCGGCCCTCAAGAGGATTTGGAGGAGGCATGGTTCGGCCGCGAGGAAGCAATGCCCACACTCGTGCCTGTAACACGCGCCGAAACACCAAACACCACTTCTCGGAGGGAATTGGAGGAAGCGTGGTTCGGCCAAGAGAGCGAAACGCCATTCGAAAAGGCATCTTTTGCCACTCGCCAGGAGGGCATGGGCGAAGCATGGTCCGAGGACGAAGACGCGATGGCGACGCCTCCATCACCCAAGTCGGGTGTTGCGACCGAGGCTCCTTCCCCAAGTGTCCCAAAGACCCCCACCGACAGCGAGTTGTGGGGGGACATTGTGGACCTATTCGATGGAATCGACGGATGGGATACCAGCTTGGAGTCGGTGCTCGACGAGGAGCTCGACATCGATGCCGAGACGGACGCCGAGCCTGAGGTCGCGCCGAGGAGCCTCACGCCGACAGAAGTTGTCGAGAGCCCCGCCAGGAAACCCATGGCAGATTTCACCCCTTCGGGTTGGAGGGTGTTCCCCCGCGGGACGCCGTTATCCTCAGGAGTGGTGGAACTCATCGCAAGGGAGGCGCGGGTCCGCCGCTTCCGGTGCCGGCGCACGCGCTTCCACGTGTCTGATGGGAAGGCAGACTACAGCGTGACGTTAAACGCCAGAGGCGACGTTACCGTCACCTGCTCGAAGTAAGGGGGGGGTGTGAGGCGGCTATTATGATCAGCCCCCCACAGTTTTGAACTCACGGCAAGGAGCCGTATAATTTGTATAGTTTATAAGCATTAAATGTAGTAGTGTAAGATAGTAGAATTGTAAGAGGCAAGAAGCCGCCGATAGTAGAATCAAGTAAAAAGGCAAGGAGCCGTTAACCGCATAGTCTGCGTATTATTAGGATAAGGGCATAGTTATGGGCAAGTAGCCAGTCATTCATTTGAATTTAACCGCCGCTGCAACCGTGCGCTGCTGATCGGCTGCTCAACACTGCCTTCGAAAGCGCAGCTTCAATTCGGCGGCGAAGAGCGAAAGCTCCGAGGCGAAGTTGCGAAAGCTCGCGGCGAAGTCGAGCAACCGAGGCAAGCGCATGGCTCGCTAGCGAGCGAGCCGGCACTTTTGGATTGAACCTTAATGGTGAGTAGACGTGCTAGAAGGAGTGCAAGCTGAGAAAAAACGTGACGTGCATAGCGGAGCGCTAGAGTTCCAGAGAACAGTGCGGCAGGGTTTAGCGTAGGGATTGCTATAAAGTCATAAGTGATAAAAGTGAATAAAGTGCCTATGTTATTAACTATCAAGAAGAAGCCGGATAATTCCTTGTTTCCTGATAACCCGGGTTACTTTAACATCGGATTTAACCGATGTTCGGCCTAACCTCTGTCAGGAGCATGTGGCATGAGATCGTAGCCCCCGGGGCGGGTATCACTGGTTGGTGTCTCGAGGTGTAGTTGGTGCGTGGCTAAGGCCCGACAGTGTAGTTGGTGCGTGGCTACGGCCCGCCAGTGTAGTTGGTGCGTGGCTACGGCCCGCCAGTGTAGTTGGTGCGTGGCTACGGCCCGCCAGTGTAGTTGGTGCGTGGCTACGGCCCGTTAGTGTAGTTGGTGCGTGGCTACGGCCCGCCAGTGTAGTTGGTGCGTGGCTACGGCCCGCCAGTGTAGTTGGTGCGTGGCTACGGCCCGCCAGTGAACGGCCCGCCAGTGTAGTTGGTGCGTGGCTAAGGCCCGATAGCGGGGTGGTACGAGGCTCCGGCCCGCTAGAAGAGGTAGCACGAGGCTGCGGCCTGGTATGTTGAGTGGTACAGTGGCAGTGCGAGGTATATTTGTGTCGAAACCCTCACCCCCCCCCTTAGCCCACCGTCCCAGCGAATTTATAAATGTCTTGTGAATCGCTGGACCTGGTGAGACTGAGATTCATACCCCGGCCAGTAGCTACTTTACAAGTGGCGCCCGAGCAGGGACATAGAGGCGTTTAGGGGCGTGGCATAGTTGCGGATTAAAGCCCCGAAAGTATGCCCAAATAGGTGTTTCGGAAAAAAAAAAATTTTTTTTTGTGTATAGGGTATCTCAAGTCGAGCATACCTTGAGCCATACCATACAAGCGTGTCGGATTCGACCGGATTCAGTCCCGCTTTCCTGATGCAGGGAAGGGAGCCGCGGTTGCCGGCTGCTTTATATGATCAGGTAACTCCGGGGTCCGCAACTAGTGCGTTCGACCCTAGGACAAAGGCGGATAGGTTAAAGGAAATCTTTTATGTCGTTCACAGCAATCTCCAGCGTGCATCAAAGGACCAGGGCAGACACTATAACTTGAGGAGTCGAGAGTGGCGGCCTTCGTTGGACTCGATGGTCCTGTTAAGACAGCACCAGCTATCCAACGCCGCCGAAGGTTTCGCCGCAATGTTGTTCGTATCCCCCAATATCGTGCGCCTGGTGAAACCAGGCGAACATAAGAAGAGGGTGGCCAACATCTCGCAGCTGAAACCATTCTACCGAGACGGAGGGGAAGACCCAGGGCACAGGGATGCCCACGAGTAGCGAAGGGTGAGACGACACCCGTCGCCCAACGAAACCATTAGAATAAAATTTAGATAAGACTAACATTCATAACATAATTGAGAATAGGTCTAGTAAAACGGGAGCCGCACTGAGAAGATAGGGCATTAACAAATAAGTAACGAGTAGGTTAATGAATAAGCTAATTTACAGATGGAACCCGAGATTATCAATATCTCATCCGACGAAGACGTCAGCAGCGGAGACACCGAACCTTTCCCCGGGCCGGGAGCCGGAGGCCGTCCTCGCGACCCCCGCCAGAGGCGGCGTTACCGTCACCTGCTCGAAGTAAGGGGGGGGTGTGAGGCGGCTATTATGATCAGCCCCCCACAGTTTTGAACTCACGGCAAGGAGCCGTATAATTTGTATAGTTTATAAGCATTAAATGTAGTAGTGTAAGATAATAGAATTGTAAGAGGCAAGAAGCCGACGATAGTGGAATCGAGTAAAAAGGCAAGGAGCCGTTAACCGCATAGTCTGCGTATTATTAGGATAAGGGGCATAGTTATAGGCAAGTAGCCAGTCATTCATTTGAATTTAACCGCCGGCCGCCGCTGCAACCGTGCGTTGCTGATCGGCTGCTCAACACTGCCTGCGAGAGCGCAGCTTCGATTCGGCGGCGAAGAGCGAAAGCTCCGAAGCGAAGTTGCGAAAGCTCGCGGCGAAGTTGAGCGGCCGAGGCAAGCGCATGGCTCGCTAGCGAGCGGGCCGGCACTTTTGGATTGAACCTTGATGGTGAGTAGACGTGCTAGAAGGAGTGCAAGTTGAGGAAAAACGCGACGTGCATAGCGGAGCGCTAGAGCTCCAGAGAACAGTGCGGCAGGGTTTAGCGTAGGGAGTGCTATAAAATCATAAGTAATAAAAGTGAATAAAGTGCCTATGTTATTAACTATCAAGAAGAAGCCGGATAATTCCTTGTTTCCTGATAACCCGGGTTACTTTAACATCGGATTTAACCGATGTTCGGCCTGTGGCATGTGGCATGAGATCGTAGCCCCCGGTGCGGGTATCACTGGTTGGTGTCTCGAGGTGTAGTTGGTGCGTGGCAACGGCCCGCCAGTGTAGTGGGTGCGTGGCAACGGCCCGCCAGTGTAGTTGGTGCGTGGCTACGGCCCGCCAGTGTAGTTGGTGCGAGGCAACGGCCCGCCAGTGTAGTTGGTGCGTGGCTACGGCCCGCCAGTGTAGTTGGTGCGAGGCGACGGCCCGCCAGGGTAGTTGGTGCGTGGCTACGGCCCGTTAGTGTAGTTGGTGCGTGGCTACGGCCCGCCAGTGTAGTTGGTGCGTGGCTACGGCCCGCCAGTGTAGTGGGTGCGTGGCAACGGCCCGCCAGTGTAGTTGGTGCGCGGCTAAGGCCCGATAGCGGGGTGGTACGAGGCTCCGGCCCGCTAGAAGAGGTAGCACGAGGCTGCGGCCTGGTATGTTGAGTAGTACAGCGGCAGTGCGAGGTAGATTTGTGGCGAAACCCTCACCCCCCCCCCCCTTAGCCCTCCGTCCCAGCGAATTTATAAATGTCTTGTGAATCGCTGGGCCTGGTGCGACTGAGATTCATACCCCGGCCAGTAGCTACTTTACAAGTGGCGCCCGAGCAGGGACATAGAGGCGTTTAGGGGCGTGGCATAGTTGCGGATTAAAGCCCCGAAAGTATGCCCAAATAGGTGTTTCGGAAAAAAAAAAATTTTTTTTTGTGTATAGGGTATCTCAAGTCGAGCATACCTTGAAGTGTATATACTCCGGTAGAGAGCAAGGGAAAAGAAGGCATAGTAGGCGGGTAAAATGCGCGTCTAGGGTATAAAGTAGTCGTGTATACCCCGACAAGCGCATTTCATACCCTATGTTAGGCGACGAGATGAACACCTGCAAGATCTGAGCAACGAAAAATGTGCACAGAAGTCGAGCTCAGCAACGAAAAAAAAAAGGAGAGATAACGGCCGGTCGAAAAGTACAGCGCGCGCGCGCCAGACGGGCGACGTCGAGACCACGCTTGCACACGTGTACACAAACGCGCGTCGCAGTCGACGTCGGCGTCGAAGGGCCGTTAAGGCGTCGCGGCAGCGGCTGTACAGTGGGACGAATTCAGTTCACGCGCGGTGAAAAGTTGAATTCGTCAGTACAGTCGGCGAAGGCGATGACGACGGATGTGCAGTGAAAGTGATAAATAACAATAATAAAATAATATGAAACCAGGAAAAAATATTTAAAAAAAAAAAAAAATAAATAAATAAAAATAAAATAAAATAAATAAAAATATAATAATGAAAACAAATAAATTAAATAAAAATAAAAGAATAATGAACAAAGACTAAGCAACAAGAAAAAAAAAATGTATAAGAACATCAAGTGAATTAATTTTTTTTATAATTTTTTTTTATTGTTTTGCGAGTGGAATGCTGTGGATGTATAAGAAAAATAATAAGGACAGATACTTAAGAAAAGTGAAATAACAAGAAGCAAAGGCAAAAACGGACAAAAACTAAAGTGAACGATGGTCAAAAGTTTAAAAGAGATTTAAGTGCATATAAAGTAGACGTAAAAACAAAAAAAAAAAGGAGAGAAAATACCAAAGGGACAGCAAAAGGAAAAACAAGAGAGACAAAGACCAAAGTGAACGAAATAAACCTACGGAACGAGATTGCCCAGACACCAAACCCAAAACTCGAGCGAGGATCCACAAGAGTTGTAGTTGAGCCCAGAGTGAGTAGCAAAAACTCAGGATGGAGACAGGTGAGTGCCAAAATCCGGGTGTAGGCGTGCGCTGGATCCACCAGCGCCGCAAAGAAGAACTGGTGGCGATCGCCCATGAGTTCAGGCTGGAGAAGGAGGGCCGCGTGGAGGAGCTGCGTAAGCGGCTATCCACTTTCGTGCAGGATGGCGGCCATACATCCGAGATTTGGGCTCGGCTGGCCGAGCTAGAGTCTCAGACCGCCAAAACATTGGAGCCGTCTCCCTGGGGCACTCTACCCGACGTTGGCGGTCGGCCGCGCCAAAAATCGGAACCAGACCTAAGGAGTTCGCAGCTGTACGAGCGGCTGCAGGTTCCGATCCCTAGTTTAGCCGTCTCGGGTGCAGGGGAAAGTCGCGAGATTAGGAGCAGCGGAGCTCGCCGGACGACGGCGGTCGACGTGGAGCTAGGGCGAACCCCTTACGACTCGAATAATGGCCCTCATATTCCCCGGCCATATTCTCAGTCGGAGGCCAGGCCTCTAGCGAATGTTCCAGAACAAGTCCGAAAGTGGGGCATGAGGTACGATGGCCGTTCCGACCCCTTGGGTTCCTAGAGGACCTAGAGGAGCGTGCCATTACGTACGGTATAGCCCTCGATCGGTTGCCTCGGGCCATGAGCGAGGTATTCTGTGACCGGGCTGCTCGTTGGTTCCTGAGTAGTGGACTGAGGGATGTGCCATGGTCGGTATTTAGGAGGGGTTTCTTGGAATTCTTTCTGCCACCACGCTATTTCGAGAGGTTGGAAGACGAAATCCGATCCCGCCGGCAGCGTGTGGGGGAAGAATTTAAGGAATACCTAATAGAGCTGAGGGCTTTGATGCACCATGCCAGATATGAGCCGGCGCAGGAGTTGCACCGGATATATGAGAATGCCGCACCCGAATACAGGCTTTACGTACGACGGCAAGATTTTTCCACTTTGTCCCAGCTGACTCAACTCGCTGTGGAGTACGAAACGGTGATGAGACAGCGAGCGGAATACTCCGGAAGCAGGGCAGGGAGTCAGGCGGCCACGAGCTCAAGTAGCGCGGAGTGGGGAAGGACGGTACAGCCCTCTGGGGGACACCTTAACCCATTCCGGTCTGCTCCCATCGGATCCGGAGCGATCGGTGTGGATAGACAAATCTCCGCTCCGCCGGCAACGGCCCCTGCGGAAGTGGCCCACCAGATGATGAACCAAGAGGCCGGAACCGGGTACGATCCGCGACGGGCATGCCGCAGATGCGCACGGGACGGGCATTTCGCCAGGGAATGTCCTAATGCGCCCGTTTTGTTTTGTTGGGTATGTGGGCATCAGGGCCGAAGTAGCCAAGAGTGTTGTCGCCGCACGGAGGCGGGAAACGGGCAACGGCGTCGCCCAGGTCAGGGTCGGGTCGACGCCGACACACACGGGACTCGGCAGTAGTACCCCCGCTTAAGGTGGAGGGTGGCCGGATCGTCACCACGGTGGAGATTGGCGGGCGGACGATGCCCGCCCCTATCGATACAGGGGCCACTCGCAGCTTCATGAGCGAAGACTGCGTGCGCAAGGGGGCGATTCGGGGAAGAGTGGAGAACGCGCAGGCGCGCATTCGTCTGGCAGATGGGTCCACGGTCGAAGTAGAGAAGGCATTGAGGATAGACGTCGGCCTAGCGGGGAAGGTGGCCAGCATGTTAATGCTTGTCATGCCAGCAATGTTGGACCACGTAATCCTAGGTATGGATTTCTTGGGTGCAATGGGCACTACAATACGCTGCGGCGAGGCAGAACTGGTCCTAGAAGCAGTGACGATACCGGGCGCGGGGCCAGGAACGAGCGAGGAGTCGGAGAAAGGCCTCCCAGGTCATGAAAGAGGAGCACCTGCTCGGCTACAGAGAGAGTCGGAGAAAGGCCTCCCGAGTCATGAAAGGGGAGTACCTGCTCGGCCACAGAAGGAGCCGGAGGAAGGCCTCCCGAGTCATGAAAGAGGAGCACCTGCTCGGCTACAGAGGGAGCCGGAGGAAGGCCTCCCAGGTCATGAAAAGGGAGCACCTGCTCGGCAGCAGAGGAGAGAGAAGTCGGCAGGAGGCCTCGCGCGTCAGCAAACGGGAGTGACGGCTCGGCAACTGTCGGAAAAGGAGAAGAAGAAGGAAGTAAAAGATGAGTCTCATTCGGGGTCGGGCCGAGAGCTTGAGGAGCCCAAAAGGCGGCGCGTAGACCTGCAAAGGCAGACCTACGCTGGTCATGCAGGCGGCACGGTGGAAGCGTGCCAAAGAACGGAGGGATTAGGAGCAATGGCTCAAATCCGCACGGGCACAGGGAACCAGGAGCGGCTGCCAGAGTCGAGCGATCAGGGAGCTCTATTTGGAGTCGGAGTGGTACCTGGAGGAGGCGAGCCGCAGGGCAAGCCCGGCGTAGAAGAGGCAGAGTGGCCAGCGGACTTGGATCCGAGCTTAAGGAGTTCCTGGAGTCGGAACTGACACTCTTCGAGGGGCTGCAGGGAGTCTCGCACATCGCGGAGCACAGGATCAGGCTTAAGGATGATAAGCCCTTAAAACAGAGATATTACCCGAAGAATCCGGCCATGCAAAGGGTGATTGATGAACAGGTGGACGAGCTGATGCAGGCAGGTGCCATCGAGCCGTCGCGTAGTCCACACAGCGCCCCAATCGTCTTAGTCAAGAAGAAGACTGGTGAGTGGCGCATGTGTATCGACTATCGACAACTCAACGCGCACTCCGTCCCAGATGCTTATCCTGTTCCCAGGATCAATCACATCCTTGAGCGGTTGCGTCACGCCCGGTTCATCTCCACTCTGGATTTGAAGCACGGGTACTGGCAGATACCGATGGCAGCCGATAGTCGGGAATGTACGGCATTCACGGTCCCCGGGAGAGGTCTTTTCCAGTGGCGGGTGATGCCATTTGGTTTGCACTCGGCGTGTGCGACCTTCCAGCGAGCTTTAGACACGGTCATAGGGCCGGAGATGGAGCCTCATGCATTCGCCTACCTAGACGACATCGTGGTAATAGGAGCGACTAAGGAGCAACATGTAGAGAACTTGAGGGAGGTGTTCCGCCGGTTAAGGGCGGCTAACCTCAGGCTGAACAGGAAGAAGTGCAGTTTCTTCCGGGAGAGATTGGTCTACCTAGGACACGTCATTTGTGGGGAAGGAATACGTACCGATCCAGAGAAGGTGGAGGCGATACGTAACCTGAGGGCCCCGACAAATTGTAAAGAGTTGCGGCAGTGCCTTGGGATGGCGTCATGGTACAGACGCTTCGTTCTCAACTTCGCGACTCAGGTACAGCCGCTAACAGCGCTCTTAAAGAAGGGGCGGAAATGGGCATGGGATCAAGAACAGGAGGAGGCATTGCGTCAATTGAAGGACAGCTTGACGACTGCCCCTGTGTTGGCTTGTCCAGACTTTTCCGCCAGATTCGTCCTACAGACTGACGCGAGCGAGTACGGCCTCGGCGCAGTGCTGACGCAGACGATAGAAGGGCAGGAGCGGGTCATAGCGTACGCGAGCAGAAAGTTGCTGAAGGCCGAAGTGAACTACTCCGCCACCGAGAAAGAGTGCCTGGCAATCGTTTGGTCGATACGGAAGCTGCGTTGCTACCTAGAAGGGTACCGGTTCGACGTGATAACGGACCATTTGGCCCTAAAGTGGCTTAATTCTATCGAGAGCCCGTCAGGAAGAATCGCGCGATGGGCATTGGAACTGCAACAATTCGACGTTCACTACCGACGAGGGAAGCTCAACGTCGTGGCTGACGCACTATCAAGACATCCTCTAGAGACCTGTCAGCAAGCAGTGGTGGCCGAGCCGCCCTGCAAATGGGTCGCGAGTATGCGTGCTAGAATCGCCGAAGAGCCAGCCAAGTTCCCGGATTACATCGAGAAAAACGGACAGCTATATAGGCATTTGGGCCACCGCGCGGACGACGAAGATTACATCCCTTGGAAGCTATGTGTGGCCAGTGGTCAACGGCAGAGGGTATTGGCGGAATGCCATGATGCCCCCACGGCCGGACAACAAGGCGTGAGGAAAACTGTGTCGAGGCCCAAAGGTACTACTGGCCGGGTATGTTCCGAGACGCCGCCAAGTACGTGAAGTGTTGCGAAACCTGCCAAAAGTTCAAGAGTGAGCAACTCAAACCGGCTGGGCGCATGCTGACGAGGCAGGTGGCCGATGGCAATACAGTGCGCGGATTTCGTCGGGCCCCTCCCACGATCGAAACATGGCAACACCATGTTACTGGTGTTCCATGATGCTTCCTCGAAGTGGGTGGAGCTGGTCCCTCTCAGGAGAGCCACGGCGGCACATCTACAAACGGCGTTCCGGGAGAGGATTTTGAGCCGATTCGGGGTGCCCAAGAAGTTCGTGTGTGACAACGGGGTACAGTTCACAAGCCGGAGTTTCAAGGCTTTTCTGGAGTCCTTGGGTGTAGAGATCCAATACACCGCCCCTTACTGTCCGCAAGAAAATCCTACCGAGAGGACCAACAGGACCGTGAAGACCATGATAGCGCAATTTATCAAGGGCCACCAGAGTTCGTGGGACGAACTCTTGCCCGAGATATCGCTGGCGGTCAATACAAGCGTGTCGGATTCGACCGGATTCAGTCCCGCTTTCCTGATGCAGGGAAGGGAGCCGCGGTTGCCGGCTGCTTTATATGATCAGGTAACTCCGGGGTCCGCAACTAGTGCGTTCGACCCTAGGACAAAGGCGGATAGGTTAAAGGAAATCTTTTATGTCGTTCACAGCAATCTCCAGCGTGCATCAAAGGACCAGGGCAGACACTATAACTTGAGGAGTCGAGAGTGGCGGCCTTCGTTGGACTCGATGGTCCTGTTAAGACAGCACCAGCTATCCAACGCCGCCGAAGGTTTCGCCGCAATGTTGTTCGTATCCCCCAATATCGTGCGCCTGGTGAAACCAGGCGAACATAAGAAGAGGGTGGCCAACATCTCGCAGCTGAAACCATTCTACCGAGACGGAGGGGAAGACCCAGGGCACAGGGATGCCCACGAGTAGGCGAAGGGTGAGAGCGACACCCGTCGCCCAACGAAACCATTAGAATAAAATTTAGATAAGACTAACATTCATAACATAATTGAGAATAGGTCTAGTAAAACGGGAGCCGCACTGAGAAGATAGGGCATTAACAAATAAGTAACGAGTAGGTTAATGAATAAGCTAATTTACAGATGGAACCCGAGATTATCAATATCTCATCCGACGAAGACGTCAGCAGCGGAGACACCGAACCTTTCCCCGGGCCGGGAGCCGGAGGCCGTCCTCGCGACCCCCGCCAGGGACGCGAGTACTGCCGAAGAGGACGACAAGAAGGGCCGCCCCGTCAGTTCCGCCATACCCTGTACTCCCAGCGTACCAACGTCGTGGAGAGGCTGGACGGGATGGTCATGCTGATGGCGGTCGAAATCACAACGATGTTCGTGGAGGCGCCGTTTGCGCAGAATTCGCCACCTTACGCGGAGGAGCCCCCGTCCCCTCCGCTTGCATCCCACTCGCCAAGGCCGTCCGGAATGACGACCCCGGTAACAACCGGCGAAGTGGACGATCTCGCGGACGAGGGGGAACTCCCATCGCTCGAGGCAGGCAGGCCTGGGCCATCGGTGCCGAGATCCACGGTGACGAGCGCAAAGGGGGGAGGGAAGTTCCCCGTCGGCCCCAGAGACAGAAGCGTCCCCGACGGAGGCAGCGAGCAACGTCCCAGTGGCCCGCACGGAAGCGGACTGGATCAGCCGTAGCCCGAACCCCACCGCGGAAAGGAACCCGACGCAACCAAAGCCCATGTCGGATTATGAGCCGCTGACGGGAGACGAGGACGACGAACCGGCATTCCGCCGCCGTTTCACTACCCATCGCTTAGAGGTAGACCCCGAGAGCCAATTCCCCCGGGTGACGTTGCGCTACCTGCCGAAGGTCCCCGAGGAGGTTAGGGCGCCCCGTCCTGGGCCCTCGAAGCGGGGAAGGGCGAACACAGGGGAAGGCCCTGAGGGAAAACGCCGGCGAAACCGTCGCCGCCGACAAACGGTTAAGCCTAGCAAGCGTCGTCGAAGCAGGAGTCGACGCGAGCCCAGTCTAGAGGGGACGTCGACACCGGCACAGAAGAGACCCCGCTCCGAGACCGAGAAGCCCGGAGGCCCGCAGCTGCGCGTGCCGCGTTCGCCCCGCGAACGCCAGGAGGGTCCTTCCCAGCCTGGGAAGGATAACCACAGCTGCGGAGCCATGAGCAGTCGTCGGGAAGGACATCCCGAGCCCTGGCTGACCCCAGTCTCAGTCTGCCAGATGGTCGTGGAAGAGCGGCGATGCGGAAGCGAGGAGGCGACACCACCACTCGCACCCATGACCTGGACCGGGGAGCCAGTTTCCGGCCCTCAAGAGGATTTGGAGGAGGCATGGTTCGGCCGCGAGGAAGCAATGCCCACACTCGTGCCTGTAACACGCGCCGAAACCCCAAACACCACTTCTCGGAGGGAATTGGAGGAAGCGTGGTTCGGCCAAGAGAGCGAAACGCCATTCGAAAGGCATCTTTTGCCACTCGCCAGGCGGGCATGGGCGAAGCATGGTCCGAGGACGAAGACGCGATGGCGACGCCTCCATCACCCAAGTCGGGTGTTGCGACCGAGGCCCCTTCCCCAAGTGTCCCGAAGACCCCCACCGACAGCGAGTTGTGGGAGGACATTGTGGACCTATTCGATGGAATCGACGGATGGGATACCAGCTTGGAGTCGGTGCTCGACGAGGAGCCCGACATCGATGCCGAGACGGACGCCGAGCCTGAGGTCGCGCCAAGGAGCCTCACGCCGACAGAAGTTGTCAAGAGCCCCGCCAGGAAACCCATGGCAGATTTCACCCCTTCGGGTTGGAGGGTGTTTCCCCGCGGGACGCCGTTATCCTCAGGAGTGGTGGAACTCATCGCAGGGGAGGCGCGGGTCCGCCGTTTCCGGTGCCGGCGCACGCGCTTCCACGTGTCTGATGGGAAGGCAGACTACAGCGTGACGTTAAACGCCAGAGGCGGCGTTACCGTCACCTGCTCGAAGTAAGGGGGGGGTGTGAGGCGGCTATTATGATCAGCCCCCACAGTTTTGAACTCACGGCAAGGAGCCGTACAATTTGTATAGTTTATAAGCATTAAATGTAGTAGTGTAAGATAATAGAATTGTAAGAGGCAAGAAGCCGACGATAGTGGAATCGAGTAAAAGGGCAAGGAGCCGTTAACCGCATAGTCTGCGTATTATTAGGATAAGGGGCATAGTTATAGGCAAGTAGCCAGTCATTCATTTGAATTTAACCGCCGGCCGCCGCTGCAACCGTGCGTTGCTGATCGGCTGCTCAACACTGCCTGCGAGAGCGCAGCTTCGATTCGGCGGCGAAGAGCGAAAGCTCCGAAGCGAAGTTGCGAAAGCTCGCGGCGAAGTTGAGCGGCCGAGGCAAGCGCATGGCTCGCTAGCGAGCGGGCCGGCACTTTTGGATTGAACCTGGATGGTGAGTAGACGTGCTAGAAGGAGTGCAAGTTGAGGAAAAACGCGACGTGCATAGCGGAGCGCTAGAGCTCCAGAGAACAGTGCGGCAGGGTTTAGCGTAGGGAGTGCTATAAAATCATAAGTAATAAAAGTGAATAAAGTGCCTATGTTATTAACTATCAAGAAGAAGCCGGATAATTCCTTGTTTCCTGATAACCCGGGTTACTTTAACATCGGATTTAACCGATGTTCGGCCTGTGGCATGTGGCATGAGATCGTAGCCCCCGGGGCGGGTATCACTGGTTGGTGTCTCGAGGTGTAGTTGGTGCGTGGCTACGGCCCGCCAGTGTAGTGGGTGCGTGGCAACGGCCCGCCAGTGTAGTGGGTGCGTGGCAACGGCCCGCCAGTGTAGTTGGTGCGTGGCTACGGCCCGCCAGTGTAGTTGGTGCGAGGCAACGGCCCGCCAGTGTAGTTGGTGCGTGGCTACGGCCCGCCAGTGTAGTTGGTGCGAGGCGACGGCCCGCCAGGGTAGTTGGTGCGTGGCTACGGCCCGTTAGTGTAGTTGGTGCGTGGCTACGGCCCGCCAGTGTAGTTGGTGCGTGGCTACGGCCCGCCAGTGTAGTGGGTGCGTGGCAACGGCCCGCCAGTGTAGTTGGTGCGCGGCTAAGGCCCGATAGCGGGGTGGTACGAGGCTCCGGCCCGCTAGAAGAGGTAGCACGAGGCTGCGGCCTGGTATGTTGAGTAGTACAGCGGCAGTGCGAGGTAGATTTGTGGCGAAACCCTCACCCCCCCTTAGCCCACCGTCCCAGCGAATTTATAAATGTCTTGTGAATCGCTGGGCCTGGTGCGACTGAGATTCATACCCCGGCCAGTAGCTACTTTACAATATCTTGATACACAAACTTTTTTATTCATACAAATACTTAATTTTCGACTGATCGTTCCTACGGCAGCTTTATTATATAGTGGTCCGATCTTAATAGGATTTTGCCTATATGAGGAGCATAGTAAAACTAATAACTGCCAAGTTTGGTCAAGATATCTTGCTAAACAACATTTTTTTCAATGCAACAACTTAATTTTCGACCGGTCGTTCCTATGGCAGCTATATGATATAGTGGTCCGATCTTAATAGGATTTTGCCTATATGAGGAGCATAGTAAAACTAATAACTGCCAAGTTTGGTCAAGATATCTTGCTAAACAACATTTTTTTCAATGCAACAACTTAATTTTCGACCGGTCGTTCCTATGGCAGCTATATGATATAGTGGTCCGGATTTTGCATATATATGAGGAGCATAGTAAAACTTATAACGGCCAAGTATGGTCAAGATATCTTGATAAACATCATTTTTTTCATACAACAACTTAATTTTCGACTGCTCGTTCCTATGGCAGCTATATGATATAGTGGTCCGATCTTAATAGGATTTTGCCTATATGAGGAGCATAGTAAAACTAATAACTGCCAAGTTTGGTCAAGATATCTTGCTAAACAACATTTTTTTCAATGCAACAACTTAATTTTCGACCGGTCGTTCCTATGGCAGCTATATGATATAGTAGTCCGATCTTAATAGGATTTTGCATATATATGAGGAGCATAGTAAAACTAATAACTGCCAAGTATGGTCAAGATATCTTGATAAACAAAATTTTTTTCATGCAACAACTTAATTTTCGACCACTCGTTCCAATGGCAGCTATATGATATAGTGCTCCGAATTTTGCATGTATATGAGGAGCATAGTAAAACTTATAACGGCCAAGTATGGTCGAGATATCTTGATAAACATCATTTTTTTCATACAACAACTTAATTTTCGACTGCTCGTTCCTATGGCAGCTATATGATATAGTGGTCCGATCTTAATACGATTTCGCATATATATGAGGTGCATAGTAAAACTAATAACTGCCTAGTTCGGTCACGATATCTTGATACACAAACTTTTTTATTCATACAAATACTTAATTTTCGACCACTCGTTCCAATGGCAGCTATATTATATAGTGGTCCGATCTTAATAGGATTTTGCCTGTATATTAGGAGCATAGTAAAACTAATAACTACCAAGTTTGGTCAAGATATCTTGCTAAACATCATTGTTTTTCATACAAGAACTTAATTTTCGACATCGCGTACCTATGGCAGCTATACGATATAGTGGTCCGATCTTATTAGGATTTTGCATATACATGAGGAGCATAGTAAAACTAATAAATACCAAGTTTGGTCAAGATATCTTGACATAGAACATTTTTTTCAATGTAACAACTTAATTTTCGACCGCTCGTTCGAATGGCAGCTATATGATATAGTGGTCCGATCTTAATAGGATTTCGCATATATATGAGGAGCATAGTAAAACTAATGAACGCCGAGTTTGGTCAAGATATCTTGATAAACAACGTTTTTTTTTCCTACAACAACTTAATTTTCGACCGGTCGTTCCTATGGCAGCTATATGATAAAGTGGTCCGATCTTAATAGGATTTCGAATATATTTGAGGAGCATAGTAAAACTAATAACTGCCAAGTATGGTCAAGATATCTTGCTAAACAACATTGTTTTTCATACAAGAACTTAATTTTCGACATCGCGTACCTATGGCAGCTATACGATATAGTGGTCCGATCTTATTAGGATTTTACATATACATGAGGAGCATAGTAAAACTAATAAATACCAAGTTTGGTCAAGATATCTTGACATCGAACATTTTTTTCAATGTAACAACTTAATTTTCGACCGCTCGTTCGAATGGCAGCTATATGATATAGGGGTCCGATCTTAATAGGATTTTGCATATACATGAGGAGCATAGTAAAACTAATAACTGCCAAGTATGGTCAAGATATCTTGATAAACAAAATTTTTTTCATGCAACAACTTAATTTTCGACCACTCGTTCCAATGGCAGCTATATGATATAGTGCTCCGATCTTAATAGGATTTCGCATATATATGAGGAGCATAGTTAAACTAATAAATGCCAAGTTTGGTCACGATATCTTGATACACAAACTTTTTTTTTCATACAAATACTTAATTTTCGACTGATCGTTCCTACGGCAGCTATATGATATAGTGGTCCGATCTTAATAGGATTTTGCCTGTATATGAGGAGCATAGTAAAACTAATAACTACCAAGTTTGGTCAAGATATCTTGCTAAAAACATTGTTTTTCATACAAGAACTTAATTTTCGACATCGCGTACCTATGGCAGCTATACGATATAGTGGTCCGATCTTATTAGGATTTTACATATACATGAGGAGCATAGTAAAACTAATAAATACCAAGTTTGGTCAAGATATCTTGACATCGAACATTTTTTTCAATGTAACAACTTAATTTTCGACCGCTCGTTCGAATGGCAGCTATATGATATAGGGGTCCGATCTTAATAGGATTTTGCATATATATGAGGAGCATAGTAAAACTAATAACTGCCAAGTATGGTCAAGATATCTTGATAAACAAAATTTTTTTCATGCAACAACTTAATTTTCGACCACTCGTTCCAATGGCAGCTATATGATATAGTGCTCCGGATTTTGCATATATATGAGGAGCATAGTAAAACTTATAACGGCCAAGTATGGTCAAGATATCTTGATAAACATCATTTTTTTCATACAACAACTTAATTTTCAACTGCTCGTTCCTATGGCAGCTATATGATATAGTGGTCCGATCTTAATAAAATTTTGCCTATATGAGGAGCATAGTTAAACTAATAACTGCCAAGTTTGGTCAAGATATCTTGCTAAACAACATTTTTTTTCATACAAGAACTTAATTTTAGACATCGCGTTCCAATGGCAGCTATATGATATAGGGGTCCGATCTTAATAGGATTTCGCATATATATGAGGAGCATAGTAAAACTAATAACTGCCTAGTTCGGTCACGATATCTGGATACACAAACTTTTTTATTTATACAAATACTTAATTTTCGACTGATCGTTCCTACGGCAGCTTTATTATATAGTGGTTCGATCTTAATAGGATTTCGCATATATATGAGGAGCATAGTAAAACTAATGAACGCCGAGTTTGGTCAAGATATCTTGATAAACAAACTTTTTTTTCGTACAACAACTTAATTTTCGACCGCTCGTTCCTATGGCAGCTATATGATATAGTGGTCCGATCTTAATAGGATTTCGCATATATATGAGGAGCATAGTAAAACTAATAACTGCCAAGTATGGTCAAGATATCTTGATAAACAAAATTTTTTTCATGCAACAACTTAATTTTCGACCGGTCGTTCCTATGGCAGCTATATGATATAGTGGTCCGATCTTAATAGGATTTTGCATATATATGAGGAGCATAGTAAAACTAATAACTGCCAAGTATGGTCAAGATGTCTTGATAAACAAAATTTTTTTCATGCAACAACTTAATTTTCGACCACTCGGTCCAATGGCAGCTATATGATATAGTGCTCCGAATTTTGCATGTATATGAGGAGCATAGTAAAACTAATAACTGCCAAGTATGATCAAGATATCTTGATAAACAAAATTTTTTTCATGCAACAACTTAATTTTCGACCACTCGTTCCAATGGCAGCTATATTATATAGTGGTCCGATCTTAATAGGATTTTGCCTGTATATGAGGAGTATAGTAAAACTAATAACTACCAAGTTTGGTCAAGATATCTTGCTAAACAACATTGTTTTTCATACAAGAACTTAATTTTCGACATCGCGTTCCTATGGCAGCTATATTGTAGCATACCTACCCTACCATTTTCATAAATCAAAGGGTATAACAATCTGTTAATACATTGTGACACTTTGTCATATTGAATACAAATATACAAATGGCCAAAGTACATTAATAGACCGTTTAGAATTACATAAACATTCCAGCGCACAACCAATACGATCCATCGCTTATATACAAGCCGATCGCGGCGCGTGGGAATGCTGAGCATGCACTTTGCAGCTCAAGTGGTCAAATCATACACAACATATGAATGCCTTCTGCATACATACATATATACCAACATACTTATACATACATATAAACACATAGATATAAGCATTGCATGTTTCGGGTTAGCTGAACCCAACATGAATATATATGAATCAGTTTAAATAAAGTAACAGAACGGAGCAGACGCTCCAAATCAAAACTGTGTTAGTTGAACTTATTACATGGCGACCGTGATAAGTGTCACCCAACGAGGGAATGTTCTATAACAACACCAAATAAAATATAACAACACTTGGTATGAAAAAAAATAAGTTTTGCATTCAACATACACCCACCGAGCTCAGCCACAATAAGCCGCAACGACAATATTAAAAGGAGCTGCAGCTACAACAACAAAAACAATAACAGCACATTACATGGCTGAAACAACAAAAGCCGCTAATAATTAATGGCAAAGGAGCCCAATTTCGAGACAGCTGTTCCTACTGAGCAAAGGGATTTGCCGACGTTGCAAGAGGCCTTGCAGGCAAATCCAGCCGATGGACCACGCCCACTCACAATAGCTGAGTACCGGGCTCGACAACAAAAACAAGTGATACCCAAGCACAAAAGGAGTGGACGGAGAGTAAAACTCTTGCAGCAAAGGCGACTGGTCAAGGAAATGATACAGTTACCCAAAGACGATTTAGACCGACAACGCTACACAGAGCGTCTTCAACACCTAGATGAGCAGCTTCGCACTGGTGCGAAACAACGCAAACGGGCTGCATAATCGCGAATGCCCCAATTTGCTTTAACATTAAGTTCTAACTTCAAGCCTATGTGGGAAACCGCTGCTTGAAAAAAATACTAAACACTGATAGGCTTTATACTTAACTTTTAAAAAACATAACAAATGAATTGTAAACCGAAATGTGAGCCAACCACATTCTATAACAACTAATATTTTCATGTCTCAGGCGCTGGGTATCTATATACTCAGCTGCAATAAAACATTTGTCAAACGATAAATTTTTTGTAAAAAAAAAAATAGCTTTTCAAAAAAAAAAAAAATATCACCTAAGATTTTATTTTTGATTTTCAAAGAAGCAAATATTTTTCTTTCTTTACAAATCCCACAATTAAAAATTGATGAAACAAAATTTTTAATAGAAAAGCTTACTTTTACTTTCATAAACGTTTGAAAAAAATAAAATTTTTTTCTCAGTGATTATATATATAAAAAAAAAAAAAAACAATTAAATTACATAATGGGATGGTTTAGTGATTCTAGTGAGGCAAAAGACAATACTGCCAACGTTGTAAACAACGTCAAGATAATTGATCACACAGACGATATAAAATCGTTGTGGTTCCTGTTATTAATTGTCACGATAGTGTTAGTTTTACAATTTCTGCTTACACTATATGTTAAGCATAATAAAATTATCAAAAAACGTTACTTGAGTAGGGCAAATTATTTAGGAAAAATCTAAAATTCAAAAATTCCCTTAACAATGACAGATATAGAATCTATTATTAGGCTCACATATAGAGACGAGCCTGATTTTCGTATTCGCGCACTAAACGTACTGCGATTACACAGCGAATTCATTACAGTATATGAATTCGAACAAGAATACATAGAAACTTACGGCACTAACACAAGTCCGTTAAGACATCGCCAGAAGATAGAAAAGGGACTAGTACTTAATACGTTGCCATATGTCTCAGTCAAAATAATTACTGAAGAACACCTAATTTTGGGACCAGCAACAATAGTAATGGTCCGATTGCATAAATAAGATTTAAATAAAGAAGTGCCACATGGAATGGCACCAGATAGCTGAAAAAATAAAGCTGCATAGATCGAATTTCGATAAATCATATAAGTGCCTAAATAAGAGCGCACCAGTTTTGCAACCGACCATAGTTAAACACACTGAGATTCTTGTATATGAATACAATGAAATCAGGAGTTTAATTGAGGAGTGCCAGCATAAACTCACAAGCTTACACAGAGTCCAAACTTCAGACATTTAACAACGTCTAAGGGATAATCTGGTAAGCTTCAACGAAAAGTACAGTCTCCAGCTTTATTTACCATCGGCATTAAACACGCCGGTAACATTTGATAAGTCACTCCTGACAAACGACCAAGTAGAAGACACAAAATTAGTAAACATGGCACAAACAGTTGTAGAATTTATCAAGCTAGCCACATCTCTGATACCGGAGTTTGACGGTAAGCCGGAAAATCTACAAAGTTTTCTAGATTCTTTGAATCTATTAGAAACATTAATAGGCACACATGAGCCAACAGCCATAAGCCTTATAAAAACTAAGCTAAAAGGCCATGCGAGAAATTTGATAAGTAATGAGCAGACAATTGCTGCAATCATTACGCAACTATCAAATGCAGTAAAAGGAGAATCGGTAGAAGTTGTATCTGCTAAGCTTCTTAATCTGCAACAGAAAAATAAAACGGCTAACCAATACACCCAAGAGGTGGAAAAACTGGCAAAGGCCCTTGAAGGCGCCTATATCAGTGAAGGTCTAAGCCAATCACTAGCAAACAAATACAGCACTATAACAGCTGTAAAAGCTATGACCCAAAATTGTTCAATTGATAAGGTAAAACTTATCATGCAGGCATGCACATTCATAAATATGAATGATGCCGTTTCCAAATTTGTCAATAGCTGCACGGAGATAACAGGTCAAAGTAACACTGTCCTGTATTATCAACGAGGTGCAAACAACAATAATAGAGGAGGCCGAGGTTATATCATAGAGAGTTCTCAGTTGAGAGTGATTGACGTGTTTTACTTGTGCTCCAAGATTTTTATATATTTTTTGCGCTTTAATCCTGCTTTTTATTTCTAAATGTGTCCTTTTTTGTGCTTTATTTAAAAAGCTGTATAATTGTGCAAAGTGCTATTCTGTTGTCGCAGCGTAAGTCTGTTAATAATTGCATTTATTGAACGCGGCGTCAGTTCTGTATTGTTGTTATTGCCTGTTTTGATTCTTTTGCTTTGGTGCTCCCCTGTGCATACACTTGTTTGTGCGTGTGTTCGCTGCCGCATATTTCTGCTTGTGCATCGCGCTCTCGCAAATTTTTGCTATTGCCTTTCGCTCCAAACAATTTGTTTGTGTACGATAATTGTTTTTGAGTGTTTACTTGCTCTATTCTTGTGCACCGTTTTCGTTTTGCTCTGCGCTCTTGCAACTTGCTTATTACAAGAATTATGTCGTGCTGTAAGAAACTTTGCACGTTCAAGCAGGCTGATGATTCCGCACAGCCGCAATTTGTTAATTGTTGGCTGTGTGAGAATATGATGCATGCTAAATGTGCAGGTCTCACTGGGCGTGATTGCGACAAGATCGCTGCAGTTGCCAAGAAGGGCTGCGGGTGGCTTGCGTTGGTCGTGCCCAGATTGCATCGACAAGCAAATTGATTTCTCCAGAATGTATAATTCTGTGAGAAATCAATTCTTAAAATTGAATAATGTGGCTAAGCAACTGTCGAGTAAATTTGACTCGAGTTTTGAGTTGCTTTGCCAATTATAAATTTGAGTCTCCAACCAATCGCCGGTTGGAGCCTCAACTTTTGCAATTGCCGTCTACGTCTGTTCAGACACCTACGCCTTTCTTGTCCCTACCTGGCAACATGGATTTATCTCCAATGTTGTCTTTATCGCCTTCCCCAAGCGACTGCCCAATTACCCCCGTTTTATCCCCTATAGTAGTTCCAGCAGACCCCGTACCTGATACCGTCCCACTTATCCAAACTGCCTAAGCCTAAGCGTAACCAGCCTGTCACCCTTCCAGTCCCTTCAATACCGGCTACCATTTCTGCCCCAAAAAACTAACTTCATCTTCTGACCAAATCTGTATTCATTAAATTATCTCAGTCAAGGTGTCTTTTCCTACACGGAATATCTATATTACATGCTCTTATGTTTCTCCTTCTTCTGATATTCAAGTTTATATGAAACATATTACTTGTATTAAAGAAGTTTCTTCACACGTGCGTGATAATGACCTATTTATGGTGTTGGGTGATTTTAATTTGCCGAACATCTCCTGGTCATTATTCACTGCCGAAAATTATCTAGTGCCCTTAGCACAGCATGATTTTATAGACTGCATGCTTGATCTTTCATTGTTTCAAATCAATTCAATTTCTAATCATTTGAATAGAACACTTGACCTTGTATTTGTTAACAACTACCTTATCTCTAATGTGTCTAGGTACCCTCCTTTATCTCTTCCTGAGGATGTATATCATCCTACTTTAGAGATTACAATGTTCAATTGTAATCGTCTCATTTCGTGCTCATCAGCCAATAAGCCCCGCCGCTGCATTCGCAAATGAAATTATTCATTGCTGAATCAGCTTATTTATGCAACCGATTGGTCTTTCTTATATGACTCGGTTGATATGAATACTGCTATTACTTTTTTATAGCCCCCTAAACTCCCTCTTAGATATGAGTATTCCCAAGTCAATTCCTTCGACTACTTTTTCAAAACCACCCTGGCTTACTCCCAGATTGTCATATCTTAAAAACTTAAAATCTAAATATTTTAAAAAGTTTAAAAAGTCTGGTTCGTGTACAGACTTGGCTAAATATTCCATAGCCAAGTCGAACTTCTTTCTTCTGAATTCTCAATGCTATGAGAATTATCTAACTAGTTGTAAAGGCAATTTGCCCAAAATCCGAGACAGTTTTACAATTTTTTTCTTTCGAAAATGCAAACTGATGTCGTTTATACTGACTTCAGTAGGGCGTTTGACTCTGTGCACCACGACATTTTACTTTTTAAACTTGACCGAATAGGTTTCCCTCCGTCTCTTTTGCTTTGGATTAGCTCTTATTTAAAAGTAAGGACCCAAAGAGTAATGCTGAGGCAGACTACATCTAAACAGGTTCAAGTTACTTCTGGTGTTCCTCAAGGTAGTCATCTTGGACCTTTACTCTTTACTCTTTTTATAAATGATCTCCCCTCTGTTATATCACATGCTCGTGTACTCATGTATGCGGATGATGTGAAACTTATTCTATCATACACTAATCCCTACATCATTCTCGTCTACAAGACGATTTGAACGCTATGTAACTTTGGTGTACGGCCAATCATTTGCATCTGAATTGTTCAAATTGTATGTTTATGACATTTTATCGTACTACACCTTATCTTGTCAGTTATACAATCGACAATACCCCTTTGCAACGTATACTAACAGTTAAGGATCTAGGCGTTCTTTTTGATTCTAAACTCTGTTTCAATCTTCACATAGATACCATCTTTAATGAGGCAAAAGGTGTACTTGGATTCATTAAACGATGGTCCAAAGAGTTTAACGATCCTTTTATAACGAAACTTCTGTACATCTCTCTTGTTCGCCCTATCCTTGAATACTGCTCTTGCATCTGGTCTCCGCAGTATAACAATATCCAGGATCGTATTGAATCTGTTCAGAAGCAATTTCTGCTTTTTGCCTTACGATGTTTAAATTGGGACCCTAATCTTCGGTTGCCATCCTACTCCAGCAGGCTGCTTCTTCTTAACCTTCCGTCGTTAACCAACCGTAGGACAATTCTCGGTGTTGTCCTTCTACATAAGTTGATTATTGGCGATATAGATTCTCCTTTTCTTCTAGAGCGTCTTCAATTCTCTGTTCCGTCTAGACCAACCAGAAATTACCGCCCCTTATTCATGTCTACGTGCACAACAGACTACGCTATGCACAATCGTTTTCGCGTGCTATGTAAAAATTATAATAGTTTGCATCACGTTTTCTCTATAGGTCTTTCTCTACCCCTAATAAAATCGTTGCTTTCAGGATACCTTCGGGAAGTCACTGACCATTCCCAGCTATGAGGAGGGGCATAGCTTGCCGGACAGGCAGTAAATTTTCCCCCACCGGGTCGGTGATTTCCCATTACTTTTCCCATTACTTTTCTCTCTGTCCTATCTACTTAACACTCTATACATCTAGCTTAAATTTATTTACTTTATTAACAATCTTCTTACTTTCCTTTTTCTTATTTATTGTATTTTATTAATTAATATAGCAAACTAAGATTATCTTTAATTTTACTTAAGAACACTTTTTTCCTACTTACTCCCTTCTGCTTAGATGTAGGCTCTAATAGCGTCACTGACAAATTTAGCTGTGAAAAGGGGCACAGCTGGCCGGACTGGCAACTAAAACACTTCCATCGGTCGGTGATGCTATTTAGAGAACTGTGTTATCTAACTAGGCTTTTAGCATATAATTCCATTATGTATTGTATGTATAATGAGGAAGAAACTCGTTTTGTCGACCATTAATAAATAAATAAATAAATAATCGTGGCAGAAATTACAACCACAACAATAACAACCGAGGCGGTAACAACAACAATAATTACAATAACCGTGGAGGAAGACGAGGCCAAAATAGAGGAAGAGGCCGAGGTAACTCCAACCAAGGTTATAATAGTAACAATGTGAGAATGGCGCAAAATACGCCGGAAAACTCTCACAACCCTTTAGGAAACAACCAGTAAATGTAAAAGTTCATTCCATCAATTACAGTCTTAATATATTTGTCACTTTTTATAATCATTAAACTGAAAATAAACTCACATTCCTAATAAATACTGGTGCAGATATCTCACTTTTAAAAATAAATTCAGACAATTTTAAAATTCAAGAAGAAAAAATTATAAACATCCAAGGCATAGGCCAAGGTGTAATAAAATCTCAAGGAACGACTTCAATAGAACTTCAATCAAAGAAATATATTATTCCACACGAATTTCATTTAGTAGATTCCGATTTTTCAATACCGTGTGATGGAATAATAGGCATTGATTTTATTAAAAAATTAAATTGTCAATAAGATTTCAAACCAAGTGAAGTCTGGTTTATAATTAGACCTCAAAATTTAAATTATCCAATTTATGTTCCAATAACATATAGTGCTGGCAACAATACAGTTCTCTTGCCAGCCAGATCACAAGTAATTCGAAAAATAGACATTAATACAGTAAATGATTATATATTTGTTCCTAATCAAGAAATACATAATGGAATTTATGTTGCAAATACAATAGCAGCATCCAAACATGTAAACATTCGCCTTCTAAACACAACTAATTTCGACCAATTGGTCATAGTAAACAAAATCCAATATGAAAATTTAACAGATTACGACATTCATAACACTAATCCAGAAAATAGAAGCGAACAAGTACTTTCAAAATTAAAGAAAAATTTTCCAGAACAATTCAAAAGTCAACTAACAGAATTATGCACCAAGTATAGTGATGTGTTCGGACTGGAAACCGAACCAATAGCGACAAATAATTTTTATAAACAAACATTAAGACTTAAAGATGATGAACCCATTTATATTAAAATCTACAGAAGACCGCATAGCCACGTTGAAGAAATTCAAAAACAAGTAGGGAAATTAATAATCGACAAAATCGTAGAACCGTCTGTATCCGAGTATAACAGCCCACTCTTGTTAGTTCCGAAAAAATCATTACCAAATTCGGAAGAAAAGAAATGGCGATTAGTAATTGACTATCGCCAAATCAACAAAAAACTACTTTCTGATAAATTCCCGCTCCCCAGAATTGATGATATTCTGGACCAACTGGGCAGAGCTAAATACTTTTCATGCCTTGACTTAATGTCAGGTTTCCACCAAATTGAACTTGAAGAAAATTCAAGAAATATAACATCTTTTCAACGAGCAATGGCTCATATCGCTTCACGCGATTACCATTTGGTCCTAAAATAGCACCAAATTCATTTCAGAGAATGATGACTATAGCATTCTCGGGTTTAGAACCCTCTCAGGCATTCCTTTATATGGATGACTTAATGGTGATAGGATGTTCCGAAAAACACATGATTATAAACTTAACAGATGTTTTTAATGTATGTAGGAAATATAACCTAAAGTTGCATCCAGAAAAATGTTCATTTTTCATGCATGAAGTGACATTCTTAGGTCACAAATGCACTGACAAAGGAGTATTGCCAGATGACAAGAAATTTGCCGTCATCAAAAATTATCCTGTCCCTCATGATGCGGACAGCGCGAGACGATTTGTAGCATTCTGCAATTATTATCGTCGATTTATAAAAAACTTCGCCGATTATTCACGGCACATAACTAGATTATGTAAAAAGAATGTTCCTTTTGAATGGTCAAGTGAATGCCAAAACGCATTCCAATACCTTAAAGAAAAGCTTATGCACCCCACATTATTACAATATCCTGATTTTCGCAAAGAATTTTGCATTATAACAGATGCTAGTAAAACAAGCTTGCGGAGCGGTTCTAGCTCAGAACCGTGAAGGAATTCAGCTCCCAATAGCTTATGCATCTCGTTCATTTACAAAAGGGGAAAGCAATAAGAGCACAACAGAACAAGAGTTAGCGGCAATTCATTGGGCAATTACCCATTTTAGACCATATATTTATGGCAAACACTTTACTATTAAAACGGATCACAGACCATTGACATATCTTTTTTCTATGACTAATCCCAGTTCAAATTAACTCGCATGCGGCTAGAGCTTGAAGAATACGACTTCACAGTAGAATACCTAAAGGGGAAAGATAATTTCGTAGCAGACGCACTTTCGCGTATTAATATAAAAGAACTCAAAGATATGCAACATAAAGTCCTGAAAGTCACTACCAGGCACCAAAGTAGACAGAAATCCTGCGCAGGAGATTATAAAGAAATAGAATTGCCTATGCAATCTATAGAAAAAGCTTCAAAGCCCAACGTATATGAAGTCATAAAAAATGACGATGTACGAAAAGTAGTGACCTTGCATGTAAAAAATATGCTATGTTTCTTTAAACATGGGAAGAAAATTACTGCAAGATACGATGTTAGCGATTTATATACTAATGGAATTCTTGACTTAGGTCAGTTCTTCCAAAGGCTTGAAAGGGAAGCCGGTATAAATGAAATCAGCCAACTCAAAGTGGCATCTTGGGAAAATATCTTTGAACAAGTTTCAATTGATAATTTCAAACAAATGGGCAATAAAATATTGAAAACATTAAGAGTAGCGCTAATCAAACCCGGTGACCCTAATAAAAGAAGAAAAAGAAAAAGAAGCTATACTGTCTACATTTCATAATGATCCAATACAAGGAGGTCACACAGGCATTACAAAAACCTTGGCCAAGGTCAAAAGACATTATTTTTGGAAGGGTATGACTCGATATATTACTGAGTATATACAAAAATGTCAAAAATGCCAAAAATCAAAAGTGACAACACATACAAAAACTCCTTTAACAATTACAGAAACCCCAATCAATGCTTTTGATAGAGTAATAGTAGACACGATCGGTCCACTACCAAAATCAGAGCAAGGCAACGAATATGCAGTTACACTGATATGTGACTTAACAAAATATCTAGTTGCCATACCTATTCCAAACAAAAGTGCAAAAGTCGTAGCTAAAGCTATATTTGAAGATTTTATTCTGAAATACGGTCCAATGAAGACGTTCATTACGGACATGGGTACAGAATATACAAATTCAGTTATAGAAGATTTATGTAAGTACCTTGGTATCAAAAGCATAACTTCAACAGCACACCACCACCAGACAGTTGGGACAATAGAACGAAGTCATCGAACTTTTAATGAATACATTCGTTCATACATCACTGCAGACAAATCTGATTGGGATGTCTGGATTCAATATTTCACTTCTAAGGAAATAAAGTTTAGATTAGAAATAGCATACAAAAGAGCTAGAATTATGTTAGAAAAAGCCAAGGCTAATAGGAAATTAGCATATGACGAAAAAATAAAAAATTTTGAATTAAAAGTAGGCGATAAAGTACTTAAAGAAACGAAACAGGGCACAAATTAGACCCAGTATATTTATGACCATATATAGTAGAGAAAATAGAAGATAATGACAACATTTTTATTAAAGATGGTAAAGATAAGAAACAAAAAGTACATAAGGATAGGCTAAAAAAATATATTCAATGAAATGTTTCATGAAAAAAAAAAGAAGGTCTAATCAACATCAAAAAAAAAAATATATATAAAATTTTTTTATTCTTCTAAGAAAATTAAAAATAAAATAAAACGTAAATTCAAATATATTAAAAATAAAAATTTGTCAATGAACACAAATGTTTAAAAAAAAAAAAAAAAAAAAACAGATAAAACCATTTTCAATACATAACATTATAATAAGAATCAAATTAATTTCTTTTAAAATAATTAAATACAATATATTAACACTAACACTAAATGACTACATGTATTACGTCATTTCTTTAAAAAGGGAGGTGTAGCATACCTACCCTACCATTTTCATAAATCAAAGGGTATAACAATCTGTTAATACATTGTGACACTTTGTCATATTGAATACAAATATACAAATGGATAAAGTACATTAAAAGACCGTTTAGAATTACATAAACATTCCAGCGCACAACCAATACGATCCATCGCTTATATACAAGCCGATCGCGGCGCGTGGGAATGCTGAGCATGCACTTTGCAGCTCAAGTGGTCAAATCATACACAACATATGAATGCCTTCTGCATACATACATATATACCAACATACTTATACATACATATAAACACATAGATATAAGCATTGCATGTTTCGGGTTAGCTGAACCCAACATGAATATATATGAATCAGTTTAAATAAAGTAACAGAACGGAGCAGACGCTCCAAATCAAAACTGTGTTAGTTGAACTTATTACAATATGATATAGGGGTCCGATCTTAATAGGATTTTGCATATACATGAGGAGCATAGTAAAACTAATAAATACCAAGTTTGGTCAAGATATCTTGATAAAGAACATTTTTTTCAATGCAACAACTTAATTTTCGACCGCTCGTTCCAATGGCAGCTATATGATATAGTGCTCCGGATTTTGCATATATATGAGGAGCATAGTAAAGCTTATAACGGCCAAGTATGGTCAAGATATCTTGATAAACATCATTTTTTTCATACAACAACTTAATTTTCGACCACTCGTTCCAATGGCAGCTATATTATATAGTGGTCCGATCTTAATAGGATTTTGCCTGTATATGCGGAGCATAGTAAAACTAATAACTACCAAGTTTGGTCAAGATATCTTGATAAACAACATTGTTTTTCATACAAGAACTTAATTTTCGACATCGCGTACCTATGGCAGCTATACGATATAGTTGTCCGATCTTATTAGGATTTTGCATATACATGAGGAGCATAGTAAAACTAATAAATACCAAGTTTGGTCAAGATATCTTGACATACAACATTTTTTTCAATGCAACAACTTAATTTTCGACCGCTCGTTCGAATGGCAGCTATATTATATAGTGGTCCGATCTTAATAGGATTTCGCATATATATGAGGAGCATAGTAAAACTTATGAACGCCGAGTTTGGTCAAGATATCTTGATAAACAAAATTTTTTTCATGCAACAACTTAATTTTCGACCACTCGTTCCAATGGCAGCTATGTTATATAGTGGTCCGATCTTAATAGGATTTTGCCTGTATATGAGGAGCATAGTAAAACTAATAACTACCAAGTTTGGTCAAGATATCTTGCTAAACAACATTGTTTTTCATACAAGAACTTAATTTTCGACATCGCGTTCCTATGGCAGCTATATGATATAGGGGTCCGATCTTAATAGGATTTTGCATATACATGAGGAGCATAGGAAAACTAATAAATACATAGTTTGGTCAAGATATCTTGATAAAGAACATTTTTTTCAATGCAACAACTTAATTTTCGACCGCTCGTTCCAATGGCAGCTATATGATATAGTGCTCCGGATTTTGCATATATATGAGGAGCATAGTAAAACTAATAACTGCCTAGTTCGGTCACGATATCTTGATACACAAACTTTTTTATTCATACAAATACTTAATTTTCGACTGATCGTTCCTACGGCAGCTTTATTATATAGTGGTCCGATCTTAATAGGATTTCGCATATATGAGGAGCATAGTAAAACTAATACCTGCCAAGTTTGGTCAAGATATCTTGCTAAAAACTCCTTTAACAATTACAGAAACCCCAATCAATGCTTTTGATAGAGTAATAGTAGACACGATCGGTCCACTACCAAAATCAGAGCAAGGCAACGAATATGCAGTTACACTGATATGTGACTTAACAAAATATCTAGTTGCCATACCTATTCCAAACAAAAGTGCAAAAGTCGTAGCTAAAGCTATATTTGAAGATTTTATTCTGAAATACGGTCCAATGAAGACGTTCATTACGGACATGGGTACAGAATATACAAATTCAGTTATAGAAGATTTATGTAAGTACCTTGGTATCAAAAGCATAACTTCAACAGCACACCACCACCAGACAGTTGGGACAATAGAACGAAGTCATCGAACTTTTAATGAATACATTCGTTCATACATCACTGCAGACAAATCTGATTGGGATGTCTGGATTCAATATTTCACTTCTAAGGAAATAAAGTTTAGATTAGAAATAGCATACAAAAGAGCTAGAATTATGTTAGAAAAAGCCAAGGCTAATAGGAAATTAGCATATGACGAAAAAAATAAAAAATTTTGAATTAAAAGTAGGCGATAAAGTACTTAAAGAAACGAAACAGGGCACAAATTAGACCCAGTATATTTATGACCATATATAGTAGAGAAAATAGAAGATAATGACAACATTTTTATTAAAGATGGTAAAGATAAGAAACAAAAAGTACATAAGGATAGGCTAAAAAAATATATTCAATGAAATGTTTCATGAAAAAAAAAGAAGGTCTAATCAACATCAAAAAAAAAAAAAATATAAAATTTTTTTATTCTTCTAAGAAAATTAAAAATAAAATAAAACGTAAATTCAAATATATTAAAAATAAAAATTTGTCAATGAACACAAATGTTTAAAAAAAAAAAAAAAAAAAAACAGATAAAACCATTTTCAATACATAACATTATAATAAGAATCAAATTAATTTCTTTTAAAATAATTAAATACAATATATTAACACTAACACTAAATGACTACATGTATTACGTCATTTCTTTAAAAAGGGAGGTGTAGCATACCTACCCTACCATTTTCATAAATCAAAGGGTATAACAATCTGTTAATACATTGTGACACTTTGTCATATTGAATACAAATATACAAATGGATAAAGTACATTAAAAGACCGTTTAGAATTACATAAACATTCCAGCGCACAACCAATACGATCCATCGCTTATATACAAGCCGATCGCGGCGCGTGGGAATGCTGAGCATGCACTTTGCAGCTCAAGTGGTCAAATCATACACAACATATGAATGCCTTCTGCATACATACATATATACCAACATACTTATACATACATATAAACACATAGATATAAGCATTGCATGTTTCGGGTTAGCTGAACCCAACATGAATATATATGAATCAGTTTAAATAAAGTAACAGAACGGAGCAGACGCTCCAAATCAAAACTGTGTTAGTTGAACTTATTACAATATGATATAGGGGTCCGATCTTAATAGGATTTTGCATATACATGAGGAGCATAGTAAAACTAATAAATACCAAGTTTGGTCAAGATATCTTGATAAAGAACATTTTTTTCAATGCAACAACTTAATTTTCGACCGCTCGTTCCAATGGCAGCTATATGATATAGTGCTCCGGATTTTGCATATATATGAGGAGCATAGTAAAGCTTATAACGGCCAAGTATGGTCAAGATATCTTGAAAAACATCATTTTTTTCATACAACAACTTAATTTTCGACCACTCGTTCCAATGGCAGCTATATTATATAGTGGTCCGATCTTAATAGGATTTTGCCTGTATATGCGGAGCATAGTAAAACTAATAACTACCAAGTTTGGTCAAGATATCTTGCTAAACAACATTGTTTTTCATACAAGAACTTAATTTTCGACATCGCGTTCCTATGGCAGCTATATGATATAGGGGTCCGATCTTAATAGGATTTTGCATATACATGAGGAGCATAGTAAAACTAATAAATACCTAGTTTGGTCAAGATATCTTGATAAAGAACATTTTTTTCAATGCAACAACTTAATTTTCGACCGCTCGTTCCAATGGCAGCTATATGATATAGTGCTCCGGATTTTGCATATATATGAGGAGCATAGTAAAACTAATAACTGCCTAGTTCGGTCACGATATCTTGATACACAAACTTTTTTATTCATACAAATACTTAATTTTCGACTGATCGTTCCTACGGCAGCTTTATTATATAGTGGTCCGATCTTAATAGGATTTCGCATATATATGAGGAGCATAGTAAAACTAATGAGTGCCAAGTATGGTCAAAATATCTTGATAAACAAAATTTTTTTCATGCAACAACTTAATTTTCGACCACTCGTTCCAATGGCAGCTATGTTATATAGTGGTCCGATCTTAATAGGATTTTGCCTGTATATGAGGAGCATAGTAAAACTAATAACTACCAAGTTTGGTCAAGATATCTTGCTAAACAACATTGTTTTTCATACAAGAACTTAATTTTCGACATCGCGCTCATATGGCAGCTATATGATATAGGGGTTCGATCTTAATGGGATTTTGCATATACATGAGGAGCATAGTAAAACTATTAAATACCAAGTTTGGTCAAGATATCTTGATAAAGAACATTTTTTTCAATGCAACAACTTAATTTTCGACCGCTCGTTCCAATGGCAGCTATATGATATAGTGCTCCGGATTTTGCATATATATGAGGAGCATAGTAAAACTAATAACTGCCTAGTTCGGTCACGATATCTTGATACACAAACTTTTTTATTCATACAAATACTTAATTTTCGACTGATCGTTCCTACGGCAGCTTTATTATATAGTGGTCCGATCTTAATAGGATTTCGCATATATATGAAGAGCATAGTAAAACTAATGAAAGCCGAGTTTGGTCAAGATATCTTAATAAACAAACTTTTTTTTGTACAACAACTTAATTTTCGACCGCTCGTTCCTATGGCAGCTATATGATATAGTGGTCCGATCTTAATAGGATTTTGCCTATATGAGGAGCATAGTAAAACTAATAACTACCAAGTTTGGTCAAGACATCTTGCTAAACAACATTGTTTTTCATACAAGAACTTAATTTTCGACATCGCGTTCCTATGGCAGCTATATGATATAGGGGTCCGATCTTAATAGGATTTTGCATATACATGAGGAGCATAGTAAAACTAATAAATACCAAGTTTGGTCAAGATATCTTGACATACAACATTTTTTTCAATGCAACAACTTAATTTTCGACCGCTCGTTCGAATGGCAGCTATATTATATAGCGGTCCGATCTTAATAGGATTTCGCATATATATGAGGAGCATAGTAAAACTAATGAGCGCCGATTTTGGTCAAGATATCTTGATAAACAAAATTTTTTTCATGCAACAACTTAATTTTCGACTACTCGTTCCTATGGCAGCTATATGATATAGTGGTCCGATCTTAATAGGATTTTGCCTATATGAGGAGCATAGTAAAACTAATAACTACCAAGTTTGGTCAAGACATCTTGCTAAACAACATTGTTTTTCATACAAGAACTTAATTTTCGACATCGCGCTCATATGGCAGCTATATGATATAGGGGTTCGATCTTAATGGGATTTTGCATATACATGAGGAGCATAGTAAAACTATTAAATACCAAGTTTGGTCAAGATATCTTGATAAAGAACATTTTTTTCAATGCAACAACTTAATTTTCGACTGCTCGTTCCAATGGCAGCTATATGATATAGTGCTACGGATTTTGCATATATATGAGGAGCATAGTAAAACTTATAACGGCCAAGTATGGTCAAGATATCTTGATAAACATCATTTTTTTCATACAACAACTTAATTTTCGACTGCTCGTTCCTATAGCAGCTATATGATATAGTGGTCCGATCTTAATAGGATTTTGCCTATATGAGGAGCATAGTAAAACTAATAACTACCAAGTTTGGTCAAGATATCTTGCTAAACATTATTTTTTTTCATACAAGAACTTAATTTTCGACCTGTGGTTCCTATGGCAGCTATATGATATAGTGGTCCGATCTTAATAGGATTTTGCATATATATGAGGAGCAAAGTAAAACTAATAACTGCCAAGTATGGTCAAGATATCTTGATAAACAAAATTTTTTTCATGCAACAACTTAATTTTCGACCCCTCGTTCCAATGGCAGCTATATTATAGTGGTCCGATCTTAATAGGATTTTGCCTGTATATGAGGAGCATAGTAAAACTAATAACTACCAAGTTTGGTCAAGATATCTTGCTAAACAACATTGTTTTTCATACAAGAACTTAATTTTCGACATCGCGTTCCTATGGCAGCTATATGATATAGGGGTCCGATCTTAATAGGATTTCGCATATACATGAGGAGCATAGTAAAACTAATAACTGCCTAGTTCGGTTACGATATCTTGATACACAAACTTTTTTATTCAGACAAATACTTAATTTTCGACTGATCGTTCCTACGGAAGCTTTATTATATAGTGGTCCGATCTTAATAGGATTTTGTAGTGTCCACGTGTATACGGGGGGCAGTCGATGCTGCCTTTTACATGGAGTGTCCACGTCCCTTTGTAACCCTCTAGGGCGTTTTCGCCCTTAGTGGCTTACGTTGGTCGCGGGGCATTGGGTTCGGGGGCGCGTACTTCTTGCTTTTGCTCAATTTAGCTCGTCGTGGTCGGGGTTCTTCCTCGCCCAATCTGCCTATCAACACCAATACACTGACATGAAGCATATCAAGTACGCTTCAAAAATAAACAAGATCAAATACTATCATAAAATTTAACTTTATTTCCCTATCCTGTAAATAAGTGTTCCGACAAACACCACAAAACTCGGGATCCAATATGCCTAATGGAGGGATCTTGGTGTTAGTTGTCCCTCGTCTCTACCCTCCCTACCATAGCAACCAGAAAATCGTAGATTGCCCCTATGCGAGACTCTAACGCGTTAACGCATTTCTACAGAATTCAGCATGGTACTCGACAGAGAAGATAATTATTCACCGAGTCATATTAGAATATAACAAAATCATTTAATTGAAGCAAGCCGTTGATCTCAAGATACATGGTTATATTACAAGCGAATTATCAATTCCCTAAGATTTACCGAAACATTCAAATTCGAATTCATGATTTTAGAAATAATAATATACTGATTTTTGTTCAACAAAATAACTTCAGATTTCCAACATAACTTACTGAAGAAAACTGTTATCTTACGCTTACGTTGGCAATAGGTTCGAGATCAATGCAATGTCAATCTTAAATATATATATATACAACAGATATACAAAAAAAATAGTCCTCACTACTCTATGTTAACTCACTCATACTTCCATCGTTGCGTGCACTTGGGCCCAATATGACGTCGATGCTGGTGGGTGTGTGTAGGTGTATTATTGTATGGGTATCATTGTTGCCTTTGTACAAAGAAAGTTAATTGTAAGTATATATATAAATATTGACGCATATAAATGTCACAACCTTACCCTTGCCAAATATATTCATAGGTCAAAAGGAATATTACTACTGCTGCTTAACTCTAATATCTATCGACTAATTTTTAATTCAATATAATACATTTTGTTCCATGTTTGTTTAGTTGCTTAAATTTACTTTAGCTTCGATCAATGGGAATAGATTAGGTAGACATCCGCTGATCGCAATGTCAAAAATTTAAGCTTAATGTGATGTATGTATGGATGCGTGCTTCGAATTTCGTTCAGATGCTTCTGTTTTACTAATTGAAGTTGCTTTTATCTTTCAGCTTGTTCGTGCGCTTTATTCTTTGTCAATTCTAATTCTCATTCGATCAATAAGAGCGACGAAGGTAGCACAAAGGAGAATAAATAATCAATTACACTACGCAACACAGATTTAAAGTCATAATTTCTTGTGGATCTGAATAAACTTGTGACTTTGGTATCCATTTATATAAGTCACTTAACGCCAGACACATTTGATGATCATCAACGAGCAGTCTCGAATGTGGCACTGGAGCACGGTTCCGAAATCTCCTTGGAGTAGATTTACTACCCTTGTCTCCGCGCCAATATATATGCACCAAGAGATTGGTGAAAATCGGACCAGCGCTTGCGGCAGCACCCCTGCCACGAGGCTGTAAAATTAAACAAGGGTCAAACACCAATCCATTGATACCAGGCTAATATAAAATCACCTGTTTCAATATCTTTCACTACTTAGATTTTACAATACTTTTCCACTTGCACGTCTGCTTCAATACGCTTTCTATTATTTTTATTACCTATTTTAACTTTAGACTTCGTTTTTCACTGTTTAATCTTCTTGACGAAGTACGTCTTTTCGCTTCCAATCTGAACTGAAGACTGTCGCACGCGGTCGCCCGCTCCTTTTATAGACCTAACTGTAACGGTGATAAAAGCTTTCGCGATCGCTCCTCAGTTTAACTGCATTATCGTATGATCTGCTTACGTGCCAAATCAGACATCAAAAGGAATATGCAAAAGTGTGTGAGCTAAGTGCGAGGGTAGCACATAAAGTTTCTAACAATCAAGAACTGTTCCCACTCGGCTACTACAACGCAAATAAATGAACAAGATATTACGAAGAGCTTTTATTTGAAAAATAGACTAGGTGGTATAATTACTTTTTATTTGAATGTCTTTCAGATGATAAACTCCTAACAATTTGTTATTACTATCGACTAATTGATAATAAAACGGGCTTAGTTTCTTATGAACTTTAGCTGGCAGTAATACTCTTGCTAGTTTCGAGCTGAACTTTTTGCTCGCGTTACTCTGAGCAAAGTTTCGTGCATAAACTGAATCGCCTGCTTTTAACTGCACCCTTCGGCAACGAAGATTATAAATTCTTGCATTAGCTTCGTGCGCCTTATATATATTTTCTTTGGCCTTCTCCCGTGCTAATTGCATGGTGTTTGTGCGGCTAATGTAAACATCATCGCTTAATAGATTTAGGTTTCTGAGCAGAGTGTAATCTTTTCCGTTCAGGATCATATTTTGTCCAAAAACAAGGAAATAGGGTGGAAAGCCTGTGCTTCGGTGTAATGTAGCTCTTAATGATGCACTTATTGCATTAAGCTGCACATCCCAATTAGTGTGGTCTTTACCGAGATAAGCTCGGATTGCAGCCAAGACTGACCGGTTCAATCTTTCACTTGCATTAGCTTGCGGCGAGTATATTGCAGTACAACTTGCTCAACTCCAAAGCGAGTTAAAAATGCTTTAAATAAACTTGATCGGAATTGCGATCCATTGTCGGTAAGAATAGATTCGGGTACACCAAAAGTGTAGAAAATCGTATTCTCGAGATACTCTGTAATTTTCTGTGTTGTAAATTTCTTCAGAGGGCAAAGAAAATGAAACTTTGTGTTGTGATCTACCACGATCAACAACCCTATGTTACCCCTTTTTGTACGAGGATACGGTCCCAACAGGTCGACATATAATCTTTGAAATGGTCTATCTGAGGTCACTGGCTTACCCATGGCTCACCATGGCCATGGCTCACCATACCTGGCCAAAACAAGTACCTTTTTATTTTCTCTACAGTTTTCCCCATGCCGCAGTGTGCCGAGCTAGGTGGTTCGTGCGCATCGAGTAATACTTCTGGGACTAAACTTGCAGGTACCCACAGTTTCCATGAGTCCTTCTCTTGCGATTCTATGCCAGTGGCAAACTGTGTTCTCTTGTACACATAATCATCCATCAACTTTAGGTCCGGCAACCTAGCTTGGTTCTCTTTTATATACGCAATTAAAGCTAGATATTCTGGTGCCTTAAAACAAGTTGAAGTCAAATCTATTATAGGGCCATGGTCATCGAATTCTGCTACTTCTTCTTCGTAAGTTCTAGAGAGTGTATCAGCAACGACGTTTTGGGAACCACTTCGGTGCTGGATATCGAATTTGAATCCCTGCAGCTTCATAGACCATCTAGCTAGTCGTCCTGACAAATCCTTCTGCTTCATAAGCCATTTAAGAGAAGCATGATCCGTAATCACGGTGAACTCCTGACCTTCTATATATGCTCGAAACTTTTGAATGCCTTTGAGAACAGCGAGACACTCCAGTTCTGTAACTGAGTAGTTACGCTGAGCTCTCGTAAGTTTCGCAGACATATAAGCGATCGGTAACTCTGAATCATCTCGGATTTGCGCTAGTACACAACCAATGCCGTAAGTACATGCATCGCAAATCAGGATAAAAGGTTTCGAAAAATTGGGTGTTATTAAAATAGGTGCGGCAGTCAGGTAGGATTTGAGCATTGCGAAAGCTTCGGTGGCTTCCGGATTCCAATCCAGAGACTTTTGTTTTTTTAGAAGTTCTGTTAACGGATAAGTGATGGCGGCGTACTTTTCTACGAAACGCCTATACCATCCAGCCAGACCCAAAAAGCGACGTAACTGCTTGACCGTTTTCGGCACAGGGAATTCACTGATTGCCTGTATTTTCTCAGGATCCGTTTTGAGTTGCCCGTTTCCGATGATAAACCCGAGGTATCTTATCTCTGTCATGCAGAACTTGGATTTGCTAATATTTATAGTTAGATTTGCTTTCCTCAAACATAACGCAATCTCCTGTAGCAAAATTAGGTGGGAGTCGAAATTATCTGATAACACTAATAAGTCGTCTAAATAAACAAAGACTTGTGTACGCAAATGGGCAGGAATCACTTCATACATAAGGCGACAAAGTGTTTGTGGCGCGTTGCAAAGACCAAATGGCATCACCTTGTACTGGTACAATGGTCGATTGGGTATTGTAAAGGCAGTATATTGCCGTGATTTCTCCTCCAACGGTATTTGCCAGAAAGCGTGTTTCATGTCTAATCCGGTAATGAATTTAGCTGGAGGTAACCTACTCAAAATACCATCTATGTGGGGCAAAGGATAGGCATCCTTTTCCGTCACTTTGTTAACCTGTCTTGAGTCTAAACATAAGCGACACTTATCTCCGCGTTTAACCAGAACGCAATTGCTACTCCAGGGGCTGGTAGAAGGTTCTATTACATCTAGAGCTAGCATTTGGTCAATTTCTGCAAACATTAGTTTTTCAATGGCCGGAGAGACTGGCCAGTGGCGTTGCTTAACTGGTGTTGCCGAGCCTATATTAATGGAGTGACTAATCAAATTAGTTCTGCCTAAGCCTTCTTTAGCATACGAGGGAAATCCTCCTATAATGACATCGAGACGGCCCTGTTCCTCTTTAGTTAGAAGATGAAATTTGGGAAGCTCCCTTTGTTCTGCTGGTGCTCCAACATCTAATTCTGATATCTCTGCTTGCCTAGTAATTGTCCCTAACAGAGCAAACTCCCGCCAAAAATTAATACCTAAATATATATCCTGTTTAAGTTCTGGTATAATAAATAACTCGATACTTCTAGTCAACTGTCGATAATTGATCTGCGTCTGTAATTTACCAACAATTCTGCTAGCGGTGCCATTTGCTGTGCGAATAGATCCGGTGCATCTCTTAGTCTTACTATTTTTAAGTAATTGTTAAGCTGCTGATCCACCTGCGCAACTAATAGTAGCTCCTGAATCCAAAAGTCCTATATACTCATTCCCTTCGATTTGAACAGAAGTGTATAGTCGTTCATCCGAACTTAGAAAAATAGATGCTATTATATTCCTACGATTTTTACGTACTAATTTCCAAAACGTACGTAATCGTTTTGTAGAACGCTTGGGCTTAGTTATTAATCTAAAAGAATCTAAATCAGCAAAAATTCGCTTACGTGCCGAACTACAATTCTGTAGTCTGATATGAAAAGGTAAATCTGAAAAATGTTTAGAATAACTACTTGAATGCTTTTCTCGCTCTTCTATCGTTTTACTATCGGTTTTGTCCCTATCTTTATTTGTAACTTGGGTCGATTTTTCCGACACGGCCTGAGTATTTGCTGGGGATGTATCTATTTGGTGTTGTGTTGTACATCCCGCTGCCAGTTTCCCGAGGGGTTGCATTTTGAACAGCATGGTTTGAAAACTTCTTTGGCTCCGCAGCCATAACAAAAAATACGACGAATCTCCAGGCAATTGTCAAATTTATATCCGATTTTATCGCAGTTCCAGCAGACTGGATCTGTCTTCATACGTTTTATTTCTTGAATTTCAGCTTCCGATGGAACAAGCGGCAAATTACCATTGGCTTCGCCTGATACTTCCGAAACATATGACCTTAATGTTCTTCCTTTAAAAGATTTTATGTCACCATAAAATTGCTCGTGTTTTCTCACTTCAACTCTAAGTTGCGATCTATTCTGAATGCTAACGTGGAGAAGTTCATGGTGCAGACTGGGTTTGGAATTGCGAATCAGAAGGTCTACTATCTGCTTTTCTAAGATTCCTTGTTGCAATCTGTCAACTAGGTCTTCTATTGCAAACTGATAGTCATCAAAAGACTCACTCTCACCCTGTCGTCTTTTCCCAATCATTTCCCAAATTTCTAAATCGGTGTCAGAGTCTCCAAATCTTCTACGGAACTCTTGACAAAATGTTTCCCAATTAAAGTTTGTATTTGCGCGATGGAACTTCCAAAACCAATCGCTGGCCTTACCATTAAAAAGTAAGTATAAATGGTCATTAAGAAGATGGTAGTCGTTACCCAAATTTTGTTTGGTTAAGGATCGCACTCGGTAAAGAAATTCATCCATACGCATGCCTTGCTTAGTGCCATCGAATTTAATTCGCCAGTTCTGAATGATTCCTGATACTTTTTCCGGATTCACACTAAAGCTTTGGCTGCTTCTCTCTCTGTTAATTCTAGCATCCGCTTCACTCAATCTATGAATCAATGTTTCTGGTCCATGTTCTCTAGGTATTGGTGGGGTTGGATTAGTATCTATCCCATTAGAAGATGGTGGAGCACTATTTGAAATCTGCAAATTTGCGAGTTGATTTCGAATAGAGGTCTCAATAGTTTTAGATAAATATGACGTAATATGGTCCATCAACTGAGTTTGCTGAACGTTCATCATATTCTGAATATAATTAGCCATGTCGACTTGAGAGCCAAGAGACATGTTGCTTTGTGTCTGATCAAGGGTCGGTGCTCTATTTGTGGATCTAGTCGTCATCCCTCTCTTAGGAGTAGCTCCTCTTTGTCTATTCCCCATGCCTCTCCTATTTAATGAATTTCGCTTATTTGCTTCTTGCTCTGTCATGCCAGGCATTGAATCAGTTAGGTTCAACTCTGCTGCCAAAGTGTTGTTAGAAAAGCACATGTAGGGCATGCTGAAGTGTTTTGTAAGAACTCTATCAAACATGTTTTGTGAAATCGGTGCTTACATGGAGTATTAGCAAACAATTGTGACGAAGTCATCACCTCGTTGAAGATTCCACAAAAGGGATCTATCTGCTCTATGGCAGCTGCAATATTTTCTGTACTTCTTTGTACTGCCATTAAAATGTTACATGCGCTGAACGCTATTCAAAATCAGGAACAAATTAATTCTTTTCTAAATTTTTATTTTTTTTTTTTTTTTTTTTTTTATATATCTAAAGCTGTCTGTCCTTTTCCCTAATGCTAAATACTGTTGAAATAATTAGGCGAAATTGGGTTTCCTTTGTTGTCGTCTATTATATGTAATGATTTCTATTGCTGATTTGGAATCAAGCTTCTCATGATAAATAGGTCAATTTCCGAATAGTTCCAGACAATTGCAGTTCCATACCTTCAAGAGCGCTTAAACCAAATTTATACTATTACAAGGAGTACTAAATATATTTAACGTTGTTAGACTTTTACGAGTCTATTTTGGTCGACCAATCCAATTCATGAATTGAAGTCGCTAATTCCGAAAATAGTTCTTATAAATTCCAACTACGCTTATCTAAAACCCTTTTAATAACTTGAAAACAATTCATATGTAATTTAGTTTGGATAACCAGAGCATTCCGGGGAAATATAATCTCAACTAAACTAAACGATCTTTGCCATTTTTTTGTGCAGTGTAACTCCCAATACTTTGAAAACTAGCTGTAATCGGAGATATAGCCGCCAAATCCAAAAATTATCTAGGATAGTTGCAAATCATACTCTGCCCACGTTGGGCGCCATTTCTTATGTAGTGTCCACGTGTATACGGGGGGCAGTCGATGCTGCCTTTTACATGGAGTGTCCACGTCCCTTTGAAACCCTCTAGGGCGTTTTCGCCCTTAGTGGCTTACGTTGGTCGCGGGGCATTGGGTTCGGGGCGCGTACTTCTTGCTTTTGCTCAATTTAGCTCGTCGTGGTCGGGGTTCTTCCTCGCCCAATCTGCCTATCAACACCAATACACTGACATGAAGAATATCAAGTACGCTTCAAAAATAAACAAGATCAAATACTATCATAAAATTTAACTTTATTTCCCTATCCTGTAAATAAGTGTTCCGACAAACACCACAAAACTCGGGATCCAATATGCCTAATGGAGGGATCTTGGTGTTAGTTGTCCCTCGTCTCTACCCTCCCTACCATAGCAACCAGAAAATCGTAGATTGCCCCTATGCGAGACTCTAACGCGTTAACGCATTTCTACAGAATTCAGCATGGTACTCGACAGAGAAGATAATTATTCACCGAGTCATATTAGAATATAACAAAATCATTTAATTGAAGCAAGCCGTTGGTCTCAAGATACATGGTTATATTACATGCGAATTATCAATTCCCTAAGATTTACCGAAACATTCAAATTCGAATTCATGATTTTAGAAATAATAATATACTGATTTTTGTTCAACAAAATAACTTCAGATTTCCAACATAACTTACTGAAGAAAACTGTTATCTTACGCTCACGTTGGCAATAGGTTCGAGATCAATGCAATGTCAATCGTAAATATATATATATACAACAGATATACAAAAAAAATAGTCCTCACTACTCTATGTTAACTCACTCATACTTCCATCGTTGCGTGCACTTGGGCCCAATATGACGTCGATGCTGGTGGGTGTGTGTAGGTGTATTATTGTATGGGTATCATTGTTGCCTTTGTACAAAGAAAGTTAATTGTAAGTATATATATAAATATTGACGTGCATATAAATGTCACAACCTTACCCTTGCCAAATATATTCATAGGTCAAAAGGAATATTACTACTGCTGCTTAACTCTAATATCTATCGACTAATTTTTAATTCAATATAATACATTTTGTTCCATGTTTGTTTAGTTGCTTAAATTTACTTTAGCTTCGATCAATGGGAATAGATTAGGTAGACATCCGCTGATCGCAATGTCAAAAATTTAAGCTTAATGTGATGTATGTATGGATGCGTGCTTCGAATTTCGTTCAGATGCTTCTGTTTTACTAATTGTAGTTGCTTTTATCTTTCAGCTTTTTCGTGCGCTTTACTCTTTGTCAATTCTAATTCTCATTCGCTCAATAAGAGCGACGAAGGTAGCACAAAGGAGAATAAATAATCAATTACACTACGCAACACAGATTTAAAGTCATAATTTCTTGTGGATCTGAATAAACTTGTGACCTTGGTATCCATTTATATAAGTCACTTAACGCCAGACCCATTTGATGATCATCAACGAGCAGTCTCGAATGTGGCACTGGAGCACGGTTCCGAAATCTCCTTGGAGTAGATTTACTACCCTTGTCTCCGCGCCAATATATATGCACCAAGAGATTGGTGAAAATCGGATCAGCGCTTGCGGCAGCACCCCTGCCACGAGGCTGTAAAATTAAACAAGGGTCAAACACCAATCCATTGATACCAGGCTAATATAAAATCACCTGTTTCAATATCTTTCACTACTTAGATTTTACAATACTTTTCCACTTGCACGTCTGCTTCAATACGCTTTCTATTATTTTTATTACTTATTTTAACTTTAGACTTCGTTTTTCACTGTTTAATCTTCTTGACGAAGTACGTCTTTTCGCTTCCAATCTGAACTGAAGACTGTCGCACGCGGTCGCCCGCTCCTTTTATAGACCTAACTGTAACGGTGATAAAAGCTTTCGCGATCGCTCCTCAGTTTAACTGCATTATCGTATGATCTGCTTACATGCCAAATCAGACATCAAAAGGAATATGCAAAAGTGTGTGAGCTAAGTGCGAGGGTAGCACATAAAGTTTCTAACAATCAAGAACTGTTCCCACTCGGCTACTACAATTTCGCATATATATGAGGAGCATAGTAAAACTAATGAACGCCGAGTTTGGTCAAGATATCTTGATAAACAAACTTTTTTTTCGTACAATAACTTAATTTTCGACCGCTCGTTCCAATGGCAGCTATGTGATATAGTGGTCCGATCTTAATAGGATTTCGCATATATATGGGGAGCATAGTAAAACTAATAACTGCCAAGTATGGTCAAGATATCTTGATTAACAAAATTTTTTTCATGCAACAACTTAATTTTCGACCACTCGTTCCAATGGCAGCTATATTATATAGTGGTCCGATCTTAATAGGATTTTGCCTGTATATGAGGAGCATAGTAAAACTAATAACTACCAAGTTTGGTCAAGATATCTTGCTAAACAACATTGTTTTTCATACAAGAACTTAATTTTCGACATCGCGTTCCTATGGCAGCTATATGATATAGGGATCCGATCTTAATAGGATTTTGCATATACATGAGGAGCATAGTAAAACTAATAAATACCAAGTTTGGTCAAGATATCTTGATAAAGAACATTTTTTTCAATGCAACAACTTAATTTTCGACCGCTCGGCTCGTTCCAATGGCAGCTACATGATATAGTGCTCCGGATATTGCATATATATGAGGAGCATAGTAAAACTTAAAACGGCCAAGTATGGTCAAGATATCTTGATAAACATCATTTTTTTCATACAACAACTTAATTTTCGACTGCTCGTTCCTATGGCAGCTATATGATATAGGGGTCCGATCTTAATAGGATTCTGCCTGTATATGAGGAGCATAGTAAAACTAATAACTACCAAGTTTGTTCAAGATATCTTGCTAAACAACATTGTTTTTCATACAAGACCTTAATTTTCGACGTCGCGTTCCTATGGCAGCTATATGATATAGGGGTCCGATCTTAATAGTATTTTGCATATACATGAGGAGCATAGTAAAACTAATAAATACCAAGTTTGGTCAAGATATCTTGATAAAGAACATTTTTTTCAATGCAACAACTTAATTTTCGACCGCTCGTTCCAATGGCAGCTATATGATATAGTGCTCCTGATTTTGCATATATATGAGGAGCATAGTAAAACTTATAACGGCCAAGTATGGTCAAGATATCTTGATAAACATCATTTTTTTCATACAACAACTTAATTTTCGACCGCTCGTTCCAGTGGCAGCTATATGATATAGGGGTCCGATCTTAATAGGATTTTGCCTATATGAGGAGCATAGTAAAACTAATAACTGCCAAGTTTGGTCAAGATATCTTCCTAAACAACATTTTTTTTCATACAAGAACTTAATTTTCGACATCGCGTTCCTATGGCAGCTATATGATATAGTTGTCCGATCTTAATAGGATTTCGCATATATATGAGGAGCATAGTAAAACTAATAACTGCCTAGTTCGGTCACGATATCTTGATACACAAACTTTTTTATTCATACAAATACTTAATTTTCGACTGATCGTTCCTACGGCAGCTTTATTATATAGTGGTCCGATCTTAATAGGATTTCGCATATATATGAGGAGCATAGTAAAACTAATGAACGCCGAGTTTGGTCAAGATATCTTGATAAACAAACTTTTTTTTCGTACAACAACTTAATTTTCGACCGCTCGTTCCTATGGCAGCTATATGATATAGTGGTCCGATCTTAATAGAATTTCGCATATATATGAGGAGCATAGTAAAACTAATAAATGCCAAGTATGGTCAAGATATCTTGATAAACAAAATTTTTTTCATGCAACAACTTAATTTTCGACCACTCGTTCCAATGGCAGCTATATTATATAGTGGTCCGATCTTAATAGGATTTTGCCTGTATATGAGGAGCATAGTAAAACTAATAACTACCGAGTTTGGTCAAGATATCTTGATAAAGAACATTTTTTTCAATGCAACAAATTAATTTTCGACCGCTCGTTCGAATGGCAGCTATATTATATAGTGGTCCGATCTTAATAGGATTTCGCATATATATGAGGAGCATAGTAAAACTAATAAACGCCGAGTTTGGTCAAGATATCTTGATAAACAAAGTTTTTTTTCCTACAACTTAATTTTCGACCGGTCGTTCCAATGGCAGCTATATTATATAGTGGTCCGATCTTAATAGGATTTTGCCTGTATATGAGGAGCATAGTAAAACTAATAACTACCAAGTTTGGTCAAGATATCTTGCTAAGCAACATTGTTTTTCATACAAGAACATAATTTTCGACATCGCGTTCCTATGGCAGATATATGATATAGGGGTCCGATCTTAATAGGATTTTGCATATACATGAGGAGCATAGTAAAACTAATAAATACCAAGTTTGGTCAAGGTATCTTGATAAACAAAGTTTTTTTTCCTACAACAACTTAATTTTCGACCGGTCGTTCCTATGGCAGCTATATGATATAGGGGTCCGATCTTAATAGGATTTTGCCTATATGAGTTGCATAGTAAAACTAATAACTGCCAAGTTTGGTCAAGATATCTTGATAAACAACATTTTTTTTCATACAAAAACTTAATTTTCGACATCGCGTTCCTATGGCAGCTATATGATATAGTGGTCCGATCTTAATAGGATTTCGCATATATATGAGGAGCATAGTAAAAATAATAACTGCCTAGTTCGGTCACGATATCTTGATACACAAACTTTTTTATTCATACAAATACTTAATTTTCGACTGATCGTTCCTACGGCAGCTTTATTATATAGTGGTCCGATCTTAATAGGATTTCGCATATATATGAGGAGCATAGTAAAACTAATGAACGCCGAGTTTGGTCAAGATATCTTGATAAACAAACTTTTTTTTCGTACAACTTAATTTTCGACCGCTCGTTCCTATGGCAGCTATATGATATAATGGTCCGATCTTAATAGGATTTCGCATATATATGAGGAGCATAGTAAAACTAATAACTGCCAAGTATGGTCAAGATATCTTGATAAACAAATTTTTTTTCATGCAACAACTTAATTTTCGACCACTCATTCCAATGGCAGCTATATTATATAGTGGTCCGATCTTAATAGGATTTTGCCTGTATATGAGGAGCATAGTAAAACTAATAACTACCAAGTTTGGTCAAGATATCTTGCTAAACAACATTGTTTTTCATACAAGAACTTATTTTTCGAAATCGCGTACCTATGGCAGCTATACGATATAGTGGTCCGATCTTATTAGGATTTTGCATATACATGAGGAGCATAGTAAAACTAATAAATACCAAAATTGGTCAAGATATCTTAACATACAACATTTTTTTCAATGCAACAACTTAATTTTCGACCGCTCGTTCGAATGGCAGCTATATTATATAGTGGTCCGATCTTAATAGGGTTTCGCATATATATGAGGAGCATAGTAAAACTAATGAACGCCGAGTTTGGTCAAGATATCTTGATAAACAAAGTTTTTTTTCCTACAACAACTTAATTTTCGACCGGTCGTTCCTATGGCAGCTATATGATATAGTGGTCCGATCTTAATAGAATTTTGCATATATATGAGGAGCATAGTAAATCTAATAACTGCCAAGTATGGTCAAGATATCTTGATAAACAAAATTTTTTTCATGCAACAACTTAATTTTCGACCACTCGTTCCAAAGGCAGCTATATGATATAGTGGTCCGATCATCATAGTAAAACTAATAACTACCCAGTTTGGTCAAGATATCTTGCTAAACAACATTGTTGTTCATACAAGAACTTAATTTTCGACATTGCGTTCCTATGGCAGCTATATGATATAGGGGTCCGATCTTAATAGGATTTTGCATATACATGAGGAGCATAGTAAAACTAATAAATACCAAGTTTGGTCAAGATATCTTGATAAAGAACATTTTTTTCAATGCAACAACTTAATTTTCGACCGCTCGTTCCAATGGCAGCTATATGATATAGTGCTCCGGATTTTGCATATATATGAGGAGCATAGTAAAACTTATAACGGCCAAGTATGGTCAAGATATCTTGATAAACATCATTTTTTTCATACAACAACTTAATTTTCGACCGCTCGTTCCTAGGGCAGCTATATGATATAGTGGTCCGAACTTAATAGGATTTTGCCTATATGAGGAGCCTAGTAAAACTAATAACTGCCAAGTTTGGTCAAGATATCTTGCTAAACAACATTTTTTTTCATAAAAGAACTTAATTTTTGACATCCTATGGCAGCTATATGATATAGTGGTCCGATCTTAATAGGATTTCGCATATATATGAGGAGCATAGAAAAACTAATAACTGCCTCGTTCGGTCACAATATCTTGATACACAAACTTTTTTATTCATACAAATACTTAATTTTCGACTGATCGTTCCTACGACAGCTTTATTATATAGTGGTCCGATCTTAATAGGATTTCGCATATATATGAGGAGCATAGTAAAACTAATGAACGCCGAGTTTGGTCAAGATATCTTGATAAACAAACTTTTTTTTCGTACAACAACTTAATTTTCGACCGCTCGTTCCTATGGCAGCTATATGATATAGTGGTCCGATCTTAATAGGATTTTGCCTGTACATGAGGAGCATAGTAAAACTAATAACTACCAAGTTTGGTCAAGATATCTTGCTAAACAACATTGTTTTTCATACAAGAACTTAATTTTCGACATCGCGTTCCTATGGCAGCTATATGATATAGGGGTCCGATCTTAATAGGATTTTGCATATACATGAGGAGCATAGTAAAACTAATAAATACCAAGTTTGGTCAAGATATCTTGATAAAGAACATTTTTTTTCCTACAACAACTTAATTTTCGACCGCTCGTTCCAATGGCAGCTATATGATATAGTGCTCCGGATTTTGCATATATATGAGGAGCATAGTAAAACTTATAACGGCCAAGTATGGTCAAGATATCTTGATAAACATCATTTTTTTCATACAACAACTTAATTTTCGACCGCTCGTTCCTAGGGCAGCTATATGATATAGTGGTCCGATCTTAATAGTATTTTGCCTATATGAGGAGCATAGTAAAACTAATAACTGCCAAGTTTGGTCAACATATCTTGCTAAACAACATTTTTTTTCATACAAGAACTTAATTTTCGACCACTCATTCCAATGGCAGCTATATGATATAGTGGTCCGATCTTAATAGGATTTCGCATATATATGAGGAGCATAGAAAAACTAATAACTGCCTCGTTCTGTCACGATATCTTGATACACAAACTTTTTTCTTCATACAAATACTTAATTTCGACTGATCGTTCCTACGGCAGCTTTATTAGCATAGTAAAACTAATGAACGCCGAGTTTGGTCAAGATATCTTGATAAACAAACTTTTTTTTCGTACAACAACTTAATTTTCGACCGCTCGTTCCTATGGCAGCTATATGATATAGTGGTCCGATCTTAATAGGATTTCGCATATATATGAGGAGCATAGTAAAACTAATAACTGCCAAGTATGGTCAAGATATCTTGATAAACAAATTTTTTTTCATGCAACAACTTAATTTTCGACCACTCATTCCAATGGCAGCTATATTATATAGTGGTCCGATCTTAATAGGATTTTGCCTGTATATGAGGAGCATAGTAAAACTAATAACTACCAAGTTTGGTCAAGATATCTTGCTAAACAACATTGTTTTTCATACAAGAACTTAATTTTCGACATCGCGTTCCTATGGCAGCTATATGATATAGGGATCCGATCTTAATAGGATTTTGCATATACATGAGGAGCATAGTAAATCTAATAAATACCAAGTTTGGTCAAGATATCTTGATAATAAGGACATTTTTTTCAATGCAACAACTTAATTTTCGACCGCTCGTTCCAATGGCAGCTATATGATATAGTGCTCCGGATTTTGCATATATATGAGGAGAATAGTAAAACTTATAACGGCCAAGTATGGTCAAGATATCTTGATAAACATCATTTTTTTCATACAACAACTTAATTTTCGACTGCTCGTTCCTATGGCAGCTATATGATATAGGGGTCCGATCTTAATAGGATTTTGCCTATATGAGGAGCATAGTAAAACTAATAACTGCCAAGTTTGGTCAAGATATCTTCCTAAACAACATTTTTTTTCATACAAGAACTTAATTTTCGACATCGCGTTCCTATGGCAGCTATATAATATAGTTGTCCGATCTTAATAGGATTTCGCATATATATGAGGAGCATAGTAAAACTAATAACTGCCTAGTTCGGTCACGATATCTTGATACACAAACTTTTTTATTCATACAAATACTTAATTTTCGACTGATCGTTCCTACGGCAGCTTTATTATATAGTGGTCCGATCTTAATAGGATTTCGCATATATATGAGGAGCATAGTAAAACTAATGAACGCCGAGTTTGGTCAAGATATCTTGATAAACAAACTTTTTTTTCGTACAACAACTTAATTTTCGACAGCTTGTTCCTATGGCAGCTATATGATATAGTGGTCCGATCTTAATAGAATTTCGCATATATATGAGGAGCATAGTAAAACTAATAACTGCCAAGTATGGTCAAGATATCTTGATAAAAAAAATTTTTTTCATGCATCAACTTAATTTTCGACCACTCGTTCCAATGGCAGCTATATTATATAGTGGTCCGATCTTAATAGGATTTTGCCTGTATATGAGGAGCATAGTAAAACTAATAACTACCAAGTTTGGTCATAATATCTTGAAGTGGAACATTTTTTTCAATGCAACAAATTAATTTTCGACCGCTCGTTCGAATGGCAGCTATATTATATAGTGGTCCGATCTTAATAGGATTTCGCATATATATGAGGAGCATAGTAAAACTAATGAACGCCGAGTTTGGTCAAGATATCTTGATAAACAAAGTTTTTTTTCCTACAACAACTTAATTTTCGACCGGTCGTTCCAATGGCAGCTATATGATATAGGGGTCCGATCTTAATAGGATTTTGCCTATATGAGGAGCATAGTAAAACTAATAACTGCCAAGTTTGGTCAAGATATCTTCCTAAACAACATTTTTTTTCATACAAGAACTTAATTTTCGACATCGCGTTCCTATGGCAGCTATATGATATAGTTGTCCGATCTTAATAGGATTTCGCATATATATGAGGAGCATAGTAAAACTAATAACTGCCTCGTTCGGTCACGATATCTTGATACACAAACTTTTTTATTCATACAAATACTTAATTTTCGACTGATCGTTCCTACGGCAGCTTTATTATATAGTGGTCCGATCTTAATAGGATTTCGCATTTATATGAGGAGCATAGTAAAACTAATAACTGCCAAGTATGGTCAAGATATCTTGATAAAAAAAATTTTTTTCATGCATCAACTTAATTTTCGACCACTCGTTCCAATGGCAGCTATATTATATAGTGGTCCGATCTTAATAGGATTTTGCCTGTATATGAGGAGCATAGTAAAACTAATAACTACCAAGTTTGGTCATAATATCTTGAAGTGGAACATTTTTTTCAATGCAACAAATTAATTTTCGACCGCTCGTTCGAATGGCAGCTATATTATATAGTGGTCCGATCTTAATAGGATTTCGCATATATATGAGGAGCATAGTAAAACTAATGAACGCCGAGATTGGTCAAGATATCTTGATACACAAACTTTTTTTTCGTACAACAACTTAATTTTCGACCGCTCGTTCCTATGGCAGCTATATGATATAATGGTCCGATCTTAATAGGATTTCGCATATATATGAGGAGCATAGTAAAACTAATAACTGCCAAGTATGGTCAAGATATCTTGATAAACAAATTTTTTTTCATGCAACAACTTAATTTTCGACCACTCATTCCAATGGCAGCTATATTATATAGTGGTCCGATCTTCATAAGATTTTGCCTGTATATGAGGAGCATAGTAAAACTAATAACTACCAAGTTTGGTCAAGATATCTTGCTAAACAACATTGTTTTTCATACAAGAACTTATTTTTCGAAATCGCGTACCTATGGCAGCTATACGATATAGTGGTCCGATCTTATTAGGATTTTGCATATACATGAGGAGCATAGTAAAACTAATAAATACCAAGTTTGGTCAAGATATCTTAACATACAACATTTTTTTCAATGCAACAACTTAATTTTCGACCGCTCGTTCGAATGGCAGCTATATTATATAGTGGTCCGATCTTAATAGGGTTTCGCATATATATGAGGAGCATAGTAAAACTAATGAACGCCGAGTTTGGTCAAGATATCTTGATAAACAAAGTTTTTTTTCCTACAACAACTTAATTTTCGACCGGTCGTTCCTATGGCAGCTATATGATATAGTGGTCCGATCTTAATAGGATTTTGCATATATATGAGGAGCATAGTAAAACTAATAACTGCCAAGTATGGTCAAGATATCTTGATAAACAAAATTTTTTTCGTGCAACAACTTAATTTTCGACCACTCGTTCCAAAGGCAGCTATATTATATAGTGGTCCGATCTTAATAGGATTTTGCCTGTACATGAGGAGCATAGTAAAACTAATAACTACCAAGTTTGGTCAAGATATCTTGCTAAACAACATTGTTTTTCATACAAGAACTTAATTTTCGACATCGCGTTCCTATGGCAGCTATATGATATAGGGGTCCGATCTTAATAGGATTTTGCATATACATGAGGAGCATAGTAAAACTAATAAATACCAAGTTTGGTCAAGATATCTTGATAAAGAACATTTTTTTCAATGCAACAACTTAATTTTCGACCGCTCGTTCCAATGGCAGCTATATGATATAGTGCTCCGGATTTTGCATATATATGAGGAGCATAGTAAAACTTATAACGGCCAAGTATGGTCAAGATATCTTGATAAACATCATTTTTTTCATACAACAACTTAATTTTCGACCGCTCGTTCCTAAAGCAGCTATATGATATAGTGGTCCGATCTTAATAGGATTTTGCCTATATGAGTAGCATAGTAAAACTAATAACTGCCAAGTTTGGTCCAGATATCTTGCTAAACAAAATTTTTTTTCATACAAGAACTTAATTTTTGACATCGCGTTCCTATGGCAGCTATATGATATAGTGGTCCGATCTTAATAGGATTTCGCATATATATGAGGAGCATAGAAAAACTAATAACTGCCTCGTTCGGTCACGATATCTTGATACACATACTTTTTTATTCATACAAATACTTAATTTTCGACTGATCGTTCCTACGGCAGCTTTATTATATAGTGGTCCGATCTTAATAGGATTTCGCATATATATGAGGAGCATAGTAAAACTAATGAACGCCGAGTTTGGTCAAGATATCTTGATAAACAAACTTTTTTTTCGTACAACAACTTAATTTTCGACCGCTCGTTCCTATGGCAGCTATATGATATAATGGTCCGATCTTAATAGGATTTCGCATACATATGAGGAGCATAGTAAAACTAATAACTGCCAAGTATGGTCAAGATATCTTGATAAACAAAATTTGTTTCATGCAACAACTTAATTTTCGATATCGCGTACCTATGGCAGCTATACGATATAGTGGTCCGATCTTATTAGGATTTTGCATATACATGAGGAGCATAGTAAAACTAATAAATACCAAGTTTGGTCAAGATATCTTAACATACAACATTTTTTTCAATGCAACAACTTAATTTTCGACTGCTCGTTCGAATGGCAGCTATATTATATAGTGGTCCGATCTTAATAGGGTTTCGCATATATATGAGGAGCATAGTAAAACTAATGAACGCCGAGTTTGGTCAAGATATCTTGATAAACAAAGTTTTTTTTCCTACAACAACTTAATTTTCGACCGGTCGTTCCTATGGCAGCTATATGATATAGTAGTCCGATCTTAATAGGATTTTGCATATATATGAGGAGCATAGTAAAACTAATAACTGCCAAGTATGGTCAAGATATCTTATAAACAAAATTTTTTATGCAACAACTTTTTGACCTGTTCCAATGGCAGCTATTTGATATAGTGGTCCGATCTTAATAGGATTTTGCCTGTACATGAGGAGCATAGTAAAACTAATAACTACCAAGTTTGGTCAAGATATCTTGCTAAACAACATTGTTTTTCATACAAGAACTTAATTTTCGACATCGCGTTCCTATGGCAGCTATATGATATAGGGGTCCGATCTTAATAGGATTTTGCATATACATGAGGAGCATAGTAAAACTAATAAACACCAAGTTTGGTCAAGATATCTTGATAAAGAACATTTTTTTCAATGCAACAACTTAATTTTCGACCGCTCGTTCGAATGGCAGCTATATTATATAGTGGTCCGATCTTAATAGGATTTCGCATATATATGAGGAGCATAGTAAAACTAATGAACGCCGAATTTGGTCAAGATATCTTGATAAACAAAGTTTTTTTTTCCTACAACAACTTAATTTTCGACCGGTCGTTCCTATGGCAGCTATATGATATAGTGGTCCGATCTTAATAGGATTTTGCATATATATGAGGAGCATAGTAAAACTAATAACTGCCAAGTTTGGTCAAGATATCTTGCTAAACAACATTTTTTTCATACAAGAACTTAATTTTCGACATCGCGTTCCTATGGCAGCTATATGATATAGTGGTCCGATCTTAATAGGATTTTGCATATATATGAGGAGCATAGTAAAACTAATAACTGCCTAGTTCGGTCACGATATCTTGATACACAAATTTTTTTATTCATACAAATACTTAATTTTCGACTGATCGTTCGAATGGCAGCTTTATTATATAGTGGTCCGATCTTAATAGGATTTCGCATATATATGAGGAGCATAATAAAACTAATGAACGCCGAGTTTGGTCAAGATATCTTGATAAACAACGTTTTTAATAAATACAAGTTTGGTCAAGATATCTGAAAAAACATTTTTTTCAATGCAACAACTTAATTTTCGACCGCTCGTTCCAATGGCAGCTATATGATATAGTGGTCCGATCTTAATAGGATTTTGCCTGTATATGAGGCGCATAGTAAAACTTATAACGGCCAAGTATGGTCAAGATATCTTGTTAAACAACATTTTTTTCATACAACAACTTAATTTTCGACCGCTCGTTCCTAAGTCAGCTATATGATATAGTGGTCCGATCTTAATAGGATTTCGCATATATATGAGGAGCATAGTAAAACTAATAAATGCCAAGTTTGGTCAAGATATCTTGATAAACAACATTTTTTTTCATACAACAACTTAATTTTCGACCGCTCGTTCCTATGGCAGCTATATGATATAGTGGTCCGATCTTAATAGGATTTCGCATATATATGAGGAGCATAGTAAAACTAATAACTGCCAAGTTTGGTCAAGATATCTTGATAAACAACATTTTTTCTTGCAACAACTTAATTTTCGACCGCTCGTTCCTATGGCAGCTATATGATATAGTGGTCCGATCTTAATAGGTTTTGCATATATATGAGGAGCATAGTAAAACTAATAACTGCCAAGTTTGGTCAAGATATCTTGCTAAACAACATTTTTTTCATACAAGAACTTAATTTTCGACCGCTGTTCCTATGGCAGCTATATGATATAGTGGTCCGATCTTAATAGGATTTTGCATATATATGAGGAGCATAGTAAAACTAATAACTGCCAAGTATGGTCAAGATATCTTGATAAACAAAATTTTTTTCATGCAACAACTTAATTTTCGACTACTCGTTCCAATGGCAGCTATATTATATAGTGGTCCGATCCTAATAGGATTTTGCCTGTATATGAGGAGCATAGTAAAACTAATAACTACCAAGTTTGGTCAAGATATCTTTTGCTAAACAACATTGTTTTTCATACAAGAACTTAATTTTCGACATCGCGTTCCTATGGCAGCTATATGATATAGTGGTCCGATCTTATTAGAGATTTTGCCTATACATGAGGAGCATAGTAAAACTAATAAATGCCAAGTTTGGTCAAGATATCTTGATAAACAACATTTTTTTTCAATACAACAACTTAATTTTCGACCGGTCGTTCCTATGGCAGCTATATTATATAGTGGTCCGATCTTAATAGGATTTCGCATATATATGAGGAGCATAGTAAAACTAATCTATTCGGTCACGATATCTTGATACACAAACTTTTTTTTTAGACTGATCGTTCCTACGGCAGCTTTATTATATAGTGGTCCGATCTTAATAGGATTTCGCATATATATGAGGAGCATAGTAAAACCAATGAACGTCGAGTTTGGTCAAGATATCTTGATAAACAACGTTTTTTTTAATAAATACCAAGTTTGGTCAAGAAATCTTGATAAAGAACATTTTTTTCAATGCAACAACTTAATTTTCGACCGCTCGTTCCAATGGCAGCTATATGATATAGTGCTCCGGATTTTGCATATATATGAGGAGCATAGTAAAACTTATAACGGCCAAGTATGGTCAAGATATCTTGATAAACATCATCTTTTTCATACAACAACTTAATTTTCGACCGCTCGTTCCTATATCAGCTATATGATATAGTGGTCCTATCTTAATAGGATTTCGCATATATATGAGGAGCATAGTAAAACTAATAACTGCCAAGTATGGTCAAGATATCTTGATAAACAAAATTTTTTTCATGCAACAACTTAATTTTCGACCACTCGTTCCAATGGCAGCTATATTATATAGTGGTCCGATCTTAATAGGATTTTGCCTGTACATGAGGAGCATAGTAAAACTAATAACTACCAAGTTTGGTCAAGATATCTTGCTAAACAACATTGTTTTTCATACAAGAACTTAATTTTCGACATCGCGTACCTATGGCAGCTATACGATATAGTGGTCCGATCTTATTAGGATTTTGCATATACATGAGGAGCATAGTAAAACTAATAAATACCAAGTTTGGTCAAGATATCTTGACATACAACATTTTTTTCAATGCAACAACTTAATTTTCGACCGCTCGTTCGAATGGCAGCTATATTATATAGTGGTCCGATCTTAATAGGATTTCGCATATATATGAGGAGCATAGTAAAACTAATGAACGCCGAGTTTGGTCAAGATATCTTGATAAACAAAATTTTTTTTCCTACAACAACTTAATTTTCGACCGGTCGTTCCTATGGCAGCTATATGATATAGGGGTCCGGTCTTAATAGGATTTCGCATATATTTGAGGGGCATAGTAAAACTAATAAATGCCAAGTTTGGTCACGATATATTAATAAACAACGTTTTTTTTCGTACAACAACTTAATTTTCGACTGCTCGTTCCTATGGCAGCTATATGATATAGTGGTCCGATCTTATATTTTGCCTATATGAGGAGCATAGTAAAACTAATAAATGCCAAGTTTGGTCACGATATCGTGATAAACAACGTTTTTTTTTCCTACAACAACTTAATTTTCGACCGCTCGTTCCTATGGCAGCTATATGATATAGTGGTCCGATCTTAATAGGATTTTGCATATATATGAGGAGCATAGTAAAACTAATAACTGCCAAGTATGGACAAGATATCTTAATAAACAAAATTTTTTTCATGCAACAACTTAATTTTCGACCACTCGTTCCAATGGCAGCTATATTATATAGTGGTCCGATCTTAATAGGATTTTGCCTGTATATGAGGAGCATAGTAAAACTAATAACTACCAAGTTTGGTCAAGATATCTTGCTAAACAACATTGTTTTTCATACAAGAACTTAATTTTCGACATCGCGTTCCTATGGCAGCTATATGATATAGTGGTCCGATCTTAATAGGATTTTGCATATATATGAGGAGCATAGTAAAACTAATAACTGCCAAGTATGGTCAAGATATCTTGATAAACAAAATTTTTTTCATGCAACAACTTAATTTTCGACGACTCGTTCCAATGGCAGCTATATTATATAGTGGTCCGATCTTAATAGGATTTTGCCTGTACATGAGGAGCATAGTAAAACTAATAACTACCAAGTTTGGTCAAGATATCTTGCTAAACAACATTGTTTTTCATACAAGAACTTAATTTTCGACATCGCGTTCCTATGGCAGCTATATGATATAGGGGTCCGATCTTAATAGGATTTTGCATATACATGAGGAGCATAGTAAAACTAATAAACACCAAGTTTGGTCAAGATATCTTGATAAAGAACATTTTTTTCAATGCAACAACTTAATTTTCGACCGCTCGTTCGAATGGCAGCTATATTATATAGTGGTCCGATCTTAATAGGATTTCGCATATATATGAGGAGCATAGTAAAACTAATGAACGCCGAATTTGGTCAAGATATCTTGATAAACAAAGTTTTTTTTTCCTACAACTTAATTTTCGACCGGTCGTTCCTATGGCAGCTATATGATATAGTGGTCCGATCTTAATAGGATTTTGCATATATATGAGGAGCATAGTAAAACTAATAACTGCCAAGTTTGGACAAGATATCTTGCTAAACAACATTTTTTTTCATACAAGAACTTAATTTTCGACATCGCGTTCCTATGGCAGCTATATGATATAGTGGTCCGATCTTAATAGGATTTCGCATATATATGAGGAGCATAGTAAAACTAATAACTGCCTAGATCGGTCACGATATCTTGATACACAAACTTTTTTATTCATACAAATACTTAATTTTCGACTGATCGTTCCTACGGCAGCTTTATTATATAGTGGTCCGATCTTAATAGGATTTCGCATATATATGAGGAGCATAGTAAAACTAATGAACGCCGAGTTTGGTCAAGATATCTTGATAAACAACGTTTTTTTTAATAAATACCAAGTTTGGTCAAGATATCTTGATAAAGAACATTTTTTTCAATGCAACAACTTAATTTTCGACCGCTCGTTCCAATGGCAGCTATATGATATAGTGCTCCGGATTTTGCATATATATGAGGAGCATAGTAAAACTTATAACGGCCAAGTATGGTCAAGATATCTTGATAAACATCATTTTTTTCATACAACAACTTAATTTTCGACTGCTCGTTCCTATTGCAGCTATATGATACAGTGGTCCGATCTTAATAGGATTTTGCCTATATATGAGGAGCATAGTAAAACTAATAAATGCCAAGTTTGGTCACGATATATTGATAAACAACGTTTTTTTTCGTACAACAACTTAATTTTCGACTGCTCGTTCCTATGGCAGCTATATGATATAGTGGTCCTATCTTAATAGGATTTCGCATATATATGAGGAGCATAGTAAAACTAATAACTGCCAAGTATGGTCAAGATATCTTGATAAACAACATTTTTTGCATGCAACAACTTAATTTTCGACTACTCGTTCCTATGGCAGCTATATGATATAGTGGTCCGATCTTATATTTTGCCTATATGAGGAGCATAGTAAAACTAATAACTGCCAAGTTTGGTCAAGATATCATGCTAAACAACATTTTTCTCATACAAGAACTTAATTTTCGACATCGCGTTCCTATGGCAGCTATATGATAAAGTGGTCCGATCTTAATAGGATTTTGCATATATATGAGGAGCATAGTAAAACTAATAACTGCCAAGTATGGTCAAGATATCTTGATAAACAAAATTTTTTTCATGCAACAACTTAATTTTCGACTACTCGTTCCAATGGCAGCTATATTATATAGTGGTCCGATCCTAATAGGATTTTGCCTGTATATGAGGAGCATAGTAAAACTAATAACTACCAAGTTTGGTCAAGATATCTTTTGCTAAACAACATTGTTTTTCATACAAGAACTTAATTTTCGACATCGCGTTCCTATGGCAGCTATATGATATAGTGGTCCGATCTTATATTTTGCCTATATGAGGAGCATAGTAAAACTAATAAATGCCAAGTTTGGTCACGATATCTTGATAAACATCGTTTTTTTTTTCCGACAACAACTTAATTTTCGACCGGTCGTTTCTATGGCAGCTATATTATATAGTGGTCCGATCTTAATAGGATTTTGCATATATATGAGGAGCATAGTAAAACTAATAACTGCCAAGTATGGTCAAGATATCTTGATAAACAAAATTTTTTTCATGCAACAACTTAATTTTCGACCACTCGTTCCAATGGCAGCTATATTATATAGTGGTCCGATCTTAATAGGATTTTGCCTGTATATGAGGAGCATAGTAAAACTAATAACTACCAAGTTTGGTCAAGATATCTTTTGCTAAACAACATTGTTTTTCATACAAGAACTTAATTTTCGACATCGCGTTCCTATGGCAGCTATATGATATAGGGGTCCGATCTTAATAGGATTTTGCATATACATGAGGAGCATAGTAAAACTAATGAACGCCGAGTTTGGTCAAGATATCTTGCTAAACAACATTGTTTTTCATACAAGAACTTAATTTTCGACATCGCGTTCCTATGGCAGCTATATGATATAGTGGTCCGATCTTATATTTTGCCTATATGAGGAGCATAGTAAAACTAATAAATGCCAAGTTTGGTCAAGATATCTTGATAAACAACATTTTTTTTCCGACAACAACTTAATTTTCGACCGGTCGTTCCTATGGCAGCTATATGATATAGTGGTCCGATCTTAATAGGATTTTGCATATATATGAGGAGCATAGTAAAACTAATAACTGCCAAGTTTGGTCAAGATATCTTGATAAACAAAATTTTTTTCATGCAACAACTTAATTTTCGACCACTCGTTCCAATGGCAGCTATATTATATAGTGGTCCGATCTTAATAGGATTTTGCCTGTATATGAGGAGCACAGTAAAACTAATAAATACCAAGTTTGGTCAAGATATCTTGATACACAACATTTTTTTTCATGCAACTTAATTTTCGACCGGTCGTTCCTATGGCAGCTATATGATATAGGGGTCCGATCTTAAAAGGATTTCGCATATATTTGAGGGGCATAGTAAAACTAATAAATGCCAAGTTTGGTCACGATATATTGATAAACAACGTTTTTTTCTTACAACAACTTAATTTTCGACTGCTCGTTCCTATGGCAGCTATATGATATAGTGGTCCGATCTTATATTGATTTTGCCTATATGAGGAGCATAGTAAAACTAATAAATGCCAAGTTTGGTCACGATATCTTGATAAACAACGTTTTTTTTTCCTACAACAACTTAATTTTCGACCGGTCGTTCCTATGGCAGCTATATGATATAGTGGTCCGATCTTAATAGGATTTTGCATATATATGAGGAGCATAGTAAAACTAATAACTGCCAAGTTTGGTCAAGATATCTTGATAAACAAAATTTTTTCATGCAACAACTTAATTTTCGACCGCTCGTTCCAATGGCAGCTATATTATATAGTGGTCCGATCTTAATAGGATTTTGCCTGTATATGAGAAGCATAGTAAAACTAATAACTACCAAGTTTGGTCAAGATATCTTGCTAAACAACATTGTTTTTCATACAAGAACTTAATTTTCGACATCGCGTTCCTATGGCAGCTATATGATATAGGGGTCCGATCTTAATAGGATTTTGCATATATATGAGTAGCATAGTAAAACTAATAACTGCCAAGTATGGTCAAGATATCTTGATAAACAAAATTTTTTTCATGCAAGAACTTAATTTTCGACATCGCGTTCCTATGGCAGCTATATGATATAGTGGTCCGATCTTATATTTTGCCTATATGAGGAGCATAGTAAAACTAATAAATGCCAAGTTTGGTCACGATATCTTGATAAACAACGTTTTTTTTTCCGACAACAACTTAATTTTCGACCGGTCGTTCCTATGGCAGCTATATGATATAGTGGTCCGATCTTAATAGGATTTTGCATATATATGAGGAGCATAGTAAAACTAATAACTGCCAAGTATGGTCAAGATATCTTGATAAACAAAATTTTTTTCATGCAACAACTTAATTTTCGACCACTCGTTCCAATGGCAGCTATATTATATAGTGGTCCCAACTTAATAGGATTTTGCCTGTATATGAGGAGCACAGTAAAACTAATAAATACCAAGTTTGGTCAAGATATCTTGATACACAACATTTTTTTTCATGCAACTTAATTTTCGACCGGTCGTTCCTATGGCAGCTATATGATATAGGGGTCCGATCTTAATAGGATTTCGCATATATTTGAGGGGCATAGTAAAACTAATAAATGCCACGTTTGGTCACGATATATTGATCAACAACGTTTTTTTTCGTACAACAACTTAATTTTCGACTGCTCGTTCCTATGGCAGCTATATGATATAGTGGTCCGATCTTATATTTTGCCTATATGAGGAGCATAGTAAAACTAATAAATGCCAAGTTTGGTCACGATATCTTGATAAACAACGTTTTTTTTTCCTACAACAACTTAATTTTCAACCGGTCGTTCCTATGGCAGCTATATGATATAGTGGTCCGATCTTAATAGGATTGTGCATATATATGAGGAGCATAGTGAAACTAATAACTGCCAAGTATGGTCAAGATATCTTGATAAACAAAATTTTTTTCATGCAACAACTTAATTTTCGACCACTCGTTCCAATGGCAGCTATATTATATAGTGGTCCGATCTTAATAGGATTTTGCCTGTATATGAGAAGCATAGTAAAACTAATAACTACCAAGTTTGGTCAAGATATCTTGCTAAACAACATTGTTTTTCATACAAGAACTTAATTTTCGACATCGCGTTCCTATGGCAGCTATATGATATAGGGGGCCAATCTTAATGAGATTTCGCATATATATGAGTAGCATAGTAAAACTAATAACTGGCAAGTATGGTCAAGATATCTTGATAAACACCATTTTTTTCCATACACCAACTTAATTTTCGACCGCTCGTTCCAATGGCAGCTATATGATATAGTGGTCCGATCTTAATAGGATTTTGCCTATATATGAGGAGCATAGTAAAACTAATAACTACCAAGTTTGGTCAAGATATCTTGCTAAACAACATTGTTTTTCATACAAGAACTTAATTTTCGACATTGCGTTCCTATGGCAGCTATATGATATAGGGGTCCGATCTTAATAGGATTTTGCAAATATATGAGGAGCATAGTAAAACTAATAAATACCAAGTTTGGTCAAGATATCTTGATAAAGAACATTCTTTTCAATGCAACAACTTAATTTTCGACCGCTCGTTCCAATGGCAGCTATATGATATAGTGCTCCGGATTTTGCATATATATGAGGAGCATAGTAAAACTTATAACGGCCAAGTATGGTCAAGATATCTTGATAAACATCATTTTTTTCATACAACAACTTAATTTTCGACTGCTCGTTCCTATGGCAGCTATATGATACAGTGGTCCGATCTTAATAGGATTTCGCATATATATGAGGAGCATAGTAAAACTAATAAATGCCAAGTTTGGTAACGATATCTTGATAAACAACGTTTTTTTTCGTACAACAACTTAATTTTCGACCGCTCGTTACTATGGCAGCTATATGATATAGGGGTCCGATCTTAATAGGATTTTGCCTATACATGAGGAGCATAGTAAAACTAATAAATGCCAAGTATGGTCAAGATATCTTGATAAACAAAATTTTTTTTTATGCAACAACTTAATTTTCGACCGCTCGTTCCTATGGCAGCTATATTATATAGTGGTCCGATCTTAATAGGATTTTGCCTGTATATGAGGAGCATAGTAAAACTAATAACTACCAAGTTTTGTCAAGATATCTTGCTAAACAACATTGTTTTTCATACAAGAACTTAATTTTAGACATCGCGTACCTATGGCAGCTATATGATATAGTGGTCCGATCTTATTAGGATTTTGCATATACATGAGGAGCATAGTAAAACTTATAACGGCCAAGTATGGTCAAGATATCTTGATAAACAGCATTTTTTTTTATATATTATATTATATAGTGGTCCGAACCTAATAGGATTTTGCCTGTATATGAGGAGCATAGTAAAACTAATAACTACCAAGTTTGGTCAAGATATCTTGCTAAACAACATTGTTTTTCATGCAACAACTTAATTTTCGACCGCTCGTTCCAATGGCAGCTATATTATATAGTGGTCCGATCCTAATAGGATTTTGCCTGTATATGAGGAGCATAGTAAAACAAATAAATACCAAGTTTGGTCAAGATATCTTGATAAAGAACATTTTTTTCAATGCAACAACTTAATTTTCGACCGCTCGTTCCAATGGCAGCTATATGATATAGTGCTCCGGATTTTGCATATATATGAGGAGCATAGTAAAACTTATAACGGCCAAGTATGGTCAAGATATCTTGATAAACATCATTTTTTTCATACAACAACTTAATTTTCGACTGCTCGTTCCTATGGCAGCTATATGATACAGTGGTCCGATCTTAATAGGATTTTGCATATATATGAGGAGCATAGTAAAACTAATAAATGCCAAGTTTGGTCACGATATCTTGATAAACAACGTTTTTTTTCGTACAACAACTTAATTTTCGACCGCTCGTTCCTATGGCAGCTATATGATATAGGGGTCCGATCTTAATAGGATTTTGCCTATATATGAGGAGCATAGTAAAACTAATAAATGCCAAGTATGGTCAAGATATCTTGATAAACAACAATTTTTTTTATGCAACAACTTAATTTTCGACTGCTCGTTCCTATGGCAGCTATATTATATAGTGGTCCGATCTTAAAAGGATTTTGCCTGTATATGAGGAGCATAGTAAAACTAATAACTACAAAGTTTTGTCAAGATATCTTGCTAAGCAACATTGTGTTTCATACAAGAACTTAATTTTCGACATCGCGTACCTATGGCAGCTATATGATATAGTGGTCCGATCTTATTAGGATTTTGCATATGCATGAGGAGCATAGTAAAACTTATAACGGCCAAGTTTGGTCAAGATATCTTGATAAACAGCATTTTTTTCAATGCAACAACTTAATTTTCGACCGCTCGTTCCAATGGCAGCTATATGATATACTGCTCCGGATTTTGCATATATATGAGGAGCATAGTAAAACTTATAACGGCCAAGTATGGTCAAGATATCTTGATAAACATCATTTTTTTCATACAACAACTTAATTTTCGACTGCTCGTTCCTATGGCAGCTATATGACAGTGGAGCGATCTTAATAGGATTTCGCATATATATGAGGAGCATAGTAAAACTAATAAATGCCAAGTTTGGTCACGATATCTTGATAAACAACGTTTTTTTTCGTCCAACAACTTAATTTTCGACCGCTCGTTCCCATTGCAGCTATATGATATAGTGGTCCGATCTTATTAGGATTTTGCATATACATGAGGAGCACAGTAAAACTAATAAATACCAAGTGTGGTCAAGATATCTTAATAAACAATATTTTTTTTCATGCAACTTAATTTTCGACCGGTCGTTCCTATGGCAGCTATATGATATAGGGGTCCGATCTTAATAGGATTTCGCATATATTTGAGGGGCATAGTAAAACTAATAAATGCCAAGTTTGGTCACGATATATTGATAAACAACTTTTTTTTTCGTACAACAACTTAATTTTCGACTGCTCGTTCCTATGGCAGCTATATGATATAGTGGTCCGATCTTATATTTTGCCTGTATATGAGGAGCACAGTAAAACTAATAACTACCAAGTTTGGTCAAGATATCTTGCTAAACAACATTGTTTTTCATACAAGAACCTCATTTTCGACATCGCGTACCTATGGCAGCCATATGATATAGTGGCCCGATCTTATTAGGATTTTGCATATACATGAGGAGCATAGTAAAACTAATAAATACCAAGTTTGGTCAAGATATCTTGATAAACTACATTTTTTTCAATGCAACAACTTAATTTTCGACCGCTCGTTCCAATGGCAGCTATATGATATAGTGGTCCGATCTTAATAGGATTTTGCCTGTATATGAGGAGCATAGTAAAACTAATAAATGCCAAGTTTGGTCACGATATCTTGATAAACAACGTTTTTTTTCATACATGCCTCATTTTCGACATCGCGTACCTATGGCAGCCATATGATATAGTGGCCCGATCTTATTAGGATTTTGCCTATATATGAGGAGCATAGTAAAACTTATAACGGCCTAGTTTGGTCAAGATATCTTGATAAACAGCATTTTTTTTTATGCAACAACTTAATTTTCGACCACTCGTTCCTATGGCAGCAATATTATATAGTGGTCCGATCTTAATAGGATTTTGCCTGTATATGAGGAGCATAGTAAAACTAATAACTACAAAGTTTGGTCAAGATATCTTGCTAAACAACATTGTTTTTCATACAAGAACTTAATTTTCGACATCGCGTACCTATGGCAGCTATATGATATAGTGGTCCGATCTTAATAGGATTTTGCATATACATGAGGAGCATAGTAAAACTTATAACGGCCTAGTTTGGTCAAGATATCTTGATAAACAGCATTTTTTTCAATGCAACAACTTAATTTTCGACCGCTCGTTCCAATGGCAGCTATATGATATAGGGGTCCGATCTTAATAGGATTTTGCCTATATATGAGGAGCGTAGTAAAACTAATAACTGCCAAGTTTGGACAATATATCTTAATTGACAAAATATTTCCATACAAATACTTAATTTTCGACCGCTCGTTCCTATGGCAGCTATATAATATAGTGTTCCGATCTTAATAGGATTTCGCATATATATGAGGAGCATAGTAAAACTAATAACTGCCAAGTATGGTCAAGATATCTTGCTAAACAACATTGTTTTTCATACAAGAACTTAATTTTCGACATTGCGTTCCTATGGCAGCTATACGATATAGTGGTCCGATCTTAATAGGATTTTGCCTATATATGAGGAGCGTAGTAAAATTAATAACTGCCAAGTTTGGACAATATATCTTGATAGACAAAATTTTTTCCAAACAAATACTTAATTTTCGACCGGTCGTTCCTATGGCAGCTATATGATATAGTATTCCGATCTTAATAGGATTTCGCATATATATGAGGAGCATAGTAAAACTAATAACTGCCAAGTATGGTCAAGATATCTATATTGATAAACAAAATTTTTTTCATGCAACAACTTAATTTTCGACCACTCGTTCCAATTGCAGCTATATGATAAGGGGTCCGATCTTAATAGGATTTTGCCTGTATATGAGGTGCATAGTAAAACTAAGAACTACCAAGTTTGGTCAAGATATCGTGCTAAACAACATTGTTTTTCATACAAGAACTTAATTTTCGACATCGCGTTCCTATGGCAGCTTTATTATATAGTGGTCCGATCTTAATAGGATTTCGCATATATATGAGGAGCATAGTAAAACTAATGAACGCCGAGTTTGGTCAACATATCTTGATAAACAAAGTTTTTTTCATGCAACAACTTAATTTTCGAACACTCGTTCCAATGGCAGCTATATTATATAGTGGTCCGATCTTAATAGGATTTTTCCTGTATATGAGGAGCATAGTAAAACTAATAACTACAAAGTTTGGTCAAGATATCTTGCTAAACAACATTGTTTTTCATACAAGAACTTAATTTTCGACATCGCGTTCCTATGGCAGCTATATGATATAGTGGTCCGATCTTATTAGGATTTTGCATATACATGAGGAGCACAGTAAAACTAATAAATACCAAGTTTGGTCAAGATATCTTGATAAACAACATTTTTTTCAATGCAACAACTTAATTTTCGACCGCTCGTTCCAATGGCAGCTATATTTTATAGTGGTCCGATCTTAATAGGATTTTGCCTGTATATGAGGAGCATAGTAAAACTAATAACTACAAAGTTTGGTCAAGATATCTTGCTAAACAACATTGTTTTTCATACAAGAACTTAATTTTCTACATCGCGTTCCTATGGCAGCTATATGATATAGTGGTCCGATCTTATTAGGATTTTGCATATACATGAGGAGCACAGTAAAACTAATAAATACCAAGTTTGGTCAAGATATCTTGATAAACAACATTTTTTTTTCATGCAACAACTTAATTTTCGACCACTCGTTCCAATGGCAGCTATATCATATAGTGCTCCGGATTTTGCATATTTATGAGGAGCATAGTAAAACTTATAACGGCCAAGTATGGTCAAGATATGTTGATAAGCAACATTTTTTTCATACAACTTTTCGACTGATTGTTCCTACGGCAGCTTTATTATATAGTGGTCCGATCTTAATAGGATTTCGCATATATATGAGGAGCATAGTAAAACTAATAAACGCCGAGTTTGGTCAACATATCTTGATAAACAAAGTTTTTTTTCGTACAACAACTTAATTTTCGACCGGTCGTTCCTATGGCAACTATATGATATAGTGGTCCGATCTTAATAGGATTTTGCATATATATGAGGAGCATAGTAAAACTAATAACTGCCAAGTATGGTCAAGATATCTTGATAAACAAAATTTTTTTCATGCAACAACTTAATTTTCGATTACTCGTTCCAATGGCAGCTATATGATATAGGGGTCCGATCTTAATATGATTTTGCCTGTATATGAGGAGCACAGTAAAACTAATAACTACCAAGTTTGGTCAAGATATCTTGCTAAACAACATTGTTTTTCATACAAGAACCTCATTTTCGACATCGCGTACCTATGACAGCCATATGATATAGTGGCCCGATCTTATTAGGATTTTGCATATATATGAGGAGCATAGTAAAACTAATAAATTCCAAGTTTGGTCAAGATATCTTGATAAACAACATTTTTTTCAATGCAACAACTTAATTTTCGACCGCTCGTTCCAATGGCAGCTATATGATATAGTGGTCCGATCTTAATAGGATTTTGCCTGTATATGAGGAGCATAGTAAAACTAATAAATGCCAAGTTTGGTCACGATATCTTGATAAACAACGTTTTTTTTCGTACAACAACTTAATTTTCGACCGCTCGTTCCTATGGCAGCTATATGATATAGGGGTCCGATCTTAATAGGATTTTGCCTATATATGAGAAGCATAGTAAAACTAATAAATGCCAAGTATGGTCAAGATATCTTGATAAACAACATTTTTTTTTATGCAACAACTTAATTTTCGACCGCTCGTTCCTATGGCAGCTATATTATATAGTGGTCCGATCTTAATAGGATTTTGCCTGTATATGAGGTGCATAGTAAAACTAAGAACTACCAAGTTTGGTCAAGATATCGTGCTAAACAACATTGTTTTTCATACAAGAACTTAATTTTCGAATTCGCGTTCCTATGGCAGCTATATGATATAGTGGTCAGAACTTATTAGGATTTTGCATATACATGAGGAGCACAGTAAAACTAATAAATACCAAGTTTGGTCAAGATATCTTGATAAACAACATTTTTGTTCATGCGACAACTTAATTTTCGACCGCTCGTTCCTATGGCAGCTATATGATATAGTGCTCCGGATTTAGCATATTTATGAGGAGCATAGTAAAACTTATAACGGCCAAGTATGGTCAAGATATCTTGATAAACAACATTTTTTTCATACAACTTTTCGACTGATCGTTCCTACGGCAGCTTTATTATATAGTGGTCCGATCTTAATAGGATTTCGCATATATATGAGGAGCATAGTAGAACTAATGAACGCCGAGTTTGGTCAACATATCTTGATAAACAACATTTTTTTCAATGCAACAACTTAATTTTCGACCGCTCGTTCCAATGGCAGCTATATTTTATAGTGGTCCGATCTTAATAGGATTTTGCCTGTATATGAGGAGCATAGTAAAACTAATAACTACAAAGTTTGGTCAAGATATCTTGCTAAACAACATTGTTTTTCATACAAGAACTTGATTTTCTACATCGCGTTCCTATGGCAGCTATATGATATAGTGGTCCGATCTTATTAGGATTTTGCATATACATGAGGAGCACAGTAAAACTAATAAATACCAAGTTTGGTCAAGATATCTTGATAAACAACATTTTTTTTCATGCAACAACTTAATTTTCGACCACTCGTTCCAATGGCAGCTATATGATATAGTGCTCCGGATTTTGCATATTTATGAGGAGCATAAGTAAAACTTATAACGGCCAAGTATGGTCAAGATATGTTGATAAGCAACATTTTTTTCATACAACTTTTCGACTGATCGTTCCTACGGCAGCTTTATTATATAGTGGTCCGATCTTAATAGGATTTCGCCTGTATATGAGGAGCATAGTAAAACTAATAAACGCCGAGTTTGGTCAACATATCTTGATAAACAAAGTTTTTTTTCGTACAACAACTTAATTTTCGACAGGTCGTTCCTATGGCAACTATATGATATAGTGGTCCGATCTTAATAGGATTTTGCCTATATATGAGGAGCGTAGTAAAACTAATAACTGCCAAGTATGGTCAAGATATCTTGATAAACAAAATTTTTTTCATGCAACAACTTAATTTTCGATTACTCGTTCCAATGGCAGCTATATGATATAGGGGTCCGATCTTAATAGGATTTTGCCTGTATATGAGGAGCACAGTAAAACTAATAACTACCAAGTTTGGTCAAGATATCTTGCTAAACAACATTGTTTTTCATACAAGAACCTCATTTTCGACATCGCGTACCTATGGCAGCCATATGATATAGTGGCCCGATCTTATTAGGATTTTGCATATACATGAGAAGCATAGTAAAACTAATAAATACCAAGTTTGGTCAAGATATCTTGATAAACAACATTTTTTTCAATGCAACAACTTAATTTTCGACCGCTCGTTCCAATGGCAGCTATATGATATAGTGGTCCGATCTTAATAGGATTTTGCCTGTATATGAGGAGCATAGTAAAACTAATAAATGCCAAGTTTGGTCACGATATCTTGATAAACAACGTTTTTTTTCGTACAACAACTTAATTTTCGACCGCTTGTTCCTATGGCAGCTATATGATATAGGGGTCCGATCTTAATAGGATTTTGCCTATATATGAGAAGCATATTAAAACTAATAAATGCCAAGTATGGTCAAGATATCTTGATAAACAAAATTTTTTTTTATGCAACAACTTAATTTTCGACCACTCGTTCCTATGGCAGCAATATTATATAGTGGTCCGATCTTAATAGGATTTTGACTGTATATGAGGAGCATAGTAAAACTAATAACTACCAAGTTTTTTCAAGATATCTTGCTAAAGATAAACAACATTTTTTTTCATGCAACAACTTAATTTTCGACATCGCGTACCTATGGCAGCTATATGATATAGTGGTCCGATCTTAATAGGATTTTGCATATACATGAGGAGCATAGTAAAACTTATAACGGCCAAGTTTGGTCAAGATATCTTGATAAACAGCATTGTTTTTCATACAAGAACTTAATTTTCGACATTGCGTTCCTATGGCAGCTATACGATATAGTGGTCCGATCTTAATAGGATTTTGCCTATATATGAGGAGCGTAGTAAAACTAATAACTGCCAAGTTTGGACAATATATCTTGATAGACAACATTTTTTCCATACACATACTTAATTTTCGACCGGTCGTTCCTATGGCAGCTATATGATATAGTGGTCCGATCTTAATAGGATTTTGCCTGTATATGAGGAGCATAGTAAAACTAATAAATGCCAAGTTTGGTCACGATATCTTGATAAACAACGTTTTTTTTCGTACAACAACTTAATTTTCGACCGCTCGTTCCTATGGCAGCTATATGATATAGGGGTCCGATCTTAATAGGATTTTGTCTATATATGAGAAGCATATTAAAACTAATAAATGCCAAGTATGGTCAAGATATCTTGATAAACAACATTTTTTTTTATGCAACAACTTAATTTTCGACCACTCGTTCCTATGGCAGCAATATTATATAGTGGTCCGATCTTAATAGGATTTTGCCTGTATATGAGGAGCATAGTAAAACTAATAACTGCCAAGTAAGGTCAAGATATCTTGCTAAACAACATTGTTTTTCATACAAGAACTTAATTTTCGACATTGCGTTCCTATGGCAGCTATACGATATAGTGGTCCGATCTTAATAGGATTTTGCCTATATATGAGAAGCATATTAAAACTAATAAATGCCAAGTATGGTCAAGATATCTTGATAAACAAAATTTTCTTTTATGCAACAACTTAATTTTCGACCGCTCGTTCCTATGGCAGCTATATAATATAGTGGTCCGATCTTAATAGGATTTCGCATATATATGAGGAGCATAGTAAAACTAATAACTGCCAAGTAAGGTCAAGATATCTTGCTAAACAACATTGTTTTTCATACAAGAACTTAATTTTCGACATTGCGTTCCTATGGCAGCTATACGATATAGTGGTCCGATCATAATAGGATTTTGCCTATATATGAGGAGCGTAGTAAAACTAATAACTGCCAAGTTTGGACAATATATCTTGATAGACAACATTTTTTCCATACAAATACTTAATTTTCGACCGGTCGTTCCTATGGCAGCTATATGATATAGTGGTCCGATCTTAATAGGATTTCGCATATATATGAAGAGCATAGTAAAACTAATAACTGCCAAGTAAGGTCAAGATATCTTGCTAAACAACATTGTTTTTCATACAAGAACTTAATTTTCGACATTGCGTTCCTATGGCAGCTATACGATATAGTGGTCCGATCTTAATAGGATTTTGCCTATATATGAGGAGCGTAGTAAAACTAATAAATACCAAGTTTGGTCAAGATATCTTGATAAACAACATTTTTTTCAATGCAACAACTTAATTTTCGACCGCTCGTTCCAATGGCAGCTATATGATATAGTGGTCCGATCTTAATAGGATTTTGCCTGTATATGAGGAGCATAGTAAAACTAATAAATGCCAAGTTTGGTCACGATATCTTGATAAACAACGTTTTTTTTCGTACAACAACTTAATTTTCGACCGCTCGTTCCAATGGCAGCTATATGATATAGGGGTCCGATCTTAATAGGATTTTGCCTATATATGAGAAGCATATTAAAACTAATAAATGCCAAGTATGGTCAAGATATCTTGATAAACAAAAATTTTTTTTTATGCAACAACTTAATTTTCGACCACTCGTTCCTATGGCAGCAATATTATATAGTGGTCCGATCTTAATAGGATTTTGCCTGTATATGAGGAGCATAGTAAAACTAATAACTGCCAAGTAAGGTCAAGATATCTTGCTAAACAACATTGTTTTTCATACAAGAACTTAATTTTCGACATTGCGTTCCTATGGCAGCTATACGATATAGTGGTCCGATCTTAATAGGATTTTGCCTATATATGAGAAGCATATTAAAACTAATAAATGCCAAGTATGGTCAAGATATCTTGATAAACAAAATTTTTTTTTATGCAACAACTTAATTTTCGACCGCTCGTTCCTTTGGCAGCTATATAATATAGTGGTCCGATCTTAATAGGATTTCGCATATATATGAGGAGCATAGTAAAACTAATAACTGCCAAGTAAGGTCAAGATATCTTGCTAAACAACATTGTTTTTCATACAAGAACTTAATTTTCGACATTGCGTTCCTATGGCAGCTATACGATATAGTGGTCCGATCTTAATAGGATTTTGCCTATATATGAGGAGCGTAGTAAAACTAATAACTGCCAAGTTTGGACAATATATCTTGATAGACAACATTTTTTCCATACAAATACTTAATTTTCGACCGGTCGTTCCTATGGCAGCTATATGATATAGTGGTCCGATCTTAATAGGATTTCGCATATATATGAGGAGCATAGTAAAACTAATAACTGCCAAGTGTGGTCAAGATATCTATCTTGATAATCAAAATTGTTTTCATGCAACAACTTAATTTTCGACCACTCGTTCCAATTGCAGCTATATGATAAGGGGTCCGATCTTAATAGGATTTTGCCTGTATATGAGGTGCATAGTAAAACTAAGAACTACCAAGTTTGGTCAAGATATCGTGCTAAACAACATTGTTTTTCATACAAGAACTTAATTTTCGACATCGCGTTCCTATGGCAGCTATATGATATAGTGGTCCGAACTTATTAGGATTTTGCATATACATGAGGAGCACAGTAAAACTAATAAATACCAAGTTTGGTCAAGATATCTTGATAAACAACATTTTTGTTCATGCGACAACTTAATTTTCGACCGCTCGTTTGTTAGTGCTCCGGATTTAGCATATTTATGAGGAGCATAGTAAAACTTATAACGGCCAAGTATGGTCAAGATATCTTGATAAACAACATTTTTTTCATACAACTTTTCGACTGATCGTTCCTACGGCAGCTTTATTATATAGTGGTCCGATCTTAATAGGATTTCGCATATATATGAGGAGTATAGTAAAACTAATGAACGCCGAGTTTGGTCAACATATCTTGATAAACAAAGTTCTTTTCATGCAACAACTTAATTTTCGAACACTCGTTCCAATGGCAGCTATATTATATAGTGGTCCGATCTTAATAGGATTTTTCCTGTATATGAGGAGCATAGTAAAACTAATAACTACAAAGTTTGGTCAAGATATCTTGCTAAACAACATTGTTTTTCATACAAGAACTTAATTTTCGACATCGCGTTCCTATGGCAGCTATATGATATAGTGGTCCGATCTTATTAGGATTTTGCATATACATGAGGAGCACAGTAAAACTAATAAATACCAAGTTTGGTCACGATATCTTGATAAACAACAATTTTTTCAATGCAACAACTTAATTTTCGACTGCTCGTTCCAATGGCAGCTATATTTTATAGTGGTCCGATCTTAATAGGATTTTGCCTGTATATGAGGAGCATAGTAAAACTAATAACTACAAAGTTTGGTCAAGATATCTTGCTAAACAACATTGTTTTTCATACAAGAACTTAATTTTCGACATCGCGTTCCTATGGCAGCTATATGATATAGTGGTCCGATCTTATTAGGATTTTGCATATACATGAGGAGCACAGTAAAACTAATAACTGCCAAGTTTGGTCAAGATATCTTGATAAACAACATTTTTTTTCATGCAACAACTTAATTTTCGACCGCTCGTTCCAATGGCAGCTATATCATATAGTGCTCCGGATGTTGCATATTTATGAGGAGCATAGTAAAACTTATAACGGCCAAGTATGGTCAAGATATGTTGATAAGCAACATTTTTTTCATACAACTTTTCGACTGATCGTTCCTACGGCAGCTATATGATATAGTGGTCCGATCTTATTAGGATTTTGCATATACATGAGGAGCACAGTAAAACTAATAAATACCAAGTTTGGTCAAGATATCTTGATAAACAACAATTTTTTCAATGCAACAACTTAATTTTCGACTGCTCGTTCCAATGGCAGCTATATTTTATAGTGGTCCGATCTTAATAGGATTTTGCCTGTATATGAGGAGCACAGTAAAACTAATAACTACCAAGTTTGGTCAAGATATCTTGCTAAACAACATTGTTTTTCATACAAGAACCTCATTTTCGACATCGCGTACCTATGGCAGCCATATGATATAGTGGTCCGATCTTATTAGGATTTTGCATATACATGAGGAGCATAGTAAAACTAATAAATACCAAGTTTGGTCAAGATATCTTGATAAACAACATATTTTTCAATGCAACAACTTAATTTTCGACCGCTCGTTCCAATGGCAGCTATATTTTATAGTGGTCCGATCTTAATAGGATTTTGCCTGTATATGAGGAGCATAGTAAAACTAATAAATACCAAGTTTGGTCAAGATATCTTGATAAACAACATTTTTTTCAATGCAACAACTTAATTTTCGACCGCTCGTTCCAATGGCAGCTATATGATATAGTGCACGGATTTTGCATATATATGAGGAGCATAGTAAAACTTATAACGGCCAAGTATGGTCAAGATATCTTGATAAACATCATTTTTTTCATACAACTTAATTTTCGACTGCTCGTTCCTATGGCAGCTATATGATACAGTGGTCCGATCTTAATAGGATTTCGCATATATATGAGGAGCATAGTAAAACTAATAAATGCCAAGTTTGGTCACGATATCTTGATAAACAACGTTTTTTTTCGTACAACAACTTAATTTTCGACCGCTCGTTCCTATGGCAGCTATATGATATAGGGGTCCGATCTTAATAGGATTTTGCCTATATATGAGGAGCATAGTAAAACTAATAACTGCCAAGTATGGTCAAGATATCTTGATAAACAACATTTTTTGCATGCAACAAATTAATTTTCGACTACTTGTTCCTATGGCAGCTATATGATACAGTGGTCCGATCTTAATAGGATTTCGCATATATATGAGGAGCATAGTAAAACTAATAAATGCCAAGTTTGGTCACGATGTATTGATAAACAACGTTTTTTTTCGTACAACAACTTAATTTTCGACTGCTCGTTCCTATGGCAGCTATATGATATAGTGGTCCGATCTTAATAGGATTTCGCATATATATGAGGAGCATAGTAAAACTAATAACTGCCAAGTATGGTCAAGATATCTTGATAAACAACATTTTTTGCATGCAACAAATTAATTTTCGACTACTTGTTCCTATGGCAGCTATATGATATAGTGGTCCGATCTTATATTTTGCCTATATGAGGAGCATAGTAAAACTAATATCTGCCAAGTTTGGTCAAGATATCATGCTAAACAACATTTTTTCTCATACAAGAACTTAATTTTCGACATCGCGTTCCTATGGCAGCTATATGATAAAGTGGTCCGATCTTAATAGGATTTTGCATACACATGAGGAGCACAGTACAACTAATAAATACCAAGTTTGGTCAAGATATCTTGAAACACAACATTTTTTTTCATGCAACTTAATTTTCGACCGGTCGTTCCTATGGCAGCTATATGATATAGGGGTCCGATCTTAATAGGATTTCGCATATATTTGAGGGGCATAGTAAAACTAATAAATGCCACTTTGGTCACGATATATTGATAAACAACGTATTTTTTCGTACAACAACTTAATTTTCGACTGCTCGTTCCTATGGCAGCTATATGATATAGTGGTCCGATCTTATATTTTGCCTATATGAGGAGCATAGTAAAACTAATAAATGCCAAGTTTGGTCACGATATCTTGATAAACAACGTTTTTTTCCTACAACAACTTAATTTTCGACCGGTCGTGCCTATGGCAGCTATATGATATAGTGGTCCGATCTTAATAGGATTTTGCCTGTATATGAGGAGCATAGTAAAACTATCTTGCTAAACAACATTGTTTTTCATACAAGAACTTAATTTTCGACATCGCGTACCTATGGCAGCTATATGATATAGTGGTCCGATCTTATTAGGATTTTGCATATGCATGAGGAGCATAGTAAAACTTATAACGGCCAAGTTTGGTCAAGATATCATGATAAACAGCATTTTTTTCAATGCAACAACTTAATTTTCGACCGCTCGTTCCAATAGCAGCTATATGATATAGGGGTCCGATCTTAATAGGATTTCGCATATATATGAGGAGCATAGTAAAACTAATAACTGCCAAGTATGGTCAAGATATCTTGCTAAACAACATTGTTTTTCATACAAGAACTTAATTTTCGACATCGCGTTCCTATGGCAGCTATACGATATAGTGGTCCGATCTTAATAGGATTTTGAATATATATGAGGAGCGTAGTAAAACTAATAACTGCCAAGTTTGGACAATATATCTTGATAGACAAAATTTTTTCCATACAAATACTTAATTTTCGACCGGTCGTTCCTATGGCAGCTATATGATATAGTGGTCCGATCTTAATAGGATTTCGCATATATATGAGGAGCATAGTAAAACTAATAACTGCCAAGTAAGGTCAAGATATCTTGCTAAACAACATGGTTTTTCATAGAAGAACTTAATTTTCGACATCGCGTTCCTATGGCAGCTATACGATATAGTGGTCCGATCTTAATAGGATTTTGCCTATATATGAGGAGCGTAGTAAAACTAATAACTGCCATGTATGGTCAAGATATCTTGATAAACAAAATTTTTTTCATGCAACAACTTAATTTTCGACTACTCGTTCCAATTGCAGCTATATGATAAGGGGTCCGATCTTAATAGGATTTTGCCTGTATATAAGGTGCATAGTAAAACTAAGAACTACCAAGTTTGGTCAAGATATCGTGCTAAACAACATTGTTTTTCATGCAAGAACTTAATTTTCGACATCGCGTTCCTATGGCAGCTATATGATATAGTGGTCCGAACTTATTAGGATTTTGCATATACATGAGGAGCACAGTAAAACTAATAAATACCAAGTTTGGTCAAGATATCTTGATAAACAACATTTTTGTTCATGCAACAACTTAATTTTTGACCGCTCGTTCCAATGGCATCTATATGATATAGTGCTCCGGATTTTGCATATTTATGAGCATAGTAAAACTTATAACGGCCAAGTATGGTCAAGATATCTTGATAAACAACGTTTTTTTCATACAACTTTTCGACTGATCGTTCCTACGGCAGCTTTATTATATAGTGGTCCGATCTTAATAGGATTTCGCATATATATGAGGAGCATAGTAAAACTAATGAACGCCGAGTTTGGTCAAGATATCTTGATAAACAAAGTTTTTTTCATGCAACAACTTAATTTTCGACCACTCGTTCCAATGGCAGCTATATCATATAGTGCTCCGGATTTTGCATATTTATGAGCATAGTAAAACTTATAACTGCCAAGTATGGTCAAGATATCTTGATAAACAAAATTTTTTTCATGCAACAACTTAATTTTCGACCACTCGTTCCAATGGCAGCTTTATTATATAGTGGTCCGATCTTAATAGGATTTTGCCTATATATGAGGAGCATAGTAAAACTAATAACTACCAAGTTTGGTCAAGATATCTTGCTAAACAAAGTTTTTTCATGCAACAACTTAATTTTCGACCACTCGTTCCAATGGCAGCTATATCATATAGTGCTCCGGATTTTGCATATTTATGAGCATAGTAAAACTTATAACTGCCAAGTATGGTCAAGATATCTTGATAAACAAAATTTTTTTCATGCAACAACTTAATTTTCGACCACTCGTTCCTATGGCAGCTTTATTATATAGTGGTCCGATCTTAATAGGATTTTGCCTATATATGAGGAGCATAGTAAAACTAATAAATGCCAAGTTTGGTCACGATGTATTGATAAACAACGTTTTTTTTCGTACAACAACTTAATTTTCGACTGCTCGTTCCTATGGCAGCTATATGATATAGTGGTCCGATCTTAATAGGATTTCGCATATATATGAGGAGCATAGTAAAACTAATAAATACCAAGTTTGGTCAAGATATCTTGATAAACAACATTTTTTTCAATGCAACAACTTAATTTTCGACCGCTCGTTCCAATGGCAGCTATATGATATAGTGCACGGATTTTGCATATATATGAGGAGCATAGTAAAACTTATAGCGGCCAAGTATGGTCAAGATATCTTGATAAACATCATTTTTTTCATACAACAACTTAATTTTCGACTGCTCGTTCCTATGGCAGCTATATGATACAGTGGTCCGATCTTAATAGGATTTCGCATATATATGAGGAGCATAGTAAAACTAATAAATGCCAAGTTTGGTCACGATATCTTGATAAACAACGTTTTTTTTCGTACAACAACTTAATTTTCGACCGCTCGTTCCTATGGCAGCTATATGATATAGGGGTCCGATCTTAATAGGATTTTGCCTATATATGAGGAGCATAGTAAAACTAATAAATGCCAAGTTTGGTCACGATGTATTGATAAACAACGTTTTTTTTCGTACAACAACTTAATTTTCGACTGCTCGTTCCTATGGCAGCTATATGATGTAGTGGTCCGATCTTAATAGGATTTCGCATATATATGAGGAGCATAGTAAAACTAATAACTGCCAAGTATGGTCAAGATATCTTGATAAACAACATTTTTTGCATGCAACAACTTAATTTTCGACTACTTGTTCCTATGGCAGCTATATGATATAGTGGTCCGATCTTATATTTTGCCTATATGAGGAGCATAGTAAAACTAATATCTGCCAAGTTTGGTCAAGATATCATGCTAAACAACATTTTTTCATACAAGAACTTAATTTTCGACATCGCGTTCCTATGGCAGCTATATGATAAAGTGGTCCGATCTTAATAGGATTTTGCATACACATGAGGAGCACAGTAAAACTAATAAATACCAAGTTTGGTCAAGATATCTTGAAACACAACATTTTTTTTCATGCAACTTAATTTTCGACCGGTCGTTCCTATGGCAGCTATATGATATAGGGGTCCGATCTTAATAGGATTTCGCATATATTTGAGGGGCATAGTAAAACTAATAAATGCCACTTTGGTCACGATATATTGATAAACAACGTATTTTTTCGTACAACAACTTAATTTTCGACTGCTCGTTCCTATGGCAGCTATATGATATAGTGGTCCGATCTTATATTTTGCCTATATGAGGAGCATAGTAAAACTAATAAATGCCAAGTTTGGTCACGATATCTTGATAAACAACGTTTTTTTTCCTACAACAACTTAATTTTCGACCGGTCGTGCCTATGGCAGCTATATGATATAGTGGTCCGATCTTAATAGGATTTTGCCTGTATATGAGGAGCATAGTAAAACTATCTTGCTAAACAACATTGTTTTTCATACAAGAACTTAATTTTCGACATCGCGTACCTATGGCAGCTATATGATATAGTGGTCCGATCTTATTAGGATTTTGCATATACATGAGGAGCATAGTAAAACTTATAACGGCCAAGTTTGGTCAAGATATCAGATAAACAGCATTTTTTTCAATGCAACAACTTAATTTTCGACCGCTCGTTCCAATAGCAGCTATATGATATAGGGGTCCGATCTTAATAGGATTTCGCATATATATGAGGAGCATAGTAAAACTAATAACTGCCAAGTATGGTCAAGATATCTTGCTAAACAACATTGTTTTTCATACAAGAACTTAATTTTCGACATCGCGTTCCTATGGCAGCTATACGATATAGTGGTCCGATCTTAATAGGATTTTGAATATATATGAGGAGCGTAGTAAAACTAATAACTGCCAAGTTTGGACAATATATCTTGATAGACAAAATTTTTTCCATACAAATACTTAATTTTCGACCGGTCGTTCCTATGGCAGCTATATGATATAGTGGTCCGATCTTAATAGGATTTCGCATATATATGAGGAGCATAGTAAAACTAATAACTGCCAAGTAAGGTCAAGATATCTTGCTAAACAACATTGTTTTTCATAGAAGAACTTAATTTTCGACATCGCGTTCCTATGGCAGCTATACGATATAGTGGTCCGATCTTAATAGGATTTTGCCTATATATGAGGAGCGAAGTAAAACTAATAACTGCCATGTATGGTCAAGATATCTTGATAAACAAAATTTTTTTCATGCAACAACTTAATTTTCGACTACTCGTTCCAATTGCAGCTATATGATAAGGGGTCCGATCTTAATAGGATTTTGCCTGTATATAAGGTGCATAGTAAAACTAAGAACTACCAAGTTTGCTCAAGATATCGTGCTAAACAACATTGTTTTTCATACAAGAACTTAATTTTCGACATCGCGTTCCTATGGCAGCTATATGATATAGTGGTCCGAACTTATTAGGATTTTGCATATACATGAGGAGTACAGTAAAACTAATAAATACCAAGTTTGGTCAAGATATCTTGATAAACAACATTTTTGTTCATGCAACAACTTAATTTTTGACCGCTCGTTCCAATGGCAGCTATATGATATAGTGCTCCGGATTTTGCATATTTATGAGGAGCATAGTAAAACTTATAACGGCCAAGTATGGTCAAGATATCTTGATAAACAACGTTTTTTTCATACAACTTTTCGACTGATCGTTCCTACGGCAGCTTTATTATATAGTGGTCCGATCTTAATAGGATTTCGCATATATATGAGGAGCATAGTAAAACTAATGAACGCCGAGTTTGGTCAAGATATCTTGATAAACAAAGTTTTTTTCATGCAACAACTTAATTTTCGACCACTCGTTCCAATGGCAGCTATATCATATAGTGCTCCGGATTTTGCATATTTATGAGCATAGTAAAACTTATAACTGCCAAGTATGGTCAAGATATCTTGATAAACAAAATTTTTTTCATGCAACAACTTAATTTTCGACCACTCGTTCCAATGGCAGCTTTATTATATAGTGGTCCGATCTTAATAGGATTTTGCCTGTATATGAGGAGCATAGTAAAACTAATAACTACCAAGTTTGGTCAAGATATCTTGCTAAACAAAGTTTTTTTCATGCAACAACTTAATTTTCGACCACTCGTTCCAATGGCAGCTATATCATATAGTGCTCCGGATTTTGCATATTTATGAGCATAGTAAAACTTATAACTGCCAAGTATGGTCAAGATATCTTGATAAACAAAATTTTTTTCATGCAACAACTTAATTTTCGACCACTCGTTCCAATGGCAGCTTTGTTATATAGTGGTCCGATCTTAATAGGATTTTGCCTGTATATGAGGAGCATAGTAGAACTATTAACTACCAAGTTTGGTCAAGATATCTTGCTAAACAAAGTTTTTTTCATGCAACAACTTAATTTTCGACCACTCGTTCCAATGGCAGCTTTATTATATAGTGGTCCGATCTTAATAGGATTTTGCCTGTATATGAGGAGCATAGTAAAACTAATAACTACCAAGTTTGGTCAAGATATCTTGATAAACAAAGTTTTTTTCATGCAACAACTTAATTTTCGACCACTCGTTCCAATGGCAGCTATATCATATAGTGCTCCGGATTTTGCATATTTATGAGCATAGTAAAACTTATAACTGCCAAGTATGGTCAAGATATCTTGATAAACAAAATTTTTTTCATGCAACAACTTAATTTTCGACCACTCGTTCCAATGGCAGCTTTATTATATAGTGGTCCGATCTTAATAGGATTTTGCCTGTATATGAGGAGCATAGTAAAACTAATAACTACCAAGCTTGGTCAAGATATCTTGCTAAACAAAGTTTTTTTCATGCAACAACTTAATTTTCGACCACTCGTTCCAATGGCAGCTATATGATATAGTGGTCCGATCTTAATAGGATTTTGCCTGTATATAAGGAGCATAGTAAAACTAATAACTACCAAGTTTGGTCAAGATAGCTTGCTAAACAACATTGTTTTTCATACAAGAACCTCAATTTCGACATCGCGTACCTATGGCAGCTATATGATATAGTGGTCCGATCTTAATAGGATTTCGCATATATATGAGGAGCATAGTAAAACTAATAAATGCCAAGTTTGGTCACGATATCTTGATAAACAACGTTTTTTTTCGTATAACAACTTAATTTTCGACTGATCGTTCCTATGGCAGCTATATGATATAGTTGTCCGATCTTATTAGGATTTTGCATATACATGAGGAGCACAGTAAAACTAATAAATACCAAGTTTGGTCAAGATATCTTGATAAACAACATTTTTTTTCATGCAACAACTTAATTTTCGACCACTCGTTCCAATGGTAGCTATATCATATAGTGCTCCGGATTTTGCATATTTATGAGGAGCATAGTAAAACTTATAACGGCCAAGTATGGTCAAGATATATTGATAAACAACATTTTTTTCATACAACTTTTCGACTGATCGTTCCTACGGCAGCTTTATTATATAGTGGTCCGATCTTAATAGGATTTCGCATATATATGAGGAGCATAGTAAAACTAATGAACGCCGAGTTTGGTCTACATATCTTGATAAACAAAGTTTTTTTTCGTACAACAACTTAATTTTCGACCGGTCGTTCCTATGGCAACTAAATGATATAGTGGTCCGATCTTAATAGGATTTTGCATATATATGAGCAGCATAGTAAAACTAATAACTACCAAGTATGGTCAAGATATCTTGATAAACAAAATTTTTTTCATGCAACAACTTAATTTTCGACCACTCGTTCCAACGGCAGCTATATTATATAGTGGTCCGATCTTAATAGGATTTTGCCTGTACATTAGGAGCATAGTAAAACTAATAACTACCAAGTTTGGTCAAGATATCTTGCTAAACAACATTGTTTTTCATACAAGAACTTAATTTTCGACATCGCGTACCTATGGCAGCTATATGATATAGTGGTCCGATCTTAATAGGATTTCGCATATATATGAGGAGCATAGTAAAACTAATAAATGCCAAGTTTGGTCACGATATCTTGATAAACAAAGTTTTTTTTCGTACAACAACTTAATTTTCGACCGGTCGTTCCTATGGCAGCTATATGATATAGTGGTCCGATCTTAATAGGATTTCGCATGAGGAGCATAGTAAAACTAATAAATGCCAAGTTTGGTCACGATATCTTGATAAACAAGGTTTTTTTTCGTATAACAACTTAATTTTCGACTGATCGTTCCTATGGCAGCTATATGATATAGTGGTCCGATCTTAATATGATTTTGCATATATATGAGGAGCATAGTAAAACTAATAACTGCCAAGTATGGTCAAGATATCTTGATAAACAAAATTTTTTTCATGCAACAACTTAATTTTCGACCACTCGTTCCAATGGCAGCTATATTATATAGTGGTCCGATCTTAATAGAATCTTGCATATATATGAGGAGCATAGTAAATCTAATAACTGCCAAGTATGGTCAAGATATCTTGATAAACAAAGTTTTTTTCATGCAACAACTTAATTTTCGAGCACTCGTTCCAATGGCAGTGGCCCGATCTTATTATTATTTTGCATATACATGAGGAGCACAGTAAAACTAATAAATACCAAGTTTGGTCAAGATAGCTTGCTAAACAACATTGTTTTTCATACAAGAACCTCAATTTAGACATCGCGTACCAATGGCAGCTATATTATATAGTGGTCCGATCTTATTAGGATTTTGCATATACATGAGGAGCACAGTAAAACTAATAAATACCAAGTTTGGTCAAGATAGCTTGCTAAACAACATTGTTTTTCATACAAGAACCTCAATTTCGACATCGCGTACCTATGGCAGCTATATGATATAGTGGCCCGATCTTAGTAGGATTTTGCATATACATGAGGAGCATAGTAAAACTAATAAATACCAAGTTTGGTCAAGATATCTTGATAAACAACATTTTTTTCAATGCAACAACCTAATTTTCGACATCGCGTTCCTATGGCAGCTATATGATATAGTGGTCCGATCTTATTAGGATTTTGCATATACATGAGGAGCACAGTAAAACTAATAAATACCAAGTTTGGTCAAGATATCTTGATAAACAAAGTTTTTTTTCATGCAACAACTTAATTTTCGACCACTCGTTCCAATGGTAGCTATATCATATAGTGCTCCGGATTTTGCATATTTATGAGGAGCATAGTAAAACTTATAACGGCCAATTATGGTCAAGATATCTTGATAAACAACATTTTTTTCATACAACTTTTCGACTGATCGTTCCTACGGCAGCTTTTTTATATAGTGGTCCGATCTTAATAGGATTTCGCATATATATGAGGAGCATAGTAAAACTAATGAACGCCGAGTTTGGTCAACATATCTTGATAAACAAAGTTTTTTTTCGTACAACAACTTAATTTTCGACCGGTCGTTCCTATGGCAACTATATGATATAGTGGTCCGATCTTAATAGGATTTTGCATATATATGAGGAGCATAGTAAAACTAATAACTGCCAAGTATGGTCAAGATATCTTGATAAACAAAATTTTTTTCATGCAACAACTTAATTTTCGACCACTCGTTCCAACGGCAGCTATATTATATAGTGGTCCGATCTTAATAGGATTTTGCCTGTACATAAGGAGCATAGTAAAACTAATAACTACCAAGTTTGGTCAAGATATCTTGCTAAACAACATTGTTTTTCATACAAGAACTTAATTTTCGACATCGCGTACCTATGGCAGCTATATGATATAGTGGTCCGATCTTAATAGGATTTCGCATATATATGAGGAGCATAGTAAAACTAATAAATGCCAAGTTTGGTCACGATATCTTGATAAACAACGTTTTTTTTCGTACAACAACTTAATTTTCGACCGGTCGTTCCTATGGCAGCTATATGATATAGTGGTCCGATCTTAATAGGATTTCGCATGAGGAGCATAGTAAAACTAATAAATGCCAAGTTTGGTCACGATATCTTGATAAACAACGTTTTTTTTCGTATAACAACTTAATTTTCGACTGATCGTTCCTATGGCAGCTATATGATATAGTGGTCCGATCTTAATATGATTTTGCATATATATGAGGAGCATAGTAAAACTAATAACTGCCAAGTATGGTCAAGATATCTTGATAAACAAAATTTTTTTTCATGTAACAACTTAATTTTCGACCACTCGTTCCAATGGCAGCTATATTATATAGTGGTCCGATCTTAATAGAATTTTGCATATATATGAGGAGCATAGTAAATCTAATAACTGCCAAGTATGGTCAAGATATCTTGATAAACAAAATTTTTTTCATGCAACAACTTAATTTTCGACCACTCGTACCAATGGCAGCTATATTATATAGTGGTCCGATCTTAATAGGATTTTGCCTGTATATGAGGAGCATAGTAAAACTAATAACTACCAAGTTTGGTCAAGATATCTTGCTAAACAACATTGTTTTTCATACAAGAACTTAATTTTCGACATCGCGTACCTATGGCAGTTATATGATATAGTGGTCCGATCTTAATGGGATTTCGCATATATATGAGGAGCATAGTAAAACTAATAAATGCCAAGTTTGGTCACGATATCTTGATAAACAACATTTTTTTTCATGCAACAACTTAATTTTCGACCGCTCGTTCCAATGGCAGCTATATGATATAGTGCTCCGGATTTTGCATATTTATGAGGAGCATAGTAAAACTTATAACGGCCAAGTATGGTCAAGATATCTTGATAAACAACAATTTTTTCATACAACTTAATTTTCGTCCGCTCGTTCCTATGGCAGCTATATGATATAGTGGTCCGATCTTAATAGGATTTCGCATATATATGAGGAGCATAGTAAAACTAATAAACGCCGAGTTTGGTCAAGATATCTTGATAAACAAAGTTTTTTTTCGTACAACAACTTAATTTTCGACCGGTCGTTCCTATGGCAGCTATATGATATAGTGGTCCGATCTTAATAGGATTTCGCATATATATGAGGAGCATAGTAAAACTAATAAATGCCAAGTTTGGTCACGATATCTTGATAAACAACGTTTGTTTTCGTACAACAACTTAATTTTCGACTGCTCGTTCCTATGGCAGCTATATGATATAGTGGTCCGATCTTAATAGGATTTTGCATATATATGAGGAGCATAGAAAAACTAACTAACTGCCAAGTATGGTCAAGATATCTTGATAAACCAAATTTTTTTCATGCAACAACTTAATTTTCGACCACTCGTTCCAATGGCAGCTTTATTATATTGTGGTCCGATCTTAATAGGATTTCGCATATATATGAGGAGCATAGTAAAACTAATGAACGCCGAGTCTGGTCAAGATATCTTGATAAACAAAGTTTTTTTCATGCAACAACTTAATTTTCGAGCACTCGTTCCAATGGCAGTGGCCCGATCTTATTATTATTTTGCATATACATGAGGAGCATAGTAAAACTAATAAATACCAAGTTTGGTCAAGATATCTTGATAAACAACATTTTTTTCAATGCAACAACCTAATTTTCGACCGCTCGTTCCAATGGCAGCTATATCATATAGTGCTCCGGATTTTGCATATAAATGAGGAGCACAGTAAAACTAATAAATACCAAGTTTGGTCAATATATCTTGATAAACAACGTTTTTTTTCGTATAACAACTTAATTTTCGACTGTTCGTTCCTATGGCAGCTATATGATATAGTGGTCCGATCTTAATAGGATTTTGCATATATATGAGGAGCATAGTGAAACTAATAACTGCCAAGTATGGTCAAGATATCTTGATAAACAAAATTTTTTTCATGCAACAACTTAATTTTCGACCACTCGTTCCAATGGCAGCTATATTATATAGTGGTCCGATCTTAATAGGATTTTGCATATATATGAGGAGCATAGTAAAACTAATAACTGCCAAGTATGGTGAAGATATCTTGATAAACAAAGTTTTTTTCATGCAACAACTTAATTTTCGACCACTCGTTCCAATGGCAGCTATATTATATAGTGGTCCGATCTTAATAGGATTTTGCCTGTATATAAGGAGCATAGTAAAACTAATAACTACCAAGTTTGGTCAAGATATCTTGCTAAACAACATTGTTTTTCATACAAGAACCTCATTTTCGACATCGCGTACCTATGGCAGCTATATGATATAGTGGCCCGATCTTATTAGGATTTTGCATATACATGAGGAGCACAGTAAAACTAATAAATACCAAGTTTGGTCAAGATATCTTGATAAAAAACATTTTTTTTCATGCAACAACTTAATTTTCGACCGCTCGTTCCAATGGCAGCTATATCATATAGTGCTCCGGATTTTGCATATTTATGAGGAGCATAGTAAAACTTATAACGGCCAAGTATGGTCAAGATATCTTGATAAGCAACATTTTTTTCATACAACTTTTCGACTGATCGTTCCTACGGCAGCTTTATTATATAGTGGTCCATTCTTAATAGGATTTCGCATATATATGAGGAGCATAGTAAAACTAATGAACGCCGAGTTTGGTCAACATATCTTGATAAACAAAGTTTTTTTTCGTACAACAACTTAATTTTCGACCGGTCGTTCCTATGGCAACTATATGATATAGTGGTCCGACCTTAATAGGATTTGGCATATATATGAGGAGCATAGTAAAACTAATAACTGCCAAGTATGGTCAAGATATCTTGATAAACAAAATTTTTTTCATGCAACAACTTAATTTTCGACCACTCGTTCCAATGGCAGCTATATTATATAGTGGTCCGATCTTAATAGGATTTTGCCTGTATATGAGGAGCATAGTAAAACTAATAACTACCAAGTTTGGTCAAGATATCTTGCTAAACAACATTGTTTTTCATACAAGAACTTAATTTTCGACATCGCGTACCTATGGCAGCTATATGATATAGTGGTCCGATCTTAATAGGATTTCGCATATATATTAGGAGCATAGTAAAACTAATAAATGCCAAGTTTGGTCACGATATCTTGATAAACAAAGTTTTTTTTCGTACAACAACTTAATTTTCGACCGGTCGTTCCTATGACAGCTATATGATATAGTGGTCCGATCTTAATAAGATTTTGCATATATATGAGGAGCATAGTAAAACTAATAACTGCCAAGTATGGTCAAGATATCTTGATAAACAAAATTTTTTTCATGCAACAACTTAATTTTCGACCACTCGTTCCAATGGCAGCTATATTATATAGTGGTCCGATCTTAATAGGATTTTGCATATATATGAGGAGCATAGTAAAACTAATAAATGCCAAGTTTGGTCACGATATTTTGATAAACAAAGTTTTTTTTCGTACAACAACTTAATTTTCGACCGCTCGTTCCTATGGCAACTATATTATATAGTGGTCCGATCTTAATAGGATTTTGCATATATATGAGGAGCATAGTAAAACTAATAACTGCCAAGTATGGTCAAGATATCTTGATAAACAACATTTTTTTCATACAACTTTTCGACTGATCGTTCCTACGGCAGCTTTATTATATAGTGGTCCGATCTTAATAGGATTTCGCATATATATGAGGAGCATAGTAAAACTAATGAACACCGAGTTTGGTCAACATATCTTGATAAACAAAGTTTTTTTTCGTACAACTTAATTTTCGACCGGTCGTTCCTATGGCAACTATATGATATAGTGGTCCGATCTTAATAGGATTTCGCATATATATGAGGAGCATAGTAAAACTAATAACTGCCAAGTATGGTCAAGATATCTTGATAAACAAAATTTTTTTCATGCAACAACTTAATTTTCGACCACTCGTTCCAATGGCAGCTATATTATATAGTGTTCCGATCTTAATAGGATTTTGCCTGTATATGAGGAGCATAGTAAAACTAATAACTACCAAGTTTGGTCACGATATCTTGATAAACAAAGTTTTTTTTCGTACAACAACTTAATTTTCGACCGGTCGTTCCTATGGCAGCTATATGATATAGTGGTCCGATCTTAATAGGCTTTCGCACATATATGAGGAGCATAGTAAAACTAATAAATGCCAAGTTTGGTCACGATATCTTGATAAACAACGTTTTTTTTCGTATAACAACTTAATTTTCGACTGCTCGTTCCTATGGCAGCTATATGATATAGTGGTCCGATCTTAATAGGATTTTGCATATATATGAGGAGCATAGTAAAACTAATAACTGCCAAGTATGGTCAAGATATCTTGATAAACAAAATTTTTTCATGCAACAACTTAATTTTCGACCACTCGTTCCAATGGCAGCTATATTATATAGTGGTCCGATCTTAATAGGATTTTGCATATATATGAGGAGCATAGTAAAACTAATAACTGCCAAGTATGGTCAAGATATCTTGATAAATTTTTTTCATGCAACAACTTAATTTTCGACCACTCGTTCCAATGGCAGCTATATTATATAGTGGTCCGATCTTAATAGGATTTTGCCTATATATGAGGAGCATAGTAAAACTAATAACTACCAAGTTTGGTCAAGATATCTTGCTAAACAACATTGTTTATCATACAAGAACTTAATTTTCGACATCGCGTACCAATGGCAGCTATATGATATAGTGGTCCGATCTTAATAGGATTTCGCATATATATGAGGAGCATAGTAAAACTAATAAATGCCAAGTTTGGTCACGATATCTTGATAAACAAAGTTTTTTTTCGTACAACAACTTAATTTTCGACCGGTCGTTCCTATGGCAGCTATATGATATAGTGGTCCGATCTTAATAGGATTTCGCATATATATGAGGAGCATAGTAAAACTAATAAATGCCAAGTTTGGTCACGATATCTTGATAAACAACGTTTTTTTTCGTACAACAACTTAATTTTCGACCGCTCGTTCCAATGGCAGCTATATCATATAGTGCTCCGGATTTTGCATATTTATGAGGAGCATAGTAAAACTTATAACGGCCAAGTATGGTCAAGATATCTTGATAAGCAACATTTTTTTCATACAACTTTTCGACTGATCGTTCCTACGGCAGCTTTATTATATAGTGGTCCGATCTTAATAGGATTTCGCATATATATGAGGAGCATAGTAAAACTAATGAACGCCGAGTTTGGTCAACATATCTTGATAAACAAAGTTTTTTTTCGTACAACAACTTAATTTTCGACCGGTCGTTCCTATGGCAACTATATGATATAGTGGTCCGATCTTAATAGGATTTTGCATATATATAAGGAGCATAGTAAAACTAATAACTGCCAAGTATGGTCAAGATATCTTGATAAACAAAGTTTTTTTCATGCAACAACTTAATTTTCGACCTCTCGTTCCAATGGCAGCTATATTATATAGTGTTCCGATCTTAATAGGATTTTGCCTGTATATAAGGAGCATAGTAAAACTAATAACTACCAAGTTTGGTCACGATATCTTGATAAACAAAGTTTTTTTTCGTACAACAACTTAATTTTCGACCGGTCGTTCCTATGGCAGCTATATGATATAGTGGTCCGATCTTAATAGGCTTTCGCATATATATGAGGAGCATAGTAAAACTAATAAATGCCAAGTTTGGTCACGATATCTTGATAAACAACGTTTTTTTTCGTATAACAACTTAATTTTCGACTGCTCGTTCCTATGGCAGCTATATGATATAGTGGTCCGATCTTAATAGGATTTTGCATATATATGAGGAGCATAGTAAAACTAATAACTGCCAAGTATGGTCAAGATATCTTGATAAACAAAATTTTTTTCATGCAACAACTTAGTTTTCGACCACTCGTTCCAATGGCAGCTATATTATATAGTGGTCCGATCTTAATAGGATTTTGCATATATATGAGGAGCATAGTAAAACTAATAACTGCCAAGTATGGTCAAGATATCTTGATAAATTTTTTCATGCAACAACTTAATTTTCGACCACTCGTTCCAATGGCAGCTATATTATATAGTGGTCCGATCTTAATAGGATTTTGCCTATATATGAGGAGCATAGTAAAACTAATAACTACCAAGTTTGGTCAAGATATCTTGCTAAACAACATTGTTTATCATACAAGAACTTAATTTTCGACATCGCGTACCTATGGCAGCTATATGATATAGTGGTCCGATCTTAATAGGATTTCGCATATATATGAGGAGCATAGTAAAACTAATAAATGCCAAGTTTGGTCACGATATCTTGATAAACAAAGTTTTTTTTCGTACAACAACTTAATTTTCGACCGGTCGTTCCTATGGCAGCTATATGATATAGTGGTCCGATCTTAATAGGATTTCGCATATATATGAGGAGCATAGTAAAACTAATAAATGCCAAGTTTGGTCACGATATCTTGATAAACAACGTTTTTTTTCGTACAACAACTTAATTTTCGACCGCTCGTTCCAATGGCAGCTATATCATATAGTGCTCCGGATTTTGCATATTTATGAGGAGCATAGTAAAACTTATAACGGCCAAGTATGGTCAAGATATCTTGATAAGCAACATTTTTTTCATACAACTTTTCGACTGATCGTTCCTACGGCAGCTTTATTATATAGTGGTCCGATCTTAATAGGATTTCGCATATATATGAGGAGCATAGTAAAACTAATGAACGCCGAGTTTGGTCAACATATCTTGATAAACAAAGTTTTTTTTCGTACAACAACTTAATTTTCGACCGGTCGTTCCTATGGCAACTATATGATATAGTGGTCCGATCTTAATAGGATTTTGCATATATATAAGGAGCATAGTAAAACTAATAACTGCCAAGTATGGTCAAGATATCTTGATAAACAAAGTTTTTTTCATGCAACAACTTAATTTTCGACCTCTCGTTCCAATGGCAGCTATATTATATAGTGTTCCGATCTTAATAGGATTTTGCCTGTATATAAGGAGCATAGTAAAACTAATAACTACCAAGTTTGGTCAAGATATCTTGCTAAACAACATTGTTTTTCATACAAGAACCTCATTTTCGACATCGCGTACCTATGGCAGCTATATGATATAGTGGCCCGATCTTATTAGGATTTTGCATATACATGAGGAGCACAGTAATACTAATAAATACCAAGTTTGGTCAAGATATCTTGATAAACAACATTTTTTTTCATGCAACAACTTAATTTTCGACCGCTCGTTCCAATGGCAGCTATATCATATAGTGCTCCGGATTTTGCATATTTATGAGGAGCATAGTAAAACTTATAACCGCCAAGTATGGTCAAGATATCTTGATAAGCAACATTTTTTTCATACAACTTTTCGACTGATAGTTCCTATGGCAGCTTTATTATATAGTGGTCCGATCTTAATAGGATTTCGCATATATATGAGGAGCATAGTAAAACTAATGAACGCCGAGTTTGGTCAACATATCTTGATAAACAAAGTTTTTTTTCGTACAACAACTTAATTTTCGACCGGTCGTTGCTATGGCAACTATATGATATAGTGGTCCGATCTTAATAGGATTTTGCATATATATGAGGAGCATAGTAAAACTAATAACTGCCAAGTATGGTCAAGATATCTTGATAAACAAAATTTTTTCATGCAACAACTTAATTTTCGACCACTCGTTCCAATGGCAGCTATATTATATAGTGGTCCGATCTTAATAGGATTTTGCCTGTATATGAGGAGCATAGTAAAACTAATAACTACAAAGTTTGGTCAAAATATCTTGCTAAACAACATTGTTTTTCATACAAGAACTTAATTTTCGACATCGCGTACCTATGGCAACTATATGATATAGTGGTCCGATCTTAATAGGATTTTGCATTTATATGAGGAGCATAGTAAAACTAATAACTACCAAGTTTGGACAAGATATCTTGCTAAACAACATTGTTTTTCATACAAGAACTTAATTTTCGACATCGCGTACCTATGGCAGCTATATGATATAGTGGTCCGATCTTAACAGGATTTCGCATATATATGAGGAGCATAGTAAAACTAATAAATGCCAAGTTTGGTCACGATATCTTGATAAACAAAGTTTTTTTTCGTACAACAACTTAATTTTCGACCGGTCGTTCCTATGGCAGCTATATGATATAGTGGTCCGATCTTATTAGGCTTTCGCATATATATGAGGAGCATAGTAAAACTAATAAATGCCAAGTTTGGTCACGATATCTTGATAAACAACGTTTTTTTTCCTATAACAACTTAATTTTCGACTGCTCGTTCCTATGGCAGCTATATGATATAGTGGTCCGATCTTAATAGGATTTTGCATATATATGAGGAGCATAGTAAAACTAATAACTGCCAAGTATGGTCAAGATATCTTGATAAACAAAATTTTTTTCATGCAACAACTTAGTTTTCGACCACTCGTTCCAATGGCAGCTATATTATATAGTGGTCCGATCTTAATAGGATTTTGCATATATATGAGGAGCATAGTGAAACTAATAACTGCCAAGTATGGTCAAGATATCTTGATAAATTTTTTTCATGCAACAACTTAATTTTCGACCACTCGTTCCAATGGCAGCTATATTATATAGTGGTCCGATCTTAATAGGATTTTGCCTGTATTTGAGGAGCATAGTTAAACTAATAACTACAAAGTTTGGTCAAGATATCTTGCTAAACAACATTGTTTTTCATACAAGAACTTTATTTTCGACATCGCGTACCTTTGGCAGCTATATGATATAGTGGTCCGATCTTAATAGGATTTCGCATATATATGAGGAGCATAGTAAAACTAATAAATGCCAAGTTTGGTCACGATATCTTGATAAACAAAGTTTTTTTTCGTACAACAACTTAATTTTCGACCGGTCGTTCCTATGGCAGCTATATGATATAGTGGTCCGATCTTAATAGGATTTCGCATATATATGAGGAGCATAGTAAAACTAATAAATGCCAAGTTTGGTCACGATATCTTGATAAACAACGTTTTTTTCGTACAACAACTTAATTTTCGACCGCTCGTTCCAATGGCAGCTATATCATATAGTGCTCCGGATTTTGCATATTTATGAGGAGCATAGTAAAACTTATAACGGCCAAGTATGGTCAAGATATTTTGATAAGCAACATTTTTTTCATACAACTTTTCGACAGATCGTTCCTACGGCAGCTTTATTATATAGTGGTCCGATCTTAATAGGATTTCGCATATATATGAGGAGCATAGTAAAACTAATGAACGCCGAGTTTGGTCAACATATCTTGATAAACAACGTTTTTTTTCGTACAACAACTTAATTTTCGACCGGTCGTTCCTATGGCAGCTATATGATATAGTGGTCCGATCTTAATAGGATTTTGCATATATATGAGGAGCATAGTAAAACTAATAACTGCCAAGTATGGTCAAGATATCTTGATAAACAAAATTTTTTTCATGCAACAACTTAATTTTTGACCACTCGTTCCAATGGCAGCTCTATTATATAGTGGTCCGATCTTAATAGGATTTTGCCTGTATATGAGGAGCATAGTAAAACTAATAACTACAAAGTTTGGTCAAGATATCTTGCTAAACAACATTGTTTTTCATACAAGAACTTAATTTTCGACATCGCGTACCTATGGCAGCTATATGATATAGTGGTCCGATCTTAATAGGATTTCGCATATATATGAGGAGCATAGTAAAACTAATAAATGCCAAGTTTGGTCACGATATCTTGATAAACAAAGTTTTTTTTCGTACAACAACTTAATTTTCGACCGGTCGTTCCTATGGCAACTATATTATATAGTGGTCCGATCTTAATAGGATTTTGCATATATATGAGGAGCATAGTAAAACTAATAACTGCCAAGTATGGTCAAGATATCTTGATAAACAAAATTTTTTCATGCAACAACTTAATTTTTGACCACTCGTTCCAATGGCAGCTATATTATATAGTGGTCCGATCTTAATAGGATTTTGCCTGTATATGAGGAGCATAGTAAAACTAATAACTACCAAGTTTGGTCAAGATATCTTGCTAAACAACATTGTTTTTCATACAAGAACTTAATTTTCGACATCGCGTACCTATGGCAGCTATATGATATAGTGGTCCGATCTTAATAGGATTTCGCATATATATGAGGAGCATAGTAAAACTAATAAATGCCAAGTTTGGTCACGATATCTTGATAAACAAAGTTTTTTTTCGTACAACAACTTAATTTTCGACGGGTCGTTCCTATGGCAGCTATATGATATAGTGGTCCGATCTTAATAGGCTTTCGCATATATATGAGGAGCATAGTAAAACTAATAAATGCCAAGTTTGGTCACGATATCTTGATAAACAACGTTTTTTTTCGTATAACAACTTAATTTTCGACTGCTCGTTCCTATGGCAGCTATATGATATAGTGGTCCGATCTTAATAGGATTTTGCATATATATGAGGAGCATAGTAAAACTAATAAATGCCAAGTTTGGTCACGATATCTTGATAAACAAAGTTTTTTTTCGTACAACAACTTAATTTTCGACCGGTCGTTCCTATGGCAGCTATATGATATAGTGGTCCGATCTTAATAGGCTTTCGCATATATATGAGGAGCATAGTCAAACTAATAAATGCCAAGTTTGGTCACGATATCTTGATAAACAGCGTTTTTTTTCTTATAACAACTTAATTTTCGACTGCTCGTTCCTATGGCAGCTATATGATATAGTGGTCCGATCTTAATAGGATTTTGCATATATATGAGGAGCATAGTAAAACTAATAAATGCCAAGTTTGGTCACGATATCTTGATAAACAAAGTTTTTTTTCGTACAACAACTTAATTTTCGACCGGTCGTTCCTATGGCAGCTATATGATATAGTGGTCCGATCTTAATAGGCTTTCGCATATATATGAGGAGCATAGTAAAACTAATAACTGCCAAGTATGGTCAAGATATCTTGATAAACAAAATTTTTTTCATGCAACAACTTAATTTTCGACCACTCGTTCCAATGGCAGCTATATTATATAGTGTTCCGATCTTAATAGGATTTTGCCTGTATATGAGGAGCATAGTAAAACTAATAACTACCAAGTTTGGTCACGATATCTTGATAAACAAAGTTTTTTTTCGTACAACAACTTAATTTTCGACCGGTCGTTCCTATGGCAGCTATATGATATAGTGGTCCGATCTTAATAGGCTTTCGCATATATATGAGGAGCATAGTAAAACTAATAAATGCCAAGTTTGGTCACGATATCTTGATAAACAACGTTTTTTTTCGTATAACAACTTAATTTTCGACTGCTCGTTCCTATGGCAGCTATATGATATAGTGGTCCGATCTTAATAGGATTTTGCATATATATGAGGAGCATAGTAAAACTAATAAATGCCAAGTTTGGTCACGATATCTTGATAAACAAAGTTTTTTTTCGTACAACAACTTAATTTTCGACCGGTCGTTCCTATGGCAGCTATATGATATAGTGGTCCGATCTTAATAGGCTTTCGCATATATATGAGGAGCATAGTAAAACTAATAAATGCCAAGTTTGGTCACGATATCTTGATAAACAACGTTTTTTTTCGTATAACAACTTAATTTTCGACTGCTCGTTCCTATGGCAGCTATATGATATAGTGGTCCGATCTTAATAGGATTTTGCATATATATGAGGAGCATAGTAAAACTAATAACTGCCAAGTATGGTCAAGATATCTTGATAAACAAAATTTTTTTCATGCAACAACTTAGTTTTCGACCACTCGTTCCAATGGCAACTATATTATATAGTGGTCCGATCTTAATAGGATTTTGCATATATATGAGGAGCATAGTAAAACTAATAACTGCCAAGTATGGTCAAGATATCTTGATAAATTTTTTTCATGCAACAACTTAATTTTCGACCACTCGTTCCAATGGCAGCTATATTATATAGTGGTCCGATCTTAATAGGATTTTGCCTGTATATGAGGAGCATAGTAAAACTAATAACTACCAAGTTTGGTCAAGATATCTTGCTAAACAACATTGTTTATCATACAAGAACTTAATTTTCGACATCGCGTACCTATGGCAGCTATATGATATAGTGGTCCGATCTTAATAGGATTTCGCATATATATGAGGAGCACAGTAAAACAAATAAATGCCAAGTTTGGTCACGATATCTTGATAAACAACGTTTTTTTTCGTACAACAACTTAATTTTCGACCGGTCGTTCCTATGGCAGCTATATGATATAGTGGTCCGATCTTAATAGGATTTCGCATATATATGAGGAGCATAGTAAAACTAATAAATGCCAAGTTTGGTCACGATATCTTGATAAACAACGTTTTTTTTCGTACAACAACTTAATTTTCGACCGGTCGTTCCTATGGCAGCTATATGATATAGTGGTCCGATCTTAATAGGCTTTCGCATATATATGAGGAGCATAGTAAAACTAATAACTGCCAAGTATGGTCAAGATATCTTGATAAATTTTTTTCATGCAACAACTTAATTTTCGACCACTCGTTCCAATGGCAGCTATATTATATAGTGGTCCGATCTTAATATTATTTTGCCTGTATATGAGGAGCATAGTTAAACTAATAACTACCAAGTTTGGTCAAGATATCTTGCTAAACAACATTGTTTTTCATACAAGAACTTAATTTTCGACATCGCGTACCTATGGCAGCTATATGATATAGTGGTCCGATCTTAATAGGATTTCGCATATATATGAGGAGCATAGTAAAACTAATAAATGCCAAGTTTGGTCACGATATCTTGATAAACAACGTTTTTTTCGTATAACAACTTAATTTTCGACTGCTCGTTCCTATGGCAGCTATATGATATAGTGGTCCGGTCTTAATAGGATTTTGCATATATATGAGGAGCATAGTAAAACTAATAAATGCCAAGTATGGTCAAGATATCTTGATAAACAAAATTTTTTTCATGCAACAACTTAGTTTTCGACCACTCGTTCCAATGGCAGCTATATTATATAGTGGTCCGATCTTAATAGGATTTTGCATATATATGAGGAGCATAGTAAAACTAATAACTGCCAAGTATGGTCAAGATATCTTGATAAATTTTTTTCATGCAACAACTTAATTTTCGACCACTCGTTCCAATGGCAGCTATATTATATAGTGGTCCGATCTTAATATTATTTTGCCTGTATATGAGGAGCATAGTTAAACTAATAACTACCAAGTTTGGTCAAGATATCTTGCTAAACAACATTGTTTTTCATACAAGAACTTAATTTTCGACATCGCGTACCTATGGCAGCTATATGATATAGTGGTCCGATCTTAATAGGATTTCGGATATATATGAGGAGCATAGTAAAACTAATAAATGCCAAGTTTGGTCACGATATCTTGATAAACAACGTTTTTTTCGTATAACAACTTAATTTTCGACTGCTCGTTCCTATGGCAGCTATATGATATAGTGGTCCGATCTTAATAGGATTTTGCATATATATGAGGAGCATAGTAAAACTAATAACTGCCAAGTATGGTCAAGATATCTTGATAAACAAAATTTTTTTCATGCAACAACTTAGTTTTCGACCACTCGTTCCAATGGCAACTATATTATATAGTGGTCCGATCTTAATAGGATTTTGCATATATGAGGAGCATAGTAAAACTAATAACTGCCAAGTATGGTCAAGATATCTTGATAAATTTTTTTCATGCAACAACTTAATTTTCGACCACTCGTTCCAATGGCAGCTATATTATATAGTGGTCCGATCTTAATAGGATTTTGCCTGTATATGAGGAGCATAGTAAAACTAATAACTACCAAGTTTGGTCAAGATATCTTGCTAAACAACATTGTTTATCACACAAGAACTTAATTTTCGACATCATGTACCTATGGCAGCTATATGATATAGTGGTCCGATCTTAATAGGATTTCGGATATATATGAGGAGCATAGTAAAACTAATAAATGCCAAGTTTGGTCACGATATCTTGATAAACAACGTTTTTTTTCGTATAACAACTTAATTTTCGACTGCTCGTTCCTATGGCAGCTATATGATATAGTGGTCCGATCTTAATAGGATTTTGCATATATATGAGGAGCATAGTAAAACTAATAACTGCCAAGTATGGTCAAGATATCTTGATAAACAAAATTTTTTTCATGCAACAACTTAGTTTTCGACCACTCGTTCCAATGGCAACTATATTATATAGTGGTCCGATCTTAATAGGATTTTGCATATATATGAGGAGCATAGTAAAACTAATAACTGCCAAGTATGGTCAAGATATCTTGATAAATTTTTTTCATGCAACAACTTAATTTTCGACCACTCGTTCCAATGGCAGCTATATTATATAGTGGTCCGATCTTAATAGGATTTTGCCTGTATATGAGGAGCATAGTTAAACTAATAACTACCAAGTTTGGTCAAGATATCTTGCTAAACAACATTGTTTTTCATACAAGAACTTAATTTTCGACATCGCGTACCTATGGCAGCTATATGATATAGTGGTCCGATCTTAATAGGATTTCGGATATATATGAGGAGCATAGTAAAACTAATAAATGCCAAGTTTGGTCACGATATCTTGATAAACAACGTTTTTTTTCGTATAACAACTTAATTTTCGACTGCTCGTTCCTATGGCAGCTATATGATATAGTGGTCCGATCTTAATAGGATTTTGCATATATATGAGGAGCATAGTAAAACTAATAACTGCCAAGTATGGTCAAGATATCTTGATAAACAAAATTTTTTTCATGCAACAACTTAGTTTTCGACCACTCGTTCCAATGGCAACTATATTATATAGTGGTCCGATCTTAATAGGATTTTGCATATATATGAGGAGCATAGTAAAACTAATAACTGCCAAGTATGGTCAAGATATCTTGATAAATTTTTTTCATGCAACAACTTAATTTTCGACCACTCGTTCCAATGGCAGCTATATTATATAGTGGTCCGATCTTAATAGGATTTTGCCTGTATATGAGGAGCATAGTAAAACTAATAACTACCAAGTTTGGTCAAGATATCTTGCTAAACAACATTGTTTATCACACAAGAACTTAATTTTCGACATCATGTACCTATGGCAGCTATATGATATAGTGGTCCGATCTTAATAGGATTTCGCATATATATGAGGAGCACAGTAAAACTAATAAATGCCAAGTTTGGTCACGATATCTTGATAAACAACGTTTTTTTTCGTACAACAACTTAATTTTCGACCGGTCGTTCCTATGGCAGCTATATGATATAGTGGTCCGATCTTAATAGGATTTCGCATATATATGAGGAGCATAGTAAAACTAATAAATGCCAAGTTTGGTCACGATATCTTGATAAACAACGTTTTTTTTCGTACAACAACTTAATTTTCGACAGGTCGTTCCTATGGCAGCTATATGATATAGTGGTCCGATCTTAATAGGCTTTCGCATATATATGAGGAGCATAGTAAAACTAATAAATGCCAAGTTTGGTCACGATATCTTGATAAACAACGTTTTTTTTCGTATAACAACTTAATTTTCGACTGCTCGTTCCTATGGCAGCTATATGATATAGTGGTCCGATCTTAATAGGATTTTGCATATATATGAGGAGCATAGTAAAACTAATAACTGCCAAGTATGGTCAAGATATCTTGATAAACAAAATTTTTTCATGCAACAACTTAGTTTTCGACCACTCGTTCCAATGGCAGCTATATTATATAGTGGTCCGATCTTTATAGGATTTTGCATATATATGAGGAGCATAGTAAAACTAATAACTGCCAAGTATGGTCAAGATATCTTGATAAATTTTTTTCATGCAACAACTTAATTTTCGACCACTCGTTCCAATGGCAGCTATATTATATAGTGGTCCGATCTTAATAGGATTTTGCCTGTATATGAGGAGCATAGTTAAACTAATAACTACCAAGTTTGGTCAAGATATCTTGCTAAACAACATTGTTTTTCATACAAGAACTTAATTTTCGACATCGCGTACCTATGGCAGCTATATGATATAGTGGTCCGATCTTAATAGGATTTCGCATATATATGAGGAGCATAGTAAAACTAATAAATGCCAAGTTTGGTCACGATATCTTGATAAACAACGTTTTTTTTCGTATAACAACTTAATTTTCGACTGCTCGTTCCTATGGCAGCTATATGATATAGTGGTCCGATCTTAATAGGATTTTGCATATATATGAGGAGCATAGTAAAACTAATAAATGCCAAGTATGGTCAAGATATCTTGATAAACAAAATTTTTTCATGCAACAACTTAGTTTTCGACCACTCGTTCCAATGGCAGCTATATTATATAGTGGTCCGATCTTAATAGGATTTTGCATATATATGAGGAGCATAGTAAAACTAATAACTGCCAAGTATGGTCAAGATATCTTGATAAACAAAGTTTTTTTCATGCAACAACTTAATTTTCGACCACTCGGTCCAATGGCAGCTATATTATATAGTGGTCCGATCTTAATAGGATTTTGCCTGTATATGAGGAGCATAGTTAAACTAATAACTACCAAGTTTGTTCAAGATATCTTGCTAAACAACATTGTTTTTCATACAAGAACTTAATTTTCGACATCGCGTACCTATGGCAGCTATATGATATAGTGGTCCGATCTTAATAGGATTTCGGATATATATGAGGAGCATAGTAAAACTAATAAATGCCAAGTTTGGTCACGATATTTTGATAAACAAAGTTTTTTTTCGTACAACAACTTAATTTTCGACCGGTCGTTCCTATGGCAGCTATATGATATAGTGGTCCGATCTTAATAGGATTTTGCATATATATGAGGAGCATAGTAAAACTAATAACTGCCAAGTATGGTCAAGATATCTTGATAAACAAAGTTTTTTTCATGCAACAACTTAATTTTCGACCACTCGGTCCAATGGCAGCTATATTATATAGTGGTCCGATCTTAATAGGATTTTGCCTGTATATAAGGAGCATAGTAAAACTAATAACTACCAAGTTTGGTCAAGATATCTTGCTAAACAACATTGTTTTTCATACAAGAACCTCATTTTCGACATCGCGTACCTATGGCAGCTATATGATATAGTGGCCCGATCTTATTAGGATTTTGCATATACATGAGGAGCACAGTAAAACTAATAAATACCAAGTTTGGTCAAGATATCTTGATAAACAACATTTTTTTTCATGCAACAACTTAATTTTCGACCGCTCGTTCCAATGGCAGCTATATCATATAGTGCTCCGGATTTTGCATATTTATGAGGAGCATAGTAAAACTTATAACGGCCAAGTATGGTCAAGATATCTTGATAAGCAACATTTTTTTCATACAACTTTTCGACAGATCGTTCCTACGGCAGCTTTATTATATAGTGGTCCGATCTTAATAGGATTTCGCATATATATGAGGAGCATAGTAAAACTAATGAACGCCGAGTTTGGTCAACATATCTTGATAAACAACGTTTTTTTTCGTACAACAACTTAATTTTCGACCGGTCGTTCCTATGGCAACTATATGATATAGTGGTCTGATCTTAAAAGGATCTTGCATATATATGAGGAGCATAGTAAAACTAATAACTGCCAAGTATGGTCAAGATATCTTGATAAACAAAGTTTTTTTCATGCAACAACTTAATTTTCGACCACTCGTTCCAATGGCAGCTATATTATATAGTGGTCCGATCTTAATAGGATTTTGCCTGTATATAAGGAGCATAGTTAAACTAATAACTACCAAGTTTGGTCAAGATATCTTGCTAAACAACATTGTTTTTCATACAAGAACCTCATTTTCGACATCGCGTACCTATGGCAGCTATATGATATAGTGGCCCGATCTTATTAGGATTTTGCATATACATGAGGAGCACAGTAAAACTAATAAATACCAAGTTTGGTCAAGATATCTTGATAAACAACTTTTTTTTTCATGCAACAACTTAATTTTCGACCGCTCGTTCCAATGGCAGCTATATCATATAGTGCTCCGGATTTTGCATATTTATGAGGAGCATAGTAAAACTTATAACCGCCAAGTATGGTCAAGATATCTTGATAAGCAACATTTTTTTCATACAACTTTTCGACTGATCGTTCCTACGGCAGCTTTATTATACAGTGGTCCGATCTTAATAGGATTTCGCATATATATGAGGAGCATAGTAAAACTAATGAACGCCGAGTTTGGTCAACATATCTTGATAAACAAAGTTTTTTTTCGTACAACAACTTAATTTTCGACCGGTCGTTCCTATGGCAACTATATGATATAGTGGTCCGATCTTAATAGGATTTTGCATATATATGAGGAGCATAGTAAAACTAATAACTGCCAAGTATGGTCAAGACATCTTGATAAACAAAGTTTTTTTCATGCAACAACTTAATTTTCGACCACTCGTTCCAATGGCAGCTATATTATATAGTGGTCCGATCTTAATAGGATTTTGCATATATATGAGGAGCATAGTAAAACTAATAACTGCCAAGTATGGTCAAGATATCTTGATAAACAAAATTTTTTTCATGCAACAACTTAATTTTCGACCCCTCGTTCCAATGGCAGCTATGTTATGTAGTGGTCCGATCTTAATAGGATTTTGCCTGTATATGAGGAGCATAGTAAAACTAATAACTACCAAGTTTGGTCAAGATATCTTGCTAAACAACATTGTTTTTCATACAAGAACTTAATTTTCGACATCGCGTACCTATGGCAGCTATATGATATAGTGGTCCGATCTTAATAGGATTTCGCATATATATGAGGAGCATAGTAAAACTAATAAATGCCAAGTTTGGTCACGATATCTTGATAAACAAAGTTTTTTTTCGTACAACAACTTAATTTTCGACCGGTCGTTCCTATGGCAGCTATATGATATAGTGGTCCGATCTTAATAGGCTTTCGCATATATATGAGGAGCATAGTAAAACTAATAAATGCCAAGTTTGGTCACAATATCTTGATAAACAACGTTTTTTTTCGTATAACAACTTAATTTTCGACTGCTCGTTCCTATGGCAGCTATATGATATAGTGGTCCGATCTTAATAGGATTTTGCATATATATGAGGAGCATAGTAAAACTAATAACTGCCAAGTATGGTCAAGATATCTTGATAAACAAAATTTTTTTCATGCAACAACTTAGTTTTCGACCACCCGTTCCAATGGCAGCTATATTATATAGTGGTCCGATCTTAATAGGATTTTGCATATATATGAGGAGCATAGTAAAACTAATAACTGCCAAGTATGGTCAAGATATCTTGATAAATTTTTTTCATGCAACAACTTAATTTTCGACCACTCGTTCCAATGGCAGCTATATTATATAGTGGTCCGATCTTAATAGGATTTTGCCTGTATATGAGGAGCATAGTTAAACTAATAACTACCAAGTTTGGTCAAGATATCTTGCTAAACAACATTGTTTTTCATACAAGAACTTAATTTTCGACATCGCGTACCTATGGCAGCTATATGATATAGTGGTCCGATCTTAATAGGATTTCGCATATATATGAGGAGCATAGTAAAACTAATAAATGCCAAGTTTGGTCACGATATCTTGATAAACAAAGTTTTTTTTCGTACAACAACTTAATTTTCGACCGGTCGTTCCTATGGCAGCTATATGATATAGTGGTCCGATCTTAATAGGATTTCGCATATATATGAGGAGCATAGTAAAACTAATAAATGCCAAGTATGGTCAAGATATCTTGATAAACAAAATTTTTTTCATGCAACAACTTAGTTTTCGACCACTCGTTCCAATGGCAGCTATATTATATAGTGGTCCGATCTTAATAGGATTTTGCATATATATGAGGAGCATAGTAAAACTAATAACTGCCAAGTATGGTCAAGATATCTTGATAAATTTTTTTCATGCAACAACTTAATTTTCGACCACTCGTTCCAATGGCAGCTATATTATATAGTGGTCCGATCTTAATAGGATTTTGCCTGTATATGAGGAGCATAGTAAAACTAATAACTGCCAAGTTTGGTCAAGATATCTGGCAGCTATATGATATAGTGGTCCGATCTTAATAGGATTTCGCATATATATGAGGAGCATAGTAAAACTAATAAATGCCAAGTTTGGTCACGATATCTTGATAAACAAAGTTTTTTTTCATGCAACAACTTAATTTTCGACTGCTCGTTCCTATGGCAGCTATATGATATAGTGGTCCGATCTTAATAGGATTATGCATATATATGAGGAGCATAGTAAAACTAATAACTGCCAAGTATGGTCAAGATATCTTGATAAACAAAATTTTTTTCATGCAACAACTTAATTTTCGACCACTCGTTCCAATGGCAGCTATATTATATAGTGGTCCGATCTTAATAGGATTTTGCCTGTATATGAGGAGCATAGTAAAACTAATAACTGCCAAGTATGGTCAAGATATCTTGATAAACAAAATTTTTTTCATGCAACAACTTAATTTTCGACCACTCGTTCCAATGGCAGCTATATTATATAGTGGTCCGATCTTAATAGGATTTTGCCTGTATATGAGGAGCATAGTAAAACTAATAAATGCCAAGTTTGGTCACGATATCTTGATAAACAAAGTTTTTTTTCGTGCAACAACTTAATTTTCGACCGGTCGTTCCTATGGCAGCTATATGATATAGTGGTCCGATCTTAATAGGCTTTCGCATATATATGAGGAGCATAGTAAAACTAATAAATGCCAAGTTTGGTCACGATATCTTGATAAACAACGTTTTTTTTCGTATAACAACTTAATTTTCGACTGCTCGTTCCTATGGCAGCTATATGATATAGTGGTCCGATCTTAATAGGATTTTGCATATATATGAGGAGCATAGTAAAACTAATAACTGCCAAGTATGGTCAAGATATCTTGATAAACAAAATTTTTTTCATGCAACAACTTAGTTTTCGACCACTCGTTCCAATGGCAGCTATATTATATAGTGGTCCGATCTTAATAGGATTTTGCATATATATGAGGAGCATAGTAAAACTAATAACTGCCAAGTATGGTCAAGATATCTTGATAAATTTTTTTCATGCAACAACTTAATTTTCGACACCACATATAGTGGTCCGATCTTAATAGGATTTTGCCTGTATATGAGGAGCATAGTTAAACTAATAACTACCAAGTTTGGTCAAGATATCTGGCAGCTATATGATATAGTGGTCCGATCTTAATAGGATTTCGCATATATATGAGGAGCATAGTAAAACTAATAAATGCCAAGTTTGGTCACGATATCTTGATAAACAAAGTTTTTTTTCGTACAACAACTTAATTTTCGACCGGTCGTTCCTATGGCAGCTATATGATATAGTGGTCCGATCTTAATAGGATTTCGCATATATATGAGGAGCATAGTAAAACTAATAAATGCCAAGTATGGTCAAGATATCTTGATAAACAAAATTTTTTTCATGCAACAACTTAGTTTTCGACCACTCGTTCCAATGGCAGCTATATTATATAGTGGTCCGATCTTAATAGGATTTTGCATATATATGAGGAGCATAGTAAAACTAATAACTGCCAAGTATGGTCAAGATATCTTGATAAATTTTTTTCATGCAACAACTTAATTTTCGACCACTCGTTCCAATGGCAGCTATATTATATAGTGGTCCGATCTTAATAGGATTTTGCCTGTATATGAGGAGCATAGTTAAACTAATAACTACCAAGTTTGGTCAAGATATCTTGCTAAACAACATTGTTTTTCATACAAGAACTTAATTTTCGACATCGCGTACCTATGGCAGCTATATGATATAGTGGTCCGATCTTAATAGGATTTCGCATATATATGAGGAGCATAGTAAAACTAATAAATGCCAAGTTTGGTCACGATATCTTGATAAACAACGTTTTTTTTCGTACAACAATTTAATTTTCGACCGCTCGTTCCAATGGCAGCTATATCATATAGTGCTCCGGATTTTGCATATTTATGAGGAGCATAGTAAAACTTATAACGGCCAAGTATGGTCAAGATATCTTTATAAGCAACATTTTTTTCATACAACTTTTCGACAGATCGTTCCTACGGCAGCTTTATTATATAGTGGTCCGATCTTAATAGGATTTCGCATATATATGAGGAGCATAGTAAAACTAATGAACGCCGAGTTTGGTCAACATATCTTGATAAACAACGTTTTTTTTCGTACAACAACTTAATTTTCGACCGGTCGTTCCTATGGCAACTATATGATATAGTGGTCCGATCTTAATAGAATTTTGCATATATATGAGGAGCATAGTAAAACTAATAACTGCCAAGTATGGTCAAGATATCTTGATAAACAAAATTTTTTTCATGCAACAACTTAATTTTCGACCACTCGTTCCAATGGCAGCTATATTATATAGTGGTCCGATCTTAATAGGATTTTGCCTGTATATGAGGAGCATAGTAAAACTAATAACTACCAAGTTTGGTCAAGATATCTTGCTAAACAACATTGTTTTTCATACAAGAATTAATTTTCGACATCGCGTACCTATGGCAGCTATATGATATAGTGGTCCGATCTTAATAGGATTTTGCATATATATGAGGAGCATAGTAAAACTAATAAATGCCAAGTTTGGTCACGATATCTTGATAAACAAAATTTTTTTCATGCAACAACTTAATTTTCGACCACTCGTTCCAATGGCAGCTATATTATATAGTGGTCCGATCCTAATAGGATTTTGCCTGTATATGAGGAGCATAGTAAAACTAATAACTACCAAGTTTGGTCAAGATATCTTGCTAAACAACATTGTTTTTCATACAAGAACTTAATTTTCGACATCGCGTACCTATGGCAGCTATATGATATAGGGGTCCGATCTTAATAGGATTTCGCATATATATGAGGAGCATAGTAAAACTAATAAATGCCAAGTTTGGTCACGATATCTTGATAAACAACGTTTTTTTCGTACAACAACTTAATTTTCGACCGCTCGTTCCAATGGCAGCTATATCATATAGTGCTCCGGATTTTGCATATTTATGAGGAGCATAGTAAAACTTATAACGGCCAAGTATGGTCAAGATATCTTGATAAGCAACATTTTTTTCATACAACTTTTCGACAGATCGTTCCTACGGCAGCTTTATTATATAGTGGTCCGATCTTAATAGGATTTCGCATATATATGAGGAGCATAGTAAAACTAATAAATGCCAAGTATGGTCAAGATATCTTGATAAACAAAATTTATTTCATGCAACAACTTAATTTTCGACCACTCGTTCCAATGGCAGCTATATTATATAGTGGTCCCATCTTAATAGGATTTTGCCTGTATATGAGGAGCATAGTAAAACTAATAACTACAAAGTTTGGTCAAGATATCTTGCTAAACAACATTGTTTTTCATACAAGAACTTAATTTTCGACATCGCGTACCTATGGCAGCTATATGATATAGTGGTCCGATCTTAATAGGATTTCGCATATATATGAGGAGCATAGTAAAACTAATAAATGCCAAGTTTGGTCACGATATCTTGATAAACAAAGTTTTTTTTCGTACAACAACTTAATTTTCGACCGGTCGTTCCTATGGCAACTATATTATATAGTGGTCCGATCTTAATAGGATTTTGCATATATATGAGGAGCATAGTAAAACTAATAACTGCCAAGTATGGTCAAGATATCTTGATAAACAAAATGTTTTTCATGCAACAACTTAATTTTCGACCACTCGTTCCAATGGCAGCTATATTATATAGTGGTCCGATCTTAATAGGATTTTGCCTGTATATGAGGAGCATAGTAAAACTAATAACTACCAAGTTTGGTCAAGATATCTTGCTAAACAACATTGTTTTTCATACAAGAACTTAATTTTCGACATCGCGTACCTATGGCAGCTATATGATATAGTGGTCCGATCTTAATAGGATTTCGCATATATATATGAGGAGCATAGTAAAACTAATAAATGCCAAGTTTGGTCACGATATCTTGATAAACAAAGTTTTTTTTTGTACAACAACTTAATTTTCGACCGGTCGTTCCTATGGCAGCTATATGATATAGTGGTCCGATCTTAATAGGCTTTCGCATATATATGAGGAGCATAGTAAAACTAATAAATGCCAAGTTTGGTCACGATATCTTGATAAACAACGTTTTTTTTCGTATAACAACTTAATTTTCGACTGCTCGTTCCTATGGCAGCTATATGATATAGTGGTCCGATCTTAATAGGCTTTCGCATATATATGAGGAGCATAGTAAAACTAATAACTGCCAAGTATGGTCAAGATATCTTGATAAACAAAATTTTTTTCATGCAACAACTTAGTTTTCGACCACTCGTTCCAATGGCAGCTATATTATATAGTGGTCCGATCTTAATAGGATTTTGCATATATATGAGGAGCATAGTTAAACTAATAACTGCCAAGTATGGTCAAGATATCTTGATAAATTTTTTTCATGCAACAACTTAATTTTCGACCGGTCGTTCCTATGGCAGCTATATGATATAGTGGTCCGATCTTAATAGGCTTTCGCATATATATGAGGAGCATAGTAAAACTAATAAATGCCAAGTTTGGTCACGATATCTTGATAAACAACGTTTTTTTTCGTATAACAACTTAATTTTCGACTGCTCGTTCCTATGGCAGCTATATGATATAGTGGTCCGATCTTAATAGGCTTTCGCATATATATGAGGAGCATAGTAAAACTAATAACTGCCAAGTATGGTCAAGATATCTTGATAAACAAAATTTTTTTCATGCAACAACTTAGTTTTCGACCACTCGTTCCAATGGCAGCTATATTATATAGTGGTCCGATCTTAATAGGATTTTGCATATATATGAGGAGCATAGTTAAACTAATAACTGCCAAGTATGGTCAAGATATCTTGATAAATTTTTTTCATGCAACAACTTAATTTTCGACCGGTCGTTCCTATGGCAGCTATATGATATAGTGGTCCGATCTTAATAGGCTTTCGCATATATATGAGGAGCATAGTAAAACTAATAAATGCCAAGTTTGGTCACGATATCTTGATAAACAACGTTTTTTTTCGTACAACAACTTAATTTTCGACTGCTCGTTCCTATGGCAGCTATATGATATAGTGGTCCGATCTTAATAGGATTTTGCATATATATGAGGAGCATAGTAAAACTAATAACTGCCAAGTATGGTCAAGATATCTTGATAAACAAAATTTTTTTCATGCAACAACTTAATTTTCACCACTCGTTCCAATGGCAGCTATATTATATAGTGGTCCGATCTTAATAGGATTTTGCCTGTATATGAGGAGCATAGTAAAACTAATAACTACAAAGTTTGGTCAAGATATCTTGCTAAACAACATTGTTTTTCATACAAGAACTTAATTTTCGACATCGCGTACCTATGGCAGCTATATGATATAGTGGTCCGATCTTAATAGGATTTCGCATATATATATGAGGAGCATAGTAAAACTAATAAATGCCAAGTTTGGTCACGATATCTTGATAAACAAAGTTTTTTTTCGTACAACAACTTAATTTTCGACCGGTCGTTCCTATGGCAACTATATTATATAGTGGTCCGATCTTAATAGGATTTTGCATATATATGAGGAGCATAGTAAAACTAATAACTGCCAAGTATGGTCACGATATCTTGATAAACAAAATTTTTTTCATGCAACAACTTAATTTTCGACCACTCGTTCCAATGGCAGCTATATTATATAGTGGTCCGATCTTAATAGGATTTTGCCTGTATATGAGGAGCATAGTAAAACTAATAACTACAAAGTTTGGTCAAGATATCTTGCTAAACAACATTGTTTTTCATACAAGAACTTAATTTTCGACATCGCGTACCTATGGCAGCTATATGATATAGTGGTCCGATCTTAATAGGATTTCGCATATATATGAGGAGCATAGTAAAACTAATAAATGCCAAGTTTGGTCACGATATCTTGATAAACAAAGTTTTTTTTCGTACAACAACTTAATTTTCGACCGGTCGTTCCTATGGCAGCTATATGATATAGTGGTCCGATCTTAATAGGCTTTCGCATATATATGAGGAGCATAGTAAAACTAATAAATGCCAAGTTTGGTCACGATATCTTGATAAACAACGTTTTTTTTCGTATAACAACTTAATTTTCGACTGCTCGTTCCTATGGCAGCTATATGATATAGTGGTCCGATCTTAATAGGATTTTGCGTATATATGAGGAGCATAGTAAAACTAATAACTGCCAAGTATGGTCAAGATATCTTGATAAACAAAATTTTTTTCATGCAACAACTTAATTTTCGACCACTCGTTCCAATGGCAGCTATAGTATATAGTGGTCCGATCTTAATAGGATTTTGCATATATATGAGGAGCATAGTAAAACTAATAACTGCCAAGTATGGTCAAGATATCTTGATAAATTTTTTTCATGCAACTATGGCAGCTATATGATATAGTGGTCCGATCTTAATAGGATTTCGCATATATATGAGGAGCATAGTAAAACTAATGAACGCCAAGTTTGGTCAAGATATCTTGATAAACAAAGTTTTTTTCGTACAACAACTTAATTTTCGACCGCTCGTTCCTATGGCAGCTATATGATATAGTGGTCCGATCTTAATAGGATTTTGCATATATATGAGGAGCATAGTAAAACTAATAACTGCCAAGTATGGTCAAGATATCTTGATAAACAAAATTTTTTTCATGCAACAACTTAATTTTCGACCACTCGTTCCAATGGCAGCTATATTATATAGTGGTCCGATCTTAATAGGATTTTGCCTGTATATGAGGAGCATAGTAAAACTAATAACTACAAAATTTGGTCAAGATATCTTGCTAAACAACATTGTTTTTCATACAAGAACTTAATTTTCGACATCGCGTACCTATGGCAGCTATATGATGTAGTGGTCCGATCTTAATAGGATTTCGCATATATATGAGGAGCATAGTAAAACTAATAAATGCCAAGTTTGGTCACGATATTTTGATAAACAAAGTTTTTTTTCGTACAACAACTTAATTTTCGACCGCTCGTTCCTATGGCAACTATATTATATAGTGGTCCGATCTTAATAGGATTTTGCATATATATGAGGAGCATAGTAAAACTATTAACTGCCAAGTATGGTCAAGATATCTTGATAAACAAAATTTTTTTCATGCAACAACTTAATTTTCGACCACTCGTTCCAATGGCAGCTATATTATATAGTGGTCCGATCTTAATAGGATTTTGCCTGTATATGAGGAGCATAGTAAAACTAATAACTACCAAGTTTGGTCAAGATATCTTGCTAAACAACATTGTTTTTCATACAAGAACTTAATTTTCGACATCGCGTACCTATGGCAGCTATATGATATAGTGGTCCGATCTTAATAGGATTTGGCATATATATGAGGAGCATAGTAAAACTAATAAATGCCAAGTTTGGTCACGATATCTTGATAAACAAAGTTTTTTTTCGTACAACAACTTAATTTTCGACCGGTCGTTCCTATGGCAGCTATATGATATAGTGGTCCGATCTTAATAGGCTTTCGCATATATATGAGGAGCATAGTAAAACTAATAAATGCCAAGTTTGGTCACGATATCTTGATAAACAACGTTTTTTTTCGTATAACAACTTAATTTTCGACTGCTCGTTCCTATGGCAGCTATATTATATAGTGGTCCGGATTTTGCATATTTATGAGGAGCATAGTAAAACTTATAACGGCCAAGTATGGTCAAGATATCTTGATAAGCAACATTTTTTTCATACAACTTTTCGACAGATCGTTCCTACGGCAGCTTTATTATATAGTGGTCCGATCTTAATAGGATTTCGCATATATATGAGGAGCATAGTAAAACTAATGAACGCCGAGTTTGGTCAAGATATCTTGATAAACAAAGTTTTTTTCGTACAACAACTTAATTTTCGACCGGTCGTTCCTATGGCAACTATATGATATAGTGGTCCGATCTTAATAGGATTTTGCATATATATGAGGAGCATAGTAAAACTATTAACTGCCAAGTATGGTCAAGATATCTTGATAAACAAAATTTTTTTCATGCAACAACTTAATTTTCGACCACTCGTTCCAATGGCAGCTATATTATATAGTGGTCCGATCTTAATAGGATTTTGCCTGTATATGAGGAGCATAGTAAAACTAATAACTACAAAGTTTGGTCAAGATATCTTGCTAAACAACATTGTTTTTCATACAAGAACTTAATTTTCGACATCGCGTACCTATGGCAGCTATATGATATAGTGGTCCGATCTTAATAGGATTTCGCATATATATGAGGAGCATAGTAAAACTAATAAATGCCAAGTTTGGTCACGATATCTTGATAAACAAAGTTTTTTTTCGTACAACAACTTAATTTTCGACCGGTCGTTCCTATGGCAGCTATATGATATAGTGGTCCGATCTTAATAGGCTTTCGCATATATATGAGGAGCATAGTAAAACTAATAAATGCCAAGTTTGGTCACGATATCTTGATAAACAACGTTTTTTTCGTATAACAACTTAATTTTCGACTGCTCGTTCCTATGGCAGCTATATGATATAGTGGTCCGATCTTAATAGGATTTTGCATATATATGAGGAGCATAGTAAAACTAATAACTGCCAAGTATGGTCAAGATATCTTGATAAACAAAATTTTTTTCATGCAACAACTTAATTTTCGACCACTCGTTCCAATGGCAGCTATATTATATAGTGGTCCGATCTTAATAGGATTTTGCATATATATGAGGAGCATAGTAAAACTAATAACTGCCAAGTATGGTCAAGATATCTTGATAAATTTTTTTCATGCAACTATGGCAGCTATATGATATAGTGGTCCGATCTTAATAGGATTTCGCATATATATGAGGAGCATAGTAAAACTAATGAACGCCAAGTTTGGTCAAGATATCTTGATAAACAAAGTTTTTTTTCGTACAACAACTTAATTTTCGACCGCTCGTTCCTAGGGCAGCTATATGATATAGTGGTCCGATCTTAATAGGATTTTGCATATAAATGAGGAGCATAGTAAAACTAATAACTGCCAAGTATGGTCAAGATATCTTGATAAACAAAATTTTTTTCATGCAACAACTTAATTTTCGACCACTCGTTCCAATGGCAGCTATATTATATAGTGGTCCGATCTTAATAGGATTTTGCCTGTATATGAGGAGCATAGTAAAACTAATAACTACAAAATTTGGTCAAGATATCTTGCTAAACAACATTGTTTTTCATACAAGAACTTAATTTTCGACATCGCGTACCTATGGCAGCTATATGATGTAGTGGTCCGATCTTAATAGGATTTCGCATATATATGAGGAGCATAGTAAAACTAATAAATGCCAAGTTTGGTCACGATATTTTGATAAACAACGTTTTTTTTCGTACAACAACTTAATTTTCGACCGCTCGTTCCTATGGCAACTATATTATATAGTGGTCCGATCTTAATATGATTTTGCATATATATGAGGAGCATAGTAAAACTATTAACTGCCAAGTATGGTCAAGATATCTTGATAAACAAAATTTTTTTCATGCAACAACTTAATTTTCGACCACTCGTTCCAATGGCAGCTATATTATATAGTGGTCCGATCTTAATAGGATTTTGCCTGTATATGAGGAGCATAGTAAAACTAATAACTACCAAGTTTGGTCAAGATATCTTGCTAAACAACATTGTTTTTCATACAAGAACTTAATTTTCGACATCGCGTACCTATGGCAGCTATATGATATAGTGGTCCGATCTTAATAGGATTTGGCATATATATGAGGAGCATAGTAAAACTAATAAATGCCAAGTTTGGTCACGATATCTTGATAAACAAAGTTTTTTTCGTACAACAACTTAATTTTCGACCGGTCGTTCCTATGGCAGCTATATGATATAGTGGTCCGATCTTAATAGGCTTTCGCATATATATGAGGAGCATAGTAAAACTAATAAATGCCAAGTTTGGTCACGATATCTTGATAAACAACGTTTTTTTCGTATAACAACTTAATTTTCGACTGCTCGTTCCTATGGCAGCTATATTATATAGTGGTCCGGATTTTGCATATTTATGAGGAGCATAGTAAAACTTATAACGGCCAAGTATGGTCAAGATATCTTGATAAGCAACATTTTTTTCATACAACTTTTCGACAGATCGTTCCTACGGCAGCTTTATTATATAGTGGTCCGATCTTAATAGGATTTCGCATATATATGAGGAGCATAGTAAAACTAATGAACGCCGAGTTTGGTCAACATATCTTGATAAACAACGTTTTTTTTCGTACAACAACTTAATTTTCGACCGGTCGTTCCTATGGCAACTATATGATATAGTGGTCCGATCTTAATAGGATTTTGCATATATATGAGGAGCATAGTAAAACTAATAACTACCAAGTTTGGTCAAGATATCTTGCTAAACAACATTGTTTTTCATACAAGAACTTAATTTTCGACATCGCGTACCTATGGCAGCTATATGATATAGTGGTCCGATCTTAATAGGATTTTGCATATATATGAGGAGCATAGTAAAACTATTAACTGCCAAGTATGGTCAAGATATCTTGATAAACAAAATTTTTTTCATGCAAAAACTTAATTTTCGACCACTCGTTCCAATGGCAGCTATATTATATAGTGGTCCGATCTTAATAGGATTTTGCATATATATGAGGAGCATAGTAAAACTAATGAACGCCGAGTTTGGTCAACATATCTTGATAAACAACGTTTTTTTTCGTACAACAACTTAATTTTCGACCGGTCGTTCCTATGGCAACTATATGATATAGTGGTCCGATCTTAATAGGATTTTGCATATATATGAGGAGCATAGTAAAACTAATAACTACCAAGTAAAACTAATAAATGCCAAGTTTGGTCACGATATCTTGATAAACAACGTTTTTTTTCGTATAACAACTTAATTTTCGACTGCTCGTTCCTATGGCAGCTATATGATATAGTGGTCCGATCTTAATAGGATTTTGCATATATATGAGGAGCATAGTCAAACTAATAACTGCCAAGTATGGTCAAGATATCTTGATAAACAAAATTTTTTCATGCAACAACTTAATTTTCGACCACTCGTTCCAATGGCAGCTATATTATATAGTGGTCCGATCTTAATAGGATTTTGCATATATATGAGGAGCATAGTAAAACTAATAACTGCCAAGTATGGTCAAGATATCTTGATAAATTTTTTTCATGCAACTATGGCAGCTATATGATATAGTGGTCCGATCTTAATAGGATTTCGCATATATATGAGGAGCATAGTAAAACTAATGAACGCCAAGTTTGGTCAAGATATCTTGATAAACAAAGTTTTTTCGTACAACAACTTAATTTTCGACCGCTCGTTCCTAGGGCAGCTATATGATATAGTGGTCCGATCTTAATAGGATTTTGCATATAAATGAGGAGCATAGTAAAACTAATAACTGCCAAGTATGGTCAAGATATCTTGATAAACAAAATTTTTTTCATGCAACAACTTAATTTTCGACCACTCGTTCCAATGGCAGCTATATTATATAGTGGTCCGATCTTAATAGGATTTTGCCTGTATATGAGGAGCATAGTAAAACTAATAACTACAAAATTTGGTCAAGATATCTTGCTAAACAACATTGTTTTTCATACAAGAACTTAATTTTCGACATCGCGTACCTATGGCAGCTATATGATGTAGTGGTCCGATCTTAATAGGATTTCGCATATATATGAGGAGCATAGTAAAACTAATAAATGCCAAGTTTGGTCACGATATTTTGATAAACAACGTTTTTTTTCGTACAACAACTTAATTTTCGACCGCTCGTTCCTATGGCAACTATATTATATAGTGGTCCGATCTTAATATGATTTTGCATATATATGAGGAGCATAGTAAAACTATTAACTGCCAAGTATGGTCAAGATATCTTGATAAACAAAATTTTTTTCATGCAACAACTTAATTTTCGACCACTCGTTCCAATGGCAGCTATATTATATAGTGGTCCGATCTTAATAGGATTTTGCCTGTATATGAGGAGCATAGTAAAACTAATAACTACCAAGTTTGGTCAAGATATCTTGCTAAACAACATTGTTTTTCATACAAGAACTTAATTTTCGACATCGCGTACCTATGGCAGCTATATGATATAGTGGTCCGATCTTAATAGGATTTGGCATATATATGAGGAGCATAGTAAAACTAATAAATGCCAAGTTTGGTCACGATATCTTGATAAACAAAGTTTTTTTTCGTACAACAACTTAATTTTCGACCGGTCGTTCCTATGGCAGCTATATGATATAGTGGTCCGATCTTAATAGGCTTTCGCATATATATGAGGAGCATAGTAAAACTAATAAATGCCAAGTTTGGTCACGATATCTTGATAAACAACGTTTTTTTCGTATAACAACTTAATTTTCGACTGCTCGTTCCTATGGCAGCTATATTATATAGTGGTCCGGATTTTGCATATTTATGAGGAGCATAGTAAAACTTATAACGGCCAAGTATGGTCAAGATATCTTGATAAGCAACATTTTTTTCATACAACTTTTCGACAGATCGTTCCTACGGCAGCTTTATTATATAGTGGTCCGATCTTAATAGGATTTCGCATATATATGAGGAGCATAGTAAAACTAATGAACGCCGAGTTTGGTCAACATATCTTGATAAACAAAGTTTTTTTCGTACAACAACTTAATTTTCGACCGGTCGTTCCTATGGCAACTATATGATATAGTGGTCCGATCTTAATAGGATTTTGCATATATATGAGGAGCATAGTAAAACTAATAACTACCAAGTTTGGTCAAGATATCTTGCTAAACAACATTGTTTTTCATACAAGAACTTAATTTTCGACATCGCGTACCTATGGCAGCTATATGATATAGTGGTCCGATCTTAATAGGATTTTGCATATATATGAGGAGCATAGTAAAACTATTAACTGCCAAGTATGGTCAAGATATCTTGATAAACAAAATTTTTTTCATGCAACAACTTAATTTTCGACCACTCGTTCCAATGGCAGCTATATTATATAGTGGTCCGATCTTAATAGGATTTTGCATATATATGAGGAGCATAGTAAAACTAATGAACGCCGAGTTTGGTCAACATATCTTGATAAACAACGTTTTTTTTCGTACAACAACTTAATTTTCGACCGGTCGTTCCTATGGCAACTATATGATATAGTGGTCCGATCTTAATAGGATTTTGCATATATATGAGGAGCATAGTAAAACTAATAACTACCAAGTTTGGTCAAGATATCTTGCTAAACAACATTGTTTTTCATACAAGAACTTAATTTTCGACATCGCGTACCTATGGCAGCTATATGATATAGTGGTCCGATCTTAATAGGATTTGGCATATATATGAGGAGCATAGTAAAACTAATAAATGCCGAGTTTGGTCAAGATATCTTGATAAACAAAAGGTTTTTTCATACAAAAACTTAATTTTCGACCGGTCGTTCCTATGGCAGCTATATGATATAGTGGTCCGATCTTAATAGGCTTTCGCATATATATGAGGAGCATAGTAAAACTAATAAATGCCAAGTTTGGTCACGATATCTTGATAAACAACGTTTTTTTTCGTACAACAACTTAATTTTCGACTGCTCGTTCCTATGGCAGCTATATTATATAGTGGTCCGGATTTTGCATATTTATGAGGAGCATAGTAAAACTTATAACGGCCAAGTATGGTCAAGATATCTTGATAAGCAACATTTTTTTCATACAACTTTTCGACAGATCGTTCCTACGGCAGCTTTATTATATAGTGGTCCGATCTTAATAGGATTTCGCATATATATGAGGAGCATAGTAAAACTAATGAACGCCGAGTTTGGTCAACATATCTTGATAAACAACGTTTTTTTCGTACAACAACTTAATTTTCGACCGGTCGTTCCTATGGCAACTATATGATATAGTGGTCCGATCTTAATAGGATTTTGCATATATATGAGGAGCATAGTAAAACTAATAACTACCAAGTTTGGTCAAGATATCTTGCTAAACAACATTGTTTTTCATACAACAACTTAATTTTCGACCGGTCGTTCCTATGGCAACTATATGATATAGTGGTCCGATCTTAATAGGATTTTGCATATATATGAGGAGCATAGTAAAACTATTAACTGCCAAGTATGGTCAAGATATCTTGATAAACAAAATTTTTTTCATGCAACAACTTAATTTTCGACCACTCGTTCCAATGGCAGCTATATTATATAGTGGTCCGATCTTAATAGGATTTTGCATATATATGAGGAGCATAGTAAAACTAATAACTGCCAAGTATGGTCAAGATATCTTGATAAACAAAGTTTTTTTCATGCAACAACATAATTTTCGACCGCTCGTTCCAATGGCAGCTATATCATATAGTGCTCCGGATTTTGCATATTTATGAGGAGCATAGTAAAACTTATAACGGCCAAGTATGGTCAAGATATCTTGATAAGCAACATTTTTTTCATACAACTTTTCGACAGATCGTTCCTACGGCAGCTTTATTATATAGTGGTCCGATCTTAATAGGATTTCGCATATATATGAGGAGCATAGTAAAACTAATGAACGCCGAGTTTGGTCAACATATCTTGATAAACAACGTTTTTTTTCGTACAACAACTTAATTTTCGACCGGTCGTTCCAACTATATGATATAGTGGTCCGATCTTAATAGGATTTTGCATATATATGAGGAGCATAGTAAAACTAATAACTGCCAAGTATGGTCAAGATATCTTGATAAACAAAATTTTTTTCATGCAACAACTTAATTTTCGACCACTCGTTCCAATGGCAGCTATATTATATAGTGGTCCGATCTTAATAGGATTTTGCCTGTATATGAGGAGCATAGTAAAACTAATAACTACAAAGTTTGGTCAAGATATCTTACTAAATTTTTTTCATGCAACAACTTAATTTTCGACCACTCGTTCCAATGGCAGCTATATTATATAGTGGTCCGATCTTAATAGGATTTTGCCTGTATATGAGGAGCATAGTTAAACTAATAACTACAAAGTTTGGTCAAGATATCTTGCTAAACAACATTGTTTTTCATACAAGAACTTAATTTTCGACCGCTCGTTCCAATGGCAGCTATATCATATAGTGCTCCGGATTTTGCATATTTATGAGGAGCATAGTAAAACTTATAACGGCCATGTATGGTCAAGATATCTTGATAAGCAACATTTTTTTCATACAACTTTTCGACAGATCGTTCCTACGGCAGCTTTATTATATAGTGGTCCGATCTTAATAGGATTTCGCATATATATGAGGAGCATAGTAAAACTAATGAACGCCGAGTTTGGTCAACATATCTTGATAAACAACGTTTTTTTTCGTACAACAACTTAATTTTCGACCGGTCGTTCCTATGGCAACTATATGATATAGTGGTCCGATCTTAATAGGATTTTGCATTTATATGAGGAGCATAGTAAAACTAATAACTGCCAAGTATGGTCAAGATATCTTGATAAACAAAGTTTTTTTCATGCAACAACTTAATTTTCGACCACTCGCTCCAATGGCAGCTATCTTATATAGTGGTCCGATCTTAATAGGATTTTGCCTGTATATAAGGAGCATAGTAAAACTAATAACTACCAAGTTTGGTCAAGATATCTTGCTAAACAACATTGTTTTTCATACAAGAACCTCATTTTCGACATCGCGTACCTATGGCAGCTATATGATATAGTGGCCCGATCTTATTAGGATTTTGCATATACATGAGGAGCACAGTAAAACTAATAAATACCAAGTTTGGTCAAGATATCTTGATAAACAACATTTTTTTTCATGCAACAACTTAATTTTCGACCGCTCGTTCCAATGGCAGCTATATCATATAGTGGTCCGATCTTAATAGGATTTTGCCTGTATATGAGGAGCATAGTATAACTAATAACTGCCAAGTATGGTCAAGATATCTTGATAAACAAAATTTTTTTCATGCAACAACTTAATTTTCGACCACTCGTTCCAATGGCAGTGGCCCGATCTTATTATTATTTTGCATATACATGAGGAGCATAGTAAAACTAATAAATACCAAGTTTGGTCAAGATATCTTGATAAACAACATTTTTTGCATGCAACAACTTAATTTTCGACTACTTGTTCCTATGGCAGCTATATGATATAGTGGTCCGATCTTATATTTTGCCTATATGAGGAGCATAGTAAAACTAATATCTGCCAAGTTTGGTCAAGATATCATGCTAAACAACATTTTTTCTCATACAAGAACTTAATTTTCGACCGCTCGTTCCAATGGCAGCCATATCATATAGTGCTCCGATCTTAATAGGATTTTGCCTGTATATGAGGAGCATAGTAAAACTAATAACTACCAAGTCTGGTCAAGATATCTTGCTAAACAACATTGTTTTTCATACAAGAACTTAATTTTCGACATCGCGTACCTATGGCAGCTATATGATATAGTGGTCCGATCTTAATAGGATTTTGCATATACATGAGGAGCATAGTAAAACCAATAAATACCAAGTTTGGTCAAGATATCTTGATAAACAACATTTTTTTCAATGCAACAACTTAATTTTCGACCGCTCGTTCCAATGGCAGCTATATGATATAGTAAAACTTATAACGGCCAAGTATGGTCAAGATATCTTGATAAACAACATTTTTTTCATACAAAACTTAATTTTCGACCGCTCGTTCCTATGGCAGCTATATGATATAGAGGTCCGATCTTAAAAGGATTTCGCATATATATGAGGAGCATAGTAAAACTAATAACTACCAAGTTTGGTCACGATATCTTGATAAACAACGTTTTTTTTCGTACAACAACTTAATTTTCGACCGCTCGTTCCTATGGCAGCTATATGATATAGTGATCCGATCTTAATAGGATTTCGCATATATGAGGAGCATAGTAAAACTAATAAATGCCAAGTTTGGTCACGATATCTTTATAAACAACGTTTTTTTTCGTACAACAACTTAATTTTCGACTGCTCGTTCCTATGGCAGCTATATGATATAGTGGTCCGATCTTAATAGGATTTTGCATATATATGAGGAGCATAGTAAAACTAATAACTGCCAAGTATGGTCAAGATATCTTGATAAACAAAATTTTTTTCATGCAACAACTTAATTTTCGACCACTCGTTCCAATGGCAGCTATATTATATAGTGGTCCGATCTTAATAGGATTTTGCCTGTATATGAGGAGCATAGTTAAACTAATAACTACCAAGTTTGGTCAAGATATCTTGCTAAACAACATTTTTTCTCATACAAGAACTTAATTTTCGACCACTCGTTCCAATGGCAGCTATATTATATAGTGGTCCGATCTTAATAGGATTTTGCCTGTATATGAGAAGTATAGTAAAACTAATAACTGCCAAGAATGGTTAAGATATCTTGATAAACAAAATTTTTTTCATGCAACAACTTAATTTTCGACCACTCGTTCCAATGGCAGCTATATTATATAGTGGTCCGATCTTAATAGGATTTTGCCTGTATATGAGGAGCATAGTAAAACTAATAACTACCAAGTTTGGTCAAGATATCTTGCTAAACAACATTTTTTCTCATACAAGAACTTAATTTTCGACATCGCGTACCTATGGCAGCTATATGATATAGTGGTCCGATCCTATTAGGATTTTGCATATACATGAGGAGCATAGTAAAACTAATAAATACCAAGTTTGGTCAAGATATCTTGATAAACAACCATTTTTTCAATGCAACAACTTAATTTTCGACCGCTCGTTCCAATGGCAGCTATATGATATAGTAAAACTTATAACGGCCAAGTATGGTCAAGATATCTTGATAAACAACATTTTTTTCATACAACAACTTAATTTTCGACTGCTCGTTCCTATGGCAGCTATATGATGTAGTGGTCCGATCTTAATAGGATTTCGTATATATATGAGGAGCATAGTAAAACTAATAAATGCCAAGTTTGGTCACGATATCTTGATAAACAACGTTTTTTTTCGAACAACAACTTAATTTTCGACCGCTCGTTCCAATGGCAGCTATATGATATAGTAAAACTTATAACGGCCAAGTATGGTCAAGATATCTTGATAAACAACATTTTTTGCATGCAACAACTTAATTTTCGACTACTTGTTCCTATGGCAGCTATATGATATAGTGGTCCGATCTTATATTTTGCCTATATGAGGAGCATAGTAAAACTAATATCTGCCAAGTTTGGTCAAGATATCATGCTAAACAACATTTTTTCTCATACAAGAACTTAATTTTCGACCGCTCGTTCCAATGGCAGCCATATCATATAGTGCTCCGATCTTAATAGGATTTTGCCTGTATATGAGGAGCATAGTAAAACTAATAACTACCAAGTTTGGTCAAGATATCTTGCTAAACAACATTGTTTTTCATACAAGAACTTAATTTTCGACATCGCGTACCTATGGCAGCTATATGATATAGTGGTCCGATCTTAATAGGATTTCGCATATACATGAGGAGCATAGTAAAACCAATAAATACCAAGTTTGGTCAAGATATCTTGATAAACAACATTTTTTTCAATGCAACAACTTAATTTTCGACCGCTCGTTCCAATGGCAGCTATATGATATAGTAAAACTTATAACGGCCAAGTATGGTCAAGATATCTTGATAAACAACATTTTTTTCATACAAAACTTAATTTTCGACTGCTCGTTCCTATGGCAGCTATATGATATAGAGGTCCGATCTTAAAAGGATTTCGCATATATATGAGGAGCATAGTAAAACTAATAACTACCAAGTTTGGTCACGATATCTTGATAAACAACGTTTTTTTTCGTACAACAACTTAATTTTCGACCGCTCGTTCTTATGGCAGCTATATGATATAGTGGTCCGATCTTAATAGGATTTCGCATATATATGAGGAGCATAGTAAAACTAATAAATGCCAAGTTTGGTCACGATATCTTGATAAACAACGTTTTTTTTCGTACAACAACTTAATTTTCGACCGCTCGTTCCTATGGCAGCTATATGATATAGTGGTCCGATCTTAATAGGATTTCGCATATATGAGGAGCATAGTAAAACTAATAAATGCCAAGTTTGGTCACGATATCTTGATAAACAACGTTTTTTTTCGTACAACAACTTAATTTTCGACTGCTCGTTCCTATGGCAGCTATATGATATAGTGGTCCGATCTTAATAGGATTTTGCATATATATGAGGAGCATAGTAAAACTAATAACTGCCAAGTATGGTCAAGATATCTTGATAAACAAAATTTTTTTCATGCAACAACTTAATTTTCGACTACTCGTTCCAATGGCAGCTATATTATATAGTGGTCCGATCTTAATAGGATTTTGCCTGTATATGAGGAGCATTGTTAAACTAATAACTACCAAGTTTGGTCAAGATATCTTGCTAAACAACATTTTTTCTCATACAAGAACTTAATTTTCGACATCGCGTACCTATGGCAGCTATATGATATAGTGGTCCGATCCTATTAGGATTTTGCATATACATGAGGAGCATAGTAAAACTAATAAATACCAAGTTTGGTCAAGATATCTTGATAAACAACCATTTTTTCAATGCAACAACTTAATTTTCGACCGCTCGTTACAATGGCAGCTATATGATATAGTAAAACTTATAACGGCCAAGTATGGTCAAGATATCTTGATAAACAACATTTTTTTCATACAACAACTTAATTTTCGACTGCTCGTTCCTATGGCAGCTATATGATATAGTGGTCCGATCTTAATAGGATTTCGTATATATATGAGGAGCATAGTAAAACTAATAAATGCGAAGTTTGGTCACGATATCTTGATAAACAACGTTTTTTTTCGAACAACAACTTAATTTTCGACCGCTCGTTCCAATGGCAGCTATATGATATAGTAAAACTTATAACGGCCAAGTATGGTCAAGATATCTTGATAAACAACAATTTTTTCATACAACAACTTAATTTTCGACTGCTCGTTCCTATGGCAGCTATATGATATAGTGGTCCGATCTTAATAGGATTTCGCATATATATGAGGAGCATAGTAGAACTAATAACTGCCAAGTTTGGTCAAGATATCTTGATAAACAACATTTTTTTTTCGTACAACAACTTAATTTTCGACCGCTCGTTCCTATGGCAGCTATATGATATAGTGGTCCGATCTTAATAGGATTTCGCATATATATGAGGAGCATAGTAAAACTAATAAATGCCAAGTTTGGTCACGATATCTTGATAAACAACGTTTTTTTTCGTACAACAACTTAATTTTCGACCGCTCGTTCCTATGGCAGCTATATGATATAGTGGTCCGATCTTAATAGGATTTCGCATATATATGAGGAGCATAGTAAAACTAATAAATGCCAAGTTTGGTCACGATATCTTGATAAACAACGTTTTTTTTCGTACAACAACTTAATTTTCGACCGCTCGTTCCTATGGCAGCTATATGATATAGTGGTCCGATCTTAATAGGATTTCGCATATATATGAGGAGCATAGTAAAACTAATAAATGCCAAGTTTGGTCACGATATCTTGATAAACAACGTTTTTTTTCGAACAACAACTTAATTTTCGACCGCTCGTTCCAATGGCAGCTATATGATATAGTAAAACTTATAACGGCCAAGTATGGTCAAGATATCTTGATAAACAACATTTTTTTCATACAACAACTTAATTTTCGACTGCTCGTTCCTATGGCAGCTATATGATATAGTGGTCCGATCTTAATAGGATTTCGCATATATATGAGGAGCATAGTAAAACTAATAACTACCAAGTTTGGTCACGATATCTTGATAAACAACGTTTTTTTTCGTACAACAACTTAATTTTCGACTGCTCGTTCCTATGGCAGCTATATGATATAGTGGTCCGATCTTAATAGGATTTCGCATATATATGAGGAGCATAGTAAAACTAATAACTGCCAAGTATGGTCAAGATATCTTGATAAACAAAATTTTTTTCATGCAACAACTTAATTTTTGACCACTCGTTCCAATGGCAGCTATATTATATAGTGGTCCGATCTTAATAGGATTTTGCCTGTATATGAGGAGCATAGTAAAACTAATAACTACCAAGTTTGGTGTAGATATCTTGCTAAACAAGATTTTTTCTCATACAAGAACTTAATTTTCGACATCGCGTACCTATGGCAGCTATATGATATAGTGGTCCGATCCTATTAGGATTTTGCATATACATGAGGAGCATAGTAAAACTAATAAATACCAAGTTTGGTCAAGATATCTTGATAAACAACCATTTTTTCAATGCAACAACTTAATTTTCGACCGCTCGTTCCAATGGCAGCTATATGATATAGTAAAACTTATAACGGCCAAGTATGGTCAAGATATCTTGATAAACAACATTTTTTTCATACAACAACTTAATTTTCGACTGCTCGTTCCTATGGCAGCTATATGATATAGTGGTCCGATCTTAATAGGATTTTGCATATATATGAGGAGCATAGTAAAACTAATAACTGCCAAGTATGGTCAAGATATCTTGATAAACAAAATTTTTTTCATGCAACAACTTAATTTTCGACCACTCGTTCCAATGGCAGCTATATTATATTGTGGTCCGATCTTAATAGGATTTTGCATATATATGAGGAGCATAGTAAAACTAATAACTGCCAAGTATGGTCAAAATATCTTGATAAATTTTTTTCATGCAACTATGGCAGCTATGTGATATAGTGGTCCGATCTTAATAGGATTTCGCATATATATGAGGAGCATAGTAAAACTAATGAACGCCAAGTTTGGTCAAGATATCTTGATAAACAAAGTTTTTTTTCGTACATCAACTTAATTTTCGACCGCTCGTTCCTAGGGCAGCTATATGATATAGTGGTCCGATCTTAATCGGATTTTGCATATATATGAGGAGCATAGTAAAACTAATAACTGCCAAGTATGGTCAAGATATCTTGATAAACAACGTTTTTTTTCGTACAACAACTTAATTTTCGACCGCTCGTTCCTATGCCAGCTATATGATATAGTGGTCCGATCTTAATAGGATTTCGCATATATATGAGGAGCATAGTAAAACTAATAAATGCCAAGTTTGGTCACGATATCTTGATAAACAACGTTTTTCTTCGAACAACAACTTAATTTTCGACCGCTCGTTCCAATGGCAGCTATATGATATAGTAAAACTTATAACGGCCAAGTATGGTCAAGATATCTTGATAAACAACAATTTTTTCATACAACAACTTAATTTTCGACTGCTCGTTCCTATGGCAGCTATATGATATAGTGGTCCGATCTTAATAGGATTTCGCATATATATGAGGAGCATAGTAGAACTAATAACTGCCAAGTTTGGTCAAGATATCTTGCTAAACAACATTTTTTTTCGTACAACAACTTAATTTTCGACCGCTCGTTCCTAGGGCAGCTATATGATATAGTGGTCCGATCTTAATAGGATTTCGCATATATATGAGGAGCATAGTAAAACTAATAAATGCCAAGTTTGGTCACGATATCTTGATAAACAACGTTTTTTTTCGTACAACAACTTAATTTTCGACCGCTCGTTCCTATGGCAGCTATATGATATAGTGGTCCGATCTTAATAGGATTTCGCATATATATGAGGAGCATAGTAAAACTAATAAATGCCAAGTTTGGTCACGATATCTTGATAAACAACGTTTTTTTTCGAACAACAACTTAATTTTCGACCGCTCGTTCCAATGGCAGCTATATGATATAGTAAAACTTATATCGGCCAAGTATGGTCAAGATATCTTGATAAACAACATTTTTTTCATACAACAACTTAATTTTCGACTGCTCGTTCCTATGGCAGCTATATGATATAGTGGTCCGATCTTAATAGGATTTCGCATATATATGAGGAGCATAGTAGAACTAATAACTGCCAAGTTTGGTCAAGATATCTTGCTAAACAACATTTTTTCTCATACAAGAACTTTATTTTCGACATCGCGTTCCTATGGCAGCTATATTATATAGTGGTCCGATCTTAAAAGGATTTTGCCTGTATATGAGGAGCATAGTAAAACTAATAAATGCCAAGTTTGGTCACGATATCTTGATAAACAACGTTTTTTTTCGTACAACAACTTAATTGTCGACCGCTCGTTCCTATGGCAGCTATATGATATATTTGTCCGATCTTAATAGGATTTCGCATATATATGAGTAGCATAGTAAAACTAATAAATGCCAAGTTTGGTCACGATATCTTGATAATCAACGTTTTTTTTCGTACAACAACTTAATTTTCGACTGCTCGGTCCTATGGCAGCTATATGATATAGTGGTCCGATCTTAATAGGATTTCGCATATATATGAGGAGCATAGTAAAACTAATTAACGCCGAGTTTGGTCAAGATATCTTGATAAACAACGTTTTTTTTCGTACAACAACTTAATTTTCGACCGGTCGTTCCTATGGCAACTATATGATATAGTGGTCCGATCTTAATAGGATTTTGCATATATATGAGGAGCATAGTAAAACTAATAACTGCCAAGTATGGTCAAGATATCTTGATAAACAAAATTTTTTTCATGCAACAACTTAATTTTCGATCACTCGTTCCAATGGCAGCTATATTATATAGTGGTCCGATCTTAATAGGATTTTGCCTGTATATGAGGAGCATAGTAAAACTAATAACTACCAAGTTTGGTCAAGATATCTTGATAAACAACATTTTTTCTCATACAAGAACTTAATTTTCGACATCGCGTTCCCATGGCAGCTATATGATAAAGTGGTCCGATCTTAATAGGATTTCGCATATATATGAGGAGTATAGTAAAACTAATAACTGCCAAGAATGGTCGAGATATCTTGATAAACAAAATTTTTTTCATGCAACAAGTTAATTTTCGACCACTCGTACCAATGGCAGCTATATTATATAGTGGTCCGATCTTAATAGGATTTTGCATATATATGAGGAGCATAGTAAAACTAATAACTACCAAGTTTGGTCAAGATATCTTGCTAAACAACATTGTTTTTCATACAAGAACTTAATTTTCGACATCGCGTACCTATGGCAGCTATATGATATAGTGGTCCGATCCTATTAGGATTTTGCATATACATGAGGAGCATAGTAAAACCAATAAATACCAAGTTTGGTCAAGATATCTTGATAAACAACATTTTTTTCAATGCAACAACTTAATTTTCGACCGCTCGTTCCAATGGCAGCTATATGATATAGTAAAACTTATAACGGCCAAGTATGGTCAAGATATCTTGATAAACAACATTTGTTTCATACAAAACTTAATTTTCGACTGCTCGTTCCTATGGCAGCTATATGATATAGAGGTCCGATCTTAAAAGGATTTCGCATATATATGAGGAGCATAGTAAAACTAATAACTACCAAGTTTGGTCACGATATCTTGATAAACAACGTTTTTTTTCGTACAACAACTTAATTTTCGACCGCTCGTTCCTATGGCAGCTATATGATATAGTGGTCCGATCTTAATAGGATTTCGCATATATATGAGGAGCATAGTAAAACTAATAAATGCCAAGTTTGGTCACGATATCTTGATAAACAACATTTTTTTTCGTACAACAACTTAATTTTCGACTGCTCGATCCTATGGCAGCTATATGATATAGTGGTCCGATCTTAATAGGATTTCGCATATATATGAGGAGCATAGTAAAAACAATAACTGCCAAGAATGGTCAAGATATCTTGATAAACAAAATTTTTTTCGTACAACAACTTAATTTTCGACTGCTCGTTCCTATGGCAGCTATATGATAAAGTGGTCCGATCTTAATAGGATTTCGCATATATATGAGGAGCATAGTAAAACTAATAAATGCCAAGTTTCGTCACGATATCTTGATAAACAACGTTTTTTTTCGTACAACAACTTAATTTTCGACCGCTCGTTCCTATGGCAGCTATATGATATAGTGGTCCGATCTTAATAGGATTTCGCATATATATGAGGAGCATAGTAAAACTAATAACTGCCAAGTATGGTCAAGATATCTTGATAAACAAAATTTTTTTCATGCAACAACTTAATTTTCGACCACTCGTTCCAATGGCAGCTATATTATATAGTGGTCCGATCTTAATAGGATTTTGCCTGTATATGAGGAGCATAGTTAAACTAATAACTACCAAGTTTGGTCAAGATATCTTGATAAACAACATTTTTTCTCATACAAGAACTTAATTTTCGACATCGCGTTCCCATGGCAGCTATATGATAAAGTGGTCCGATCTTAATAGGATTTCGCATATATATGAGGAGTATAGTAAAACTAATAACTGCCAAGAATGGTCAAGATATCTTGATAAACAAAATTTTTTTCATGCAATAAGTTAATTTTCGACCACTCGTACCAATGGCAGCTATATTATATAGTGGTCCGATCTTAATAGGATTTTGCCTGTATATGAGGAGCATAGTAAAACTAATAACTACCAAGTTTGGTCAAGATATCTTGCTAAACAACATTGTTTTTCATACAAGAACTTAATTTTCGACTACTTGTTCCAATGGCAGCTATATTATATAGTGGTCCGGATTTTGCATATTTATGAGGAGCATAGTAAAACTTATAACGGCCAAGTATGGTCAAGATATCTTGATAAACAAAATTTTTTTTTCATACAAATACTTAATTTTCGACTGCTCGTTCCTATGGCAGCTATATGATATAGTGGTCCGATCTTAATAGAATTTTGCATATATATGAGGAGCATAGTAAAACTAATAAATGCCAAGTTTGGTCACGATATCTTGATAAACAACGTTTTTTTTCGTACAACAACTTAATTTTCGACCGCTCGTTCCTATGGCAGCTATTTGATATAGTGGTCCGATCTTAATAGGATTTTGCATATATATGAGGAGCATAGTAAAACTAATAACTGCCAAGTATGGTCAAGATATCTTGATAAACAAAATTTTTTTCATGCAACAACTTAATTTTCGACCACTCGTTATAGTATAGTAAAACTAATAACTGCCAAGAATGGTCAAGATATCTTGATAAACAAAATTTTTTTCATGCAACAAGTTAATTTTCGACCACTCGTACCAATGGCAGCTATATTATATAGTGGTCCGATCTTAATAGGATTTTGCCTGTATATGAGGAGCATAGTAAAACTAATAACTACCAAGTTTGGTCAAGATATCTTGCTAAACAACATTGTTTTTCATACAAGAACTTAATTTTCGACTACTTGTTCCAATGGCAGCTATATTATATAGTGGTCCGGATTTTGCATATTTATGAGGAGCATAGTAAAACTTATAACGGCCAAGTATGGTCAAGATATCTTGATAAACAAAATTTTTTTTTCATACAAATACTTAATTTTCGACTGCTCGTTCCTATGGCAGCTATATGATATAGTGGTCCGATCTTAATAGAATTTTGCATATATATGAGGAGCATAGTAAAACTAATAACTACCAAGTATGGTTAAGATATCTTGATAAACAAAGTTTTTTTCATGCAACAACTTAGTTTTCGACCACTCGTTCCAATGGCAGCTATATTATATAGTGGTCCGATCTTAATAGGATTTTGCATATATATGAGGAGCATAGTAAAACTAATAACTGCCAAGTATGGTCAAGATATCTTGATAAATTTTTTTCATGCAACAACTTAATTTTCGACCACTCGTTCCAATGGCAGCTATATTATATAGTGGTCCGATCTTAATAGGATTTTGCCTGTATATGAGGAGCATAGTTAAACTAATAACTACCAAGTTTGGTCAAGATATCTTGCTAAACAACATTGTTTTTCCTACAAGAACTTAATTTTCGACATCGCGTACCTATGGCAGCTATATGATATAGTGGTCCGATCTTAATAGGATTTCGCATATATATGAGGAGCATAGTAAAACTAATAAATGCCAAGTTTGGTCACGATATCTTGATAAACAACGTTTTTTTCATGCAACAACTTAATTTTCGACCCCTCGTTCCAATGGCAGCCATATTATGTAGTGGTCCGATCTTAATAGGATTTTGCCTGTGTATGAGGAGCATAGTAAACCTTATAACGGCCCAGTATGGTCAAGATATCTTGATAAACAGCATTTTTTCATCCAACAACTTAATTTTCGACCGCTCGTTCCAATGGCAGCTATATGATATAGTGCTCCGGATTTTGCATATTTATGAGGAGCATAGTAAAACTTATAACGGCCAAGTATGGTCAAGATATCTTGATAAACAAAATTTTTTTTTCATACAAATACTTAATTTTCGACCGATCGTTCCTATGGCAGCTATATGATATAGTGGTCCGATCTTATTAGGATTTTGCATATACATGAGGAGCATAGTAAAACTAATAAATACCAAGTTTGGTCAAGATATCTTGATAAACAACATTTTTTTCAATGCAACAACTTAATTTTCGACCGCTCGTTCCAATGGCAGCTATATGATATAGTAAAACTTATAACGGCCAAGTATGGGCAAGATATCTTGATAAACAACATTTTTTTCATACAACTTAATTTTCGACTGGTCGTTTCTATGGCAGCTATATGATATAGTGGTCCGATCTTAATAGGATTTCGCATATATATGAGGAGCATAGTAAAACTAATAAATGCCAAGTTTGGTCACGATATCTTGATAAACAACGTTTTTTTTCGTACAACAACTTAATTTTCGACTGCTCGTTCCTATGGCAGCTATATGATATAGTGGTCCGATCTTAATAGAATTTCGCATATATATGAGGAGCATAGTAAAACTAATAACTACCAAGTATGGTCAAGATATCTTGATAAACAACGTTTTTTTTCGTACAACAACTTAATTTTCGACTGCTCGTTCCTATGGCAGCTATATGATATAGTGGTCCGATCTTAAAAGGATTTCGCATATATATGAGGAGCATAGTAAAACTAATAAATGCCAAGTTTGGTCACGATATCTTGATAAACAACGTTTTTTTTCGTACAACAACTTAATTTTCGACCGCTCGTTCCTATGGCAGCTATATGATATAGTGGTCCGATCTTAATAGGATTTCACATATATATGAGAGGCATAGTAAAACTAATAAATGCCAAGTTTGGTCAAGATATCTTGCTAAACAACATTGTTTTTCATACAAGAACTTAATTTTCGACATCGCGTTCCTATGGCAGCTATATGATATAGTGGTCCGATCTTAAAAGGATTTCGCATATATATGAGGAGCATAGTAAAACTAATAAATGCCAAGTTTGGTCACGATATCTTGATAAACAACATTTTTTCTCATACAAGAACTTAATTTTCGACCACTCGTTCCAATGGCAGCTATATTATATAGTGGTCCGATCTTAATAGGATTTTGCCTGTATATGAGGAGTATAGTAAAACTAATAACTGCCAAGAATGGTTAAGATATCTTGATAAACAAAATTTTTTTCATGCAACAACTTAATTTTCGACCACTCGTTCCAATGGCAGCTATATTATATAGTGGTCCGATCTTAATTGGATTTTGCCTGTATATGAGGAGCATAGTAAAACTAATAACTACCAAGTTTGGTCAAGATATCTTGCTAAACAACATTTTTTCTCATACAAGAACTTAATTTTCGACATCGCGTACCTATGGCAGCTATATGATATAGTGGTCCGATCCTATTAGGATTTTGCATATACATGAGGAGCATAGTAAAACTAATAAATACCAAGTTTGGTCAAGATATCTTGATAAACAACATTTTTTTCAATGCAACAACTTAATTTTCGACCCCTCGTTCCAATGGCAGCTATATGATATAGTAAAACTTATAACGGCCAAGTATGGTCAAGATATCTTGATAAACAACATTTTTTTCATACAACAACTTAATTTTCGACTGCTCGTTCCTATGGCAGCTATATGATATAGTGGTCCGATCTTAATAGGATATCGCATATATATGAGGAGCATAGTAAAACTAATAACTACCAAGTTTGGTCACGATATCTTGATAAACAACGTTTTTTTTCGTACAACAACTTAATTTTCGACTGCTCGTTCCTATGGCAGCTATATGATATAGTGGTCCGATCTTAATAGGATTTCGCATATATATGAGGAGCATAGTAAAACTAATAACTGCCAAGTATGGTCAAGATATCTTGATAAACAAAATTTTTTTCATGCAACAACTTAATGTTCGACCACTCGTTCCAATGGCAGCTATATTATATAGTGGTCCGATCTTAATATGATTTTGCCTGTATATGAGGAGCATAGTAAAACTAATAACTACCAAGTTTGGTCAAGATATCTTGCTAAACAAAATTTTTTCTCATACAAGAACTTAATTTTCGACATCGCGTTCCTATGGCAGCTATATGATAAAGTGGTCCGATCTTAATAGGATTTCGCATATATATGAGGAGTATAGTAAAACTAATAACTGCCAAGAATGGTCAAGATATCTTGATAAACAAAATTTTTTTCATGCAACAACTTAATTTTTGACCACTCGTTCCAATGGCAGCTATATTATATAGTGGTCCGATCTTAATAGGATTTTGCCTGTATATGAGGAGCATAGTAAAACTAATAACTACCAAGTTTGGTGTAGATATCTTGCTAAACAAGATTTTTTCTCATACAAGAACTTAATTTTCGACATCGCGTACCTATGGCAGCTATATGATATAGTGGTCCGATCCTATTAGGATTTTGCATATACATGAGGAGCATAGTAAAACTAATAAATACCAAGTTTGGTCAAGATATCTTGATAAACAACAATTTTTTTAATGCAACAACTTAATTTTCGACCGCTCGTTCCAATGGCAGCTATATGATATAGTAAAACTTATAACGGCCAAGTATGGTCAAGATATCTTGATAAACAACATTTTTTTCATACAACAACTTAATTTTCGACTACTCGTTCCTATGGCAGCTATATGATATAGTGGTCCGATCTTAATAGGATTTCGTATATATATGAGGAGCATAGTAAAACTAATAACTACCAAGTTTGGTCACGATATCTTGATAAACAACGTTTTTTTTCGTACAACTTAATTTTCGACCGCTCGTTCCTATGGCAGCTATATGATATAGTGGTCCGATCTTAATAGGATTTCGCATATATATGAGGAGCATAGTAAAACTAATAACTGCCAAGTTTAGTCACGATATCTTGATAAACAACGTTTTTTTTCGTACAACAACTTAATTTTCGACTGCTCGTTCCTATGGCAGCTATATGATATAGTGGTCCGATCTTAAAAGGATTTCGCATATATATGAGGAGCATAGTAAAACTAATAAATGCCAAGTTTGGTCACGATATCTTGATAAACAACGTTTTTTTTCGTACAACAACTTAATTTTCGACCGCTCGTTCCTATGGCAGCTATATGATATAGTGGTCCGATCTTAATAGGATTTCGCATATAGATGAGGAGCATAGTAAAACTAATAACTGCCAAGAATGGTCAAGATATCTTGATAAACAAAATTTTTTTCATGCAACAACTTAATTTTTGACCACTCGTTCCAATGGCAGCTATATTATATAGTGGTCCGATCTTAATAGGATTTTGCCTGTATATGAGGAGCATAGTAAAACTAATAACTACCAAGTTTTGTCAAGATATCTTGCTAAACAAGATTTTTTCTCATACAAGAACTTAATTTTCGACATCGCGTGCCTATGGCAGCTATATGATATAGTGGTCCGATCCTATTAGGATTTTGCATATACATGAGGAGCATAGTAAAACTAATAAATACCAAGTTTGGGCAAGATATCTTGATAAACAACCATTTTTTCAATGCAACAACTTAATTTTCGACCGCTCGTTCCAATGGCAGCTATATGATATAGTAAAACTTATAACGGCCAAGTATGGTCAAGATATCTTGATAAACAACATATTTTTCATACAACAACTTAATTTTCGACTGCTCGTTCCTATGGCAGCTATATGATATAGTGGTCCGATCTTAATAGGATTTCGCATATATATGAGGAGCATAGTAAAACTAATAACTACCAAGTTTGGTCACGATATCTTGATAAACAACGTTTTTTTTCGTACAACAACTTAATTTTCGACCGCTCGTTCCTATGGCAGCTATATGATATAGTGGTCCGATCTTAATAGGATTTCGCATATATATGAGGAGCATAGTAAAACTAATAACTCCCAAGTTTTGGTCACGATATCTTGATAAACAACGTTTTTTTTCGTGCAACAACTTAATTTTCGACTGCTCGTTCCTATGGCAGCTATATGATATAGTGGTCCGATCTTAATAGGATTTCGCATATATATGAGGAGCATAGTAAAACTAATAACTGCCAAGAATGGTCAAGATATCTTGATAAACAAAATTTTTTTCGTACAACTTAATTTTCGACTGCTCGTTCCTATGGCAGCTATATGATATAGTGGTCCGATCTTAATAGGATTTCGCATATATATGAGGAGCATAGTAAAACTAATAACTACCAAGTTTGGTCACGATATCTTGATAAACAACGTTTTTTTTCGTACAACAACTTAATTTTCGACCGCTCGTTCCTATGGCAGCTATATGATATAGTGGTCCGATCTTAATAGGATTTCGCATATATATGAGGAGCATAGTAAAACTAATAAATGCCAAGTTTGGTCACGATATCTTGATAAACAACGTTTTTTTTCGTACAACAACTTAATTTTCGACTGCTCGTTCCTATGGCAGCTATATGATATAGTGGTCCGATCTTAATAGGATTTCGCATATATATGAGGAGCATAGTAAAACTAATAACTGCCAAGTATGGTCAAGATATCTTGATAAACAACGTTTTTTTTCGTACAACAACTTAATTTTCGACTGCTCGTTCCTATGGCAGCTATATGATATAGTGGTCCGATTTTAAAAGGATTTCGCATATATATGAGGAGCATAGTAAAACTAATAAATGCCAAGTTTGGTCACGATATCTTGATAAACAACGTTTTTTTTCGTACAACAACTTAATTTTCGACTGCTCGTTCCTATGGCAGCTATATGATATAGTGGTCCGATCTTAATAGGATTTCGCATATATATGAGGAGCATAGTAAAACTAATAACTGCCAAGTATGGTCAAGATATCTTGATAAACAAAATTTTTTCATGCAACAACTTAATTTTTGACCACTCGTTCCAATGGCAGCTATATTATATAGTGGTCCGATCTTAATAGGATTTTGCCTGTATATGAGGAGCATAGTAAAACTAATAACTACAAAGTTTGGTCAAGATATCTTGCTAAACAACATTGTTTTTCATACAAGAACTTAATTTTCGACTGCTCGTTCCTACGGCAGCTATATGATATAGTGGTCCGATCTTAATAGAATTTCGCATATATATGAGGAGCATAGTAAAACTAATAACTACCAAGTATGGTCAAGATATCTTGATAAACAACGTTTTTTTTCGTACAACAACTTAATTTTCGACTGCTCGTTCCTATGGCAGCTATATGATATAGTGGTCCGATCTTAAAAGGATTTCGCATATATATGAGGAGCATAGTAAAACTAATAAATGCCAAGTTTGGTCACGATATCTTGATAAACAACGTTTTTTTTCGTACAACAACTTAATTTTCGACCGCTCGTTCCTATGGCAGCTATATGATATAGTGGTCCGATCTTAATAGGATTTCACATATATATGAGAGGCATAGTAAAACTAATAAATGCCAAGTTTGGTCAAGATATCTTGCTAAACAACATTGTTTTTCATACAAGAACTTAATTTTCGACATCGCGTTCCTATGGCAGCTATATGATATAGTGGTCCGATCTTAAAAGGATTTCGCATATATATGAGGAGCATAGTAAAACTAATAACTACCAAGTTTGGTCACGATATCTTGATAAACAACGTTTTTTTTCGTACAACAACTTAATTTTCGACCGCTCGTTCCTATGGCAGCTATATGATATAGTGGTCCGATCTTAATAGGATTTCGCATATATATGAGGAGCATAGTAAAACTAATAAATGCCAAGTATGGTCAAGATATCTTGATAAACAAAATTTTTTTCATGCAACAACTTAATGTCCGACCACTCGTTCCAATGGCAGCTATATTATATAGTGGTCCGATCTAAATAGGATTTTGCCTGTATATGAGGAGCATAGTAAAACTAATAACTACCAAGTTTGGTCAAGATATCTTGCTAAACAACATTGTTTTTCATACAAGAACTTAATTTTCGACATCCCGTACCTATGGCAGCTATATGATATAGTGGTCCGATCTTATTAGGATTTTGCATATACATGAGGAGCATAGTAAAACTAATAACTACCAAGTTTGGTCAAGATATCTTGATAAACAGCATTTTTTCAATGCAACAACTTAATTTTCGACCGCTCGTTCCAATGGCAGCTATATGATATAGTGCTCCGGATTTTGCAAATATATGAGTAGCATAGTAAAACTTATAACGGCCAAGTATCGTCAAGATATCTTGATAAACAACATTTTTTTCATACAACAACTTAATTTTCGACTGCTCGTTCCTATGGCAGCTAAATGATATAGTGGTCCGATCTTAATAGGATTTCGCATATATATGAGGAGCATAGTAAAACTAATAAATGCCAAGTTTGGTCACGATATCATGATAAACAACGTTTTTTTTCGTACAACAACTTAATTTTCGACCGCTCGTTCCTATGGCAACTATATTATATAGGGGTCCGATCTTACAAGGATTTTGCCTATATATGAGGAGCGTAGTTAAACTAATAACTACCAAGTTTGGTCAAGATATCTTGCTAAACAACATTGTTTTTCATACAAGAACTTAATTTTCGACATCGCGTTCCTATGGCAGCTATATGATATAGTGGTTCGATCTTAATAGGATTTCGCATATATATAAGGAGCATAGTAAAACTAATAAATGCCAAGTTTGTTCACGATATCTTGATACACAAAGTTTTTTTTTCATACAAATACTTAATTTTCGACTGATCGTTCCTACGGCAGCTTTATTATATAGTGGTCCGATCTTAATAGGATTTCGCATATATATGAGGAGCATAGTAAAACTAATAAACGCCGAGTTTGGTCAAGATATCTTGATAAACAAAGTTTTTTTTCCTACAACAACTTAGTTTTAGACTGATCGTTCCTATGGCAGCTATATGATATAGTGGTCCGATCTTAATAGGATTTTGCCTGTATATGAGGAGCATAGTAAAACTAATAACTACCAAGTTTGGTCAAGATATCTTGCTAAACAACATTGTTTTTCATACAAGAACTTAATTTTCGACATCGCGTTCCTATGGCAGCTATATGATATAGTGGTCCGATCTTATTAGGATTTTGCATATACATGAGGAGCATAGTAAAACTAATAAATACCAAGTTTGGTCAATATATCTTTATAAACAACATTTTTTTTCATGCAACAACTTAATTTTCGACCGCTCGTTCCAATGGCAGCTATATGATATAGTGCTCCGGATTTTGCATATTTATGAGGAGCATAGTTAAACTTATAACGGCCAAGTATGGTCAAGATATTTTGATAAACAAAATTTTTTTCATACAACTTAATTTTCGACCGCTCGTTCCTATGGCAGCTATATGATATAGTAAAACTTATAACGGCCAAGTATGGTCAAGATATCTTGATAAACAACATTTTTTTCATACAACAACTTAATTTTCGACTGCTCGTTCCTATGGCAGCTATATGATATAGTGGTCCGATTTTAAAAGGATTTTGCATATACATGAGGAGCACAGTAAATCTAATAGATACCAAGTTTGGTCAATATATCTTTATAAACAACATTTTTTTTCATGCAACAACTTAATTTTCGACCGCTCGTTCCAATGGCAGCTATATGATATAGTGCTCCGGATTTTGCATATTTATGAGGAGCATAGTTAAACTTATAACGGCCAAGTATGGTCAAGATATTTTGATAAACAACATTTTTTTCATACAACTTAATTTTCGACCGCTCGTTCCTATGGCAGCTATATGATATAGTGGTCCGATCTTAATAGGATTTCGCATATATATGAGGAGAATAGTAAAACTAATAACTGCCAAGTATGGTCAAGATATCTTGATAAACAAAATTTTTTCGACCACTTGTTCCAATGGCAGCTATATGATATAGGGATCCGATCTTAATAGGATTTTGTTTGGTCAAGATATCTTGCTAAACAACATTGTTTTTCATACAAGAACTTAATTTTCAACATCGCATTGATATAGTGGTCCGATATTATTAGGATTTTGCATATACATATGGAGCACAGTAGGAGCCCAGTAAAACTAATAACTACCAAGTTTGGTCAAGATATCTTGCTAAAAAACATTTTTTTTCATACAAGAACTTAATTTTAGACATCGCGTTCCTATGGCAGCTATATGATATAGTGGTCCGATCTTATTAGGATTTTGCATATACATGAGGAGCATAGTAAAACTAATAAATACCAAGTTTGGTCAAGATATCTTGATAAACAGCATTTTTTTCAATGCAACAACTTAATTTTCGACTGCTTGTTCCAATGGCAGCTATATGATATAGTGCTCCGAATTTTGCAAATATATGAGGAGCATAGTAAAACTTATAACGGCCCAGTATGGTCAAGATATATTGATAAACAACATTTTTTTTCATGCAACAACTTAATTTTCGACCGCTCGTTCCAATGGCAGCTATATGATAAACTAATAAATACCAAGTTTGGTCAAGATATCTTGATAAACAGAATTTTTTCAATGCAACAACTTAATTTTCGACTGCTCGTTCCAATGGCAGCTATATGATATAGTGCTCCGGATTTTGCATATTTATGAGGAGCATAGTAAAACTTATAACGGCCAAGTATGGTCCAGATATCTTGATAAACAACATTTTTTTCATACAACTTTTCGACTGATCGTTCCTACGGCAGCTTTATTATATAGTGGTCCGATCTTAATAGGATTTCGTTAAAGGTAGACCTGCGCGTAATCTTGCCCAGATTGTTAAACACAATCATGGTGCCTCTTTAGCTCCTGCATCTCCTGTACTACCTGCAGCCCCATCAGCACCTACTTTAACGGTTGTTGCCCCTCGTAGGCAAGTTTTTGTGTCTCGACTTTCATCGGACACCACTTCTGAGTCATTGGCAGCCTATATTGCTAGAAAATCTTCTGCTAGCGTGTCAATAACCAAATTTAATTTCTCCACCCCTCGTGAAATATCATCATTCAAAATAAGTGTTTCACATGATATGTTCCCAATCATTTGTGACAACAAATTTTGGCGTCCACACATGATTGTTCACGAGTTCAAGCCAAAAAAGCGTAACCAGCCTGTCACCCTTCCTGTCCCTTCAATACCGGCTACCATTTCTGCCCCAAAAAACTAACTTCATCTTCTGACCAAATCTGTATTCATTATCAGAATGTCAGAGGTCTTATTTCAAAGCTTAAAAATCTTTTCATGTCCAGTATTTTCCGAAACATGGTTAATTTCAACCATATCCGATTTTGAGGTATTTTCGAATAGTTTTATTTTGCATAGAAATGATCGGCCGACTCGAGGTGGTGAAGTGTTAATTGCCGTTAAAGCCACTCTCCAGATAGAACTTTTCTGTTTTAGTATGCCTACTCACGCTGAAATTATCTCAGTCAAGGTGTCTTTTCCTACACGGAATATCTATACATGCTCTTATGTTCCTCCTTCTTCTGATATTCAAGTTTATATGAAACATATTACTTGTATTAAAGAAGTTTCTTCACACGTGCGTGATAATGACCTATTTATGGTGTTGGGTGATTTTAATTTGCCGAACATCTCTTGGTCATTATTCACTGCCGAAAATTATCTAGTGCCCTTAGCACAGCATGATTTTATAGACTGCATGCTTGACCTTGTATTTGTTAACAACTACCTTATCTCTAATGTGTCTAGGTACCCTCCTTTATCTCTTCCTGAGGATGTATATCATCCTACTTTTGAGATTACAATGTTCAATTGTAATCGTCTCATTTCGTGCTCATCAGCCAATAAGCCCCGCCTCTGCTTTCGCAAAGGAAATTATTCATTGCTGAATCAGCTTATTTATGCAACCGATTGGTCTTTCTTATATGACTCGGTTGATATGAATACTGCTATTACTTTTTTTATAGCAACCTAAACTCCCTCTTAGATATGAGCATTCCCAAGTCAATTCCTTCGACTACTTCTTCAAAACCACCCTGGTTTACTCCCAGATTGTCACATCTTAAAAACTTAAAATCTAAATATTTTAAAAAGTTTAAAAAGTCTGGTTCGTGTACAGAGTTGGCTAAATATTCCATAGCCAAGTCGAACTTCTTTCTTCTGAATTCTCAATGCTATGAGAATTATCTTACTCGTTGTAAAAGGCAATTTGCCCAAAATCCGAGACAGTTTTACAATTTTGTAAACTTGAAGCGTAAATCTTCAAGTTTGCCAACTTCATTTTCTTTCGGGATGGATAAAGCTAGTAATGACTCTGATTCTGCTAACCTCTTTGCTAATTTTTTCCAATCGACTTACTCCTCAGTCTGTCCTAATAATAATTCTTACCCGTATACTATTTCTTCCTCTAGTTCTATACCTCCTCCTATTATTTCACACTCCTCTCTCCTTTCAGCTATTAACTCTTTAAAATCTTCTTACTCTCCTGGGCCTGACAATATTCCTAGTTGTCTACTCAAGGAGTGTAGTTCTTCCCGTATTTATCCATTGCAAAAGCTTCTTAATCTATCTCTTGAATCTTCTGTCTTTCCATCTCTTTGGAAAGAATCTTATATCATTCCTCTCCACAAGAAAGGTGGAAAGTCTGATATACAAAATTACAGGGCATTGCAAAACTGTCCGCTATTCCTAAATTATTTGAAAAAATAATCACTTCGAATTTGCAGCATTTCTGCAAATCAGTTGTTTCCCCTGTTCAACATGGATTCGTAAAGAATCGGTCAACCACGACCAATCTGCTTGAATTTACTTCCTTGGTAAATGATGCCTTTCTTTCGAAAATGCAAACTGATGTCATTTATACTGACTTCAGTAAGGCGTTTGACTCTGTGCACCATGACATTTTACTTTTTAAACTTGACCGAATTGGTTTCCACCCGTATCTTTTGCTTTGGATTAATTCTATTTAAAAGGTAGGACCCAAAGAGTAATGCTGAGGCAGACTACCTCTAAACAGGTTCACGTTACTTCTGGTGTTCCTCAAGGTAGTCATCTTGGACCTTTAATCTTTACTCTTTTTATAAATGATCTCCCCTCTGTTATATCACATGCCCGTGTACTCTTGTATGCGGATGATGTGAAACTTATTCTATCATACACTAATCCCCTACATCATTCTCGTCTACAAGACGATTTGAACGCTATGCAACTTTGGTGTTCGGCCAATCAATTGCATCTGAATTGTTCAAAGTGTATGTTTATGACATTTTATCGTACTACACCTTATCTTGTCAGTTATACAATCGACAATACCCCTTTGCAACGTATACTAACAGTTAAGGATCTAGGCGTTCTTTTTGATTCTAAACTCTGTTTCAATCTTCACACAGATACCATCGTTAATGAGGCAAAAGGTGTACTTGGATTCATTAAACGATGGTCTAAAGAGTTGGTCTCTCTTGTTCGCCCTATCCTTGAATACTGCTCTTGCATCTGGTCTCCGCAGTATAACAATAGCCAGGATCGTATTGAATCTGTTCAGAAGTAATTTCTGCTTTTTGCCATCCTACTCCAGCAGGCTGCTTCTTCTTAACCTTCCGTCGTTAACCAACCGTAGGACAATTCTCGGTGTTGTCCTTCTACATAAGTTGATTATTGGCGATATAGATTCTCCTTTTCTCTTCAATTCTCTGTTCCGTCTAGACCAACCAGAAATTACCGCCCCTTATTCCTGTCTACGTGCACAACAGACTACGCTATGCACAATCCTTTTCGCGTGCTATGTAAAAATTATAATAGTTTGCATCACGTTTTCTCTATAGAACTTTCTCTACCCCTAATAAAATCGTTGCTTTCAGGATACCTTCGGGAAGTCACTGACCATTCCCGGCTATGAGCAGGGGCATAGCTTGCCGGACAGGCTGTAAATTTTCCCCCACCGGGTCGGTGATTTCCCATTACTTTTTTCTCTGTCCTATCTACTTAACACTCTATACATCTAGCTTAAATTTCTTTACTTTATTAACAATCTTCTTACTTTCTTTTTACTTATTTATTGTATTTTATTAATTAATATAGCAAACTAAGATTATCTTTAATTTTACTTAAGAACACTTTTTTCCTACTTACACCCTTCTGCTTAGATGTAGGCTCTAATAGCGTCACTGACAAATTTAGCTGTGAAAAGGGGCACAGCTGGCCGGACTGGCAACTAAAACACCTCCATCGGTCGGTGATGCTATTTAGAGAACTGTGTTATCTAACTAGGCTTTTAGCATATAATTCCATTATGTATTGTATGTATAATGAGGAAGACACACGTTTTGTCGACCATTAATAAATAAATAAATAAAAAAATAAATAAATAAATATATATGAGGAGCATAGTAAAACTAATGAACGCCGAGTTCGGTCAAGATATCTTGATAAACAACGTTTTTTTTCGTACAACAACTTAATTTTCGACCGGTCGTTTCTATGGCAGCTATATGATATAGTGGTCCGATCTTGATAGGATTTTGCATATATATGAGGAGCATAGTAAAACTAATAACTGCCAAGTATGGTCAAGATATCTTGATAAACAAAATTTTTTTCATGCAACAACTTAATTTTAGACCACTCGTTCCAATGGCAGCTATATTATATAGTGGCCCGATCTTAATAGGATTTTGCCTGTATATGAGGAGCATCGTAAAACTAATAACTACCAAGTTTGGTCCAGATATCTTGCTAAACAACATTGTTTTTCATACAGTAACTTAATTTTCGACATCGCGTACCTATGGCAGCTATATGATATAGTGGTCCGATCTTATTAGGATTTTGCATATACATGAGGAGCATAGTAAAACTGATAACGGCCAAGTATGGGCAAGATATCTTGATAAACAACATTTTGTTCATACAACTTAATTTTTGACTGCTCGTTCCTATGGCAGCTATATGATATAGAGGTCCGATCTTAATAGGATTTCGCATATATATGAGGAGCATAGTAAAACTAATAAATGCCAAGTTTGGTCAAGATATCTTGATAAACAACGTTTTTTTTCGTACAACAAATTAATTTTCGACTGCTCGTTATGAGGAGCATAGTAAAACTAATAAATGCCAAGTTTGGTCAAGATATCTCGATAAACAAATTTTTTCGTACAACAACTTAATTTTCGACTGCTCGTTCCTATGGCAGTTATATGATATAGTGGTCCGATCTTAATAGGATTTCGCATATATATATAGAGGGAGCATAGTAAAACTAATAACTTGGCCAATACTAAAGAATGGTCAAGATATTTTGATAAACAAAATTTTTTTCATGCAACAACTTAATTTTCGACCACCCGTTCCTATGGCAGCTATATGATATAGTGGTCCGATCTTAATAATTTTGCCTATATGAGGAGCATAGTAAAACTAATAACTGCCAAGTTTGGTCAAGATATCTTGCTAAACAACATTTTTTTCTCACACAAGAAATTAATTTTCGACATCGCGTTCCTATGGTAGCTATATGATATAGTGGTCCGATCTTAATAGGAATTCGCATATATATGAGGAGCATAGTAAAACTAATAAATGCCAAGTTTGGTCAAGATATCTTGATAAACAATATTTTTTTTCATCCAACAACTTAATTTTCGACCGCTCGTTCCAATGGCAGCTATATGATATAGTGCTCCGGATTTTGCATATTTATGAGGAGCATAGTAAACCTTATAACGGCCCAGTATGGTCAAGATATCTTGATAAACAACATTGTTTTTCATACAAGAACTTAATTTCGACATCCCGTACCTATGGCAGCTATATGATATAGTGGTCCGATCTTATTAGGATTTTGCATATACATGAGGAGCATAGTAAAACTAATAAATACCAAGTTTGGTCAAGATATCTTGATAAACAACCATTTTTTCAATGCAACAACTTAATTTTCGACCGCTCGTTCCAATGGCAGCTATATGATATAGTAAAACTTATAACGGCCAAGTATGGGCAAGATATCTTGATAAACAACATTTTTTTCATACAACAACTTAATTTTCGACTGCTCGTTCCTATGGCAGCTATATGATATAGTGGTCCGATCTTAATAGAATTTCGCATATATATGAGGAGCATAGTAAAACTAATAACTACCAAGTTTGGTCACGATATCTTGATAAACAACTTTTTTTTTCGTACAACAACTTAATTTTCGACCGCTCGTTCCTATGGCAGCTATATGATATAGTGGTCCGATCTTAATAGGATTTCGCATATATATGAGGAGCATAGTAAAACTAATGAACGCCGAGTTTGGTCAAGATATCTTGATAAACAAAGTTTTTTTTCGTACAACAACTTAATTTTCGACCGGTCGTTCCTATGGCAACTATATGATATAGTGGTCCGATCTTATTAGGATTTTGCATATACATGAGGAGCATAGTAAAACTAATAACTACCAAGTTTGGTCAAGATATCTTGATAAACAGCATTTTTTCAATGCAACAACTTAATTTTCGACCGCTCGTTCCAATGGCAGCTATATGATATAGTGCTCCGGATTTTGCAAATATATGAGGAGCATATTAAAACTTATAACGGCCAAGTATCGTCAAGATATCTTGATAAACAACATTGTTTTTCATACAAGAACTTAATTTCGACATCCCGTACCTATGGCAGCTATATGATATAGTGGTCCGATCTTATTAGGATTTTGCATATACATGAGGAGCATAGTAAAACTAATAAATACCAAGTTTGGTCAAGATATCTTGATAAACAACTTTTTTTTTCGTACAACAACTTAATTTTCGACCTCTCGTTCCTATGGCAGCTATATGATATAGTGGTCCGATCTTAATAGGATTTCGCATATATATGAGGAGCATAGTAAAACTAATGAACGCCGAGTTTGGTCAAGATATCTTGATAAACAAAGTTTTTTTTCGTACAACAACTTAATTTTCGACCGGTCGTTCCTATGGCAACTATATGATATAGTGGTCCGATCTTATTAGGATTTTGCATATACATGAGGAGCATAGTAAAACTAATAACTACCAAGTTTGGTCAAGATATCTTGATAAACAGCATTTTTTCATCCAACAACTTAATTTTCGACCGCTCGTTCCAATGGCAGCTATATGATATAGTGCTCCGGATTTTGCATATTTATGAGGAGCATAGTAAACCTTATAACGGCCCAGTATGGTCAAGATATCTTGATAAACAACATTGTTTTTCATACAAGAACTTAATTTCGACATCCCGTACCTATGGCAGCTATATGATATAGTGGTCCGATCTTATTAGTATTTTGCATATACATGAGGAGCATAGTAAAACTAATAAATACCAAGTTTGGTCAAGATATCTTGATAAACAACATTTTTTTCAATGCAACAACTTAATTTTCGACCGCTCGTTCCAATGGCAGCTATATGATATAGTAAAACTTATAACGGCCAAATATGGGCAAGATATCTTGATAAACAACATTTTTTTCATACAACAACTTAATTTTCGACTGCTCGTTCCTATGGCAGCTATATGATATAGTGGTCCGATCTTAATAGAATTTCGCATATATATGAGGAGCATAGTAAAACTAATAACTACCAAGTTTGGTCACGATATCTTGATAAACAACTTTTTTTTCGTACAACAACTTAATTTTCGACCGCTCGTTCCTATGGCAGCTATATGATATAGTGGTCCGATCTTAATAGGATTTCGCATATATATGAGGAGCATAGTAAAACTAATGAACGCCGAGTTTGGTCAAGATATCTTGATAAACAAAGTTTTTTTTCGTACAACAACTTAATTTTCGACCGGTCGTTCCTATGGCAACTATATGATATAGTGGTCCGATCTTATTAGGATTTTGCATATACATGAGGAGCATAGTAAAACTAATAACTACCAAGTTTGGTCAAGATATCTTGATAAACAGCATTTTTTCAATGCAACAACTTAATTTTTGACCGCTCGTTCCTATGGCAGCTATATGATATAGTGGTCCGATCTTAATAGGATTTCGCATATATATGAGGAGCATAGTAAAACTAATAAATGCCAAGTTTGGTCAAGATATCTTGATAAACAATATTTTTTTTCATCCAACAACTTAATTTTCGACCGCTCGTTCCAATGGCAGCTATATGATATAGTGCTCCGGATTTTGCATATTTATGAGGAGCATAGTAAACCTTATAACGGCCCAGTATGGTCAAGATATCTTGATAAACAACATTGTTTTTCATACAAGAACTTAATTTCGACATCCCGTACCTATGGCAGCTATATGATATAGTGGTCCGATCTTATTAGGATTTTGCATATACATGAGGAGCATAGTAAAACTAATAACTACCAAGTTTGGTCAAGATATCTTGATAAACAGCATTTTTTTAATGCAACAACTTATTTTTCGACCGCTCGTTCCAATGGCAGCTATATGATATAGTGCTCCGGATTTTGCAAATATATGAGGAGCATAGTAAAACTTATAACGGCCAAGTATCGTCAAGATATCTTGATAAACAACATTTTTTTCATACAACAACTTAATTTTCGACTGCTCGTTCCTATGGCAGCTAAATGATATAGTGGTCCGATCTTAATAGGATTTCGCATATATATGAGGAGCATAGTAAAACTAATAAATGCCAAGTTTGGTCACGATATCATGATAAACAACGTTTTTTTTCGTACAACAACTTAATTTTCGACCGCTCGTTCCTATGGCAACTATATTATATAGGGGTCCGATCTTACAAGGACTTTGCCTATATATGAGGAGCGTAGTTAAACTAATAACTACCAAGTTTGGTCAAGATATCTTGCTAAACAACATTGTTTTTCATACAAGAACTTAATTTTCGACATCGCGTTCCTATGGCAGCTATATGATATAGTGGTTCGATCTTAATAGGATTTCGCATATATATAAGGAGCATAGTAAAACTAATAAATGCCAAGTTTGGTCACGATATCTTGATACACAAAGTTTTTTTTTCATACAAATACTTAATTTTCGACTGATCGTTCCTACGGCAGCTTTATTATATAGTGGTCCGATCTTAATAGGATTTCGCATATATATGAGGAGCATAGTAAAACTAATAAACGCCGAGTTTGGTCAAGATATCTTGATAAACAAAGTTTTTTTTCCTACAACAACTTAGTTTTAGACTGATCGTTCCTATGGCAGCTATATGATATAGTGGTCCGATCTTAATAGGATTTTGCCTGTATATGAGGAGCATAGTAAAACTAATAACTACCAAGTTTGGTCAAGATATCTTGCTAAACAACATTGTTTTTCATACAAGAACTTAATTTTCGACATCGCGTTCCTATGGCAGCTATATGATATAGTGGTCCGATCTTATTAGGATTTTGCATATACATGAGGAGCACAGTAAATCTAATAGATACCAAGTTTAGTCAAGATATCTTTATAAACAACATTTTTTTTCATGCAACAACTTAATTTTCGACCGCTCGTTCCAATGGCAGCTATATGATATAGTGCTCCGGATTTTGCATATTTATGAGGAGCATAGTTAAACTTATAACGGCCAAGTATGGTCAAGATATTTTGATAAACAAAATTTTTTTCATACAACTTAATTTCCGACCGCTCGTTCCTATGGCAGCTATATGATATAGTGGTCCAATCTTAATAGGATTTCGCATATATATGAGGAGAATAGTAAAACTAATAACTGCCAAGTATGGTCAAGATATCTTGATAAACAAAATTTTTTTCATGCAACATCTTGATTTTCGACCACTTGTTCCAATGGCAGCTATATGATATAGGGATCCGATCTTAATAGGATTTTGTTTGGTCAAGATATCTTGCTAAACAACATTGTTTTTCATACAAGAACTTAATTTTCAACATCGCGTTCCTATGGCAGCTATATGATATAGTGGTCCGATATTATTAGGATTTTGCATATACATATGGAGCACAGTAGGAGCCCAGTAAAACTAATAACTACCAAGTTTGGTCACGATATCTTGCTAAACAACATTTTTTTTCATACAAGAACTTAATTTTAGACATCGCGTTCCTATGGTAGCTATATGATATAGTGGTCCGATCTTATTAGGATTTTGCATATACATGAGGAGCATAGTAAAACTAATAAATACCAAGTTTGGTCAAGATATCTTGATAAACAGCATTTTTTTCAATGCAACAACTTAATTTTCGACTGCTTGTTCCAATGGCAGCTATATGATATAGTGCTCCGAATTTTGCAAATATATGAGGAGCATAGTAAAACTTATAACGGCCCAGTATGGTCAAGATATATTGATAAACAACATTTTTTTTCATGCAACAACTTAATTTTCGACCGCTCGTTCCAGTGGCAGCTATATGATATAGTGCTCCGGATTTTGCATATTTATGAGGAGCATAGTTAAACTTATAACGGCCAAGTATGGTCAAGATATTTTGATAAACAAAATTTTTTTCATACAACTTAATTTTCGACCGCTCGTTCCTATGGCAGCTATATGATATAGTGGTCCGATCTTAATAGGATTTCGCATATATATGAGGAGAATAGTAAAACTAATAACTGCCAAGTATGGTCAAGATATCTTGATAAACAAAATTTTTTTCATGCAACATCTTGATTTTCGACCACTTGTTCCAATGGCAGCTATATGATATAGGGATCCGATCTTAATAGGATTTTGTTTGGTCAAGATATCTTGCTAAACAACATTGTTTTTCATACAAGAACTTAATTTTCAACATCGCGTTCCTATGGCAGCTATATGATATAGTGGTCCGATATTATTAGGATTTTGCATATACATATGGAGCACAGTAGGAGCCCAGTAAAACTAATAACTACCAAGTTTGGTCACGATATCTTGCTAAACAACATTTTTTTTCATACAAGAACTTAATTTTAGACATCGCGTTCCTATGGCAGCTATATGATATAGTGGTCCGATCTTATTAGGATTTTGCATAGTAAAACTAATAAATACCAAGTTTGGTCAAGATATCTTGATAAACAGCATTTTTTTCAATGCAACAACTTAATTTTCGACTGCTTGTTCCAATGGCAGCTATATGATATAGTGCTCCGGATTTTGCATATTTATGAGGAGCATAGTAAAACTTATAACGGCCAACTGCATGCAACATTTTTTTCATACAACTTTTCGACTGATCGTTCCTACGGCAGCTTTATTATATAGTGGTCCGATCTTAATAGGATTTCGTTAAAGGTAGACCTGCGCGTAATCTTGCCCAGATTGTTTAACACAATCATGGTGCCTCTTTAGCTCCTGCATCTCCTGTACTACCTGCAGCCCCATCAGCACCTACTTTAACGGTTGTTGCCCCTCGTAGGCAAGTTTTTGTGTCTCGACTTTCATCGGACACCACTTCTGAGTCATTGGCAGCCTATATTGCTAGAAAATCTTCTGCTAGCGTGTCAATAACCAAATTTAATTTCTCCACCCCTCGTGAAATATCATCATTCAAAATAAGTGTTTCACATGATATGTTCCCAATCATTTGTGATAACAAATTTTGGCGTCCACACATGATTGTTCACGAGTTCAAGCCAAAAAAGCGTAACCAGCCTGTCACCCTTCCTGTCCCTTCAATACCGGCTACCATTTCTGCCCCAAAAAACTAACTTCATCTTCTGACCAAATCTGTATTCATTATCAGAATGTCAGAGGTCTTATTTCAAAGCTTAAAAATCTTTTCATGTCCAGTATTTTCCGAAACATGGTTAATTTCAACCATATCCGATTTTGAGGTATTTTCGAATAGTTTTATTTTGCATAGAAATGATCGGCCGACTCGAGGTGGTGAAGTGTTAATTGCCGTTAAAGCCACTCTCCAGTCAGAACTTTTCTGTTTTAGTATGCCTACTCACGCTGAAATTATCTCAGTCAAGGTGTCTTTTCCTACACGGAATATCTATACATGCTCTTATGTTCCTCCTTCTTCTGATATTCAAGTTTATATGAAACATATTACGTGTATTAAAGAAGTTTCTTCACACGTGCGTGATAATGACCTATTTATGGTGTTGGGTGATTTTAATTTGCCGAACATCTCTTGGTCATTATTCACTGCCGAAAATTATCTAGTGCCCTTAGCACAGCATGATTTTATAGACTGCATGCTTGACCTTGTATTTGTTAACAACTACCTTATCTCTAATGTGTCTAGGTACCCTCCTTTATCTCTTCCTGAGGATGTATATCATCCTACTTTTGAGATTACAATGTTCAATTGTAATCGTCTCATTTCGTGCTCATCAGCCAATAAGCCCCGCCACTGCTTTCGCAAAGGAAATTATTCATTGCTGAATCAGCTTATTTATGCAACCGATTGGTCTTTCTTATATGACTCGGTTGATATGAATACTGCTATTACTTTTTTTTATAGCAACCTAAACTCCCTCTTAGATATGAGCATTCCCAAGTCAATTCCTTCGACTACTTCTTCAAAACCACCCTGGTTTACTCCCAGATTGTCACATCTTAAAAACTTAAAATCTAAATATTTTAAAAAAGTTTAAAAAGTCTGGTTCGTGTACAGAGTTGGCTAAATATTCCATAGCCAAGTCGAACTTCTTTCTTCTGAATTCTCAATGCTATGAGAATTATCTTACTCGTTGTAAAAGGCAATTTGCCCAAAATCCGAGACAGTTTTACAATTTTGTAAACTTGAAGCGTAAATCTTCAAGTTTGCCAACTTCATTTTCTTTCGGGATGGATAAAGCTAGTAATGACTCTGATTCTGCTAACCTCTTTGCTAATTTTTTCCAATCGACTTACTCCTCAGTCTGTCCTAATAATAATTCTTATCCGTATACTATTTCTTCCTCTAGTTCTATACCTCCTCCTATTATTTCACACTCCTCTCTCCTTTCAGCTATTAACTCTTTAAAATCTTCTTACTCTCCTGGGCCTGACAATATTCCTAGTTGTCTACTCAAGGAGTGTAGTTCTTCCCTTATTTATCCATTGCAAACGCTTTTTAATCTATCTCTTGAATCTTCTGTCTTTCCATCTCTTTGGAAAGAATCTTATATCATTCCTCTCCACAAGAAAGGTGGAAAGTCTGATATACAAAATTACAGGGCATTGCAAAACTCTCCGCTATTCCTAAATTATTTGAAAAAATAATCACTTCGAATTTGCAGCATTTCTGCAAATCAGTTGTTTCCCCTGTTCAACATGGATTCGTAAAGAATCGGTCAACCACGACCAATCTGCTTGAATTTACTTCCTTGGTAAATGATGCCTTTCTTTCGAAAATGCAAACTGATGTCATTTATACTGACTTCAGTAAGGCGTTTGACTCTGTGCACCATGACATTTTACTTTTTAAACTTGACCGAATTGGTTTCCACCCGTATCTTTTGCTTTGGATTAATTCTATTTAAAAGGTAGGACCCAAAGAGTAATGCTGAGGCAGACTACCTCTAAACAGGTTCACGTTACTTCTGGTGTTCCTCAAGGTAGTCATCTTGGACCTTTAATCTTTACTCTTTTTATAAATGATCTCCCCCTCTGTTATATCACATGCCCGTGTACTCTTGTATGCGGATGATGTGAAACTTATTCTATCATACACTAATCCCCTACATCATTCTCGTCTACAAGACGATTTGAACGCTATGCAACTTTGGTGTTCGGCCAATCAATTGCATCTGAATTGTTCAAAGTGTATGTTTATGACATTTTATCGTACTACACCTTATCTTGTCAATTACACAATCGACAATACCCCTTTGCAACGTATACTAACAGTTAAGGATCTAGGCGTTCTTTTTGATTCTAAACTCTGTTTCAATCTTCACACAGATACCATCGTTAATGAGGCAAAAGGTGTACTTGGATTCATTAAACGATGGTCTAAAGAGTTGGTCTCTCTTGTTCGCCCTATCCTTGAATACTGCTCTTGCATCTGGTCTCCGCAGTATAACAATAGCCAGGATCGTATTGAATCTGTTCAGAAGCAATTTCTGCTTTTTGCCATCCTACTCCAGCAGGCTGCTTCTTCTTAACCTTCCGTCGTTAACCAACCGTAGGACAATTCTCGGTGTTGTCCTTCTACATAAGTTGATTATTGGCGATATAGATTCTCCTTTTCTGCTAGGGCGTCTTCAATTCTCTGTTCCGTCTAGACCAACCAGAAATTACCGCCCCTTATTCCTGTCTACGTGCACAACAGACTACGCTATGCACAATCCTTTTCGCGTGCTATGTAAAAATTATAATAGTTTGCATCACGTTTTCTCTATAGAACTTTCTCTACCCCTAATAAAATCGTTGCTTTCAGGATACCTTCGGGAAGTCACTGACCATTCCCGGCTATGAGCAGGGGCATAGCTTGCCGGACAGGCTGTAAATTTTCCCCCACCGGGTCGGTGATTTCCCATTACTTTTTTCTCTGTCCTATCTACTTAACACTCTATACATCTAGCTTAAATTTCTTTACTTTATTAACAATCTTCTTACTTTCTTTTTACTTATTTATTGTATTTTATTAATTAATATAGCAAACTAAGATTATCTTTAATTTTACTTAAGAACACTTTTTTCCTACTTACACCCTTCTGCTTAGATGTAGGCTCTAATAGCGTCACTGACAAATTTAGCTGTGAAAAGGGGCACAGCTGGCCGGACTGGCAACTAAAACACCTCCATCGGTCGGTGATGCTATTTAGAGAACTGTGTTATCTAACTAGGCTTTTAGCATATAATTCCATTATGTATTGTATGTATAATGAGGAAGACACACGTTTTGTCGACCATTAATAAATAAATAAATAAAAAAAATAAATAAATAAATATATATGAGGAGCATAGTAAAACTAATGAACGCCGAGTTTGGTCAAGATATCTTGATAAACAACGTTTTTTTTCGTACAACAACTTAATTTTCGACCGGTCGTTTCTATGGCAGCTATATGATATAGTGGTCCGATCTTGATAGGATTTTGCATATATATGAGGAGCATAGTAAAACTAATAACTGCCAAGTATGGTCAAGATATCTTGATAAACAAAATTTTTTTCATGCAACAACTTAATTTTAGACCACTCGTTCCAATGGCAGCTATATTATATAGTGGCCCGATCTTAATAGGATTTTGCCTGTATATGAGGAGCATCGTAAAACTAATAACTACCAAGTTTGGTCCAGATATCTTGCTAAACAACATTGTTTTTCATACAGTAACTTAATTTTCGACATCGCGTACCTATGGCAGCTATATGATATAGTGGTCCGATCTTATTAGGATTTTGCATATACATGAGGAGCATAGTAAAACTGATAACGGCCAAGTATGGGCAAGATATCTTGATAAACAACATTTTGTTCATACAACTTAATTTTTGACTGCTCGTTCCTATGGCAGCTATATGATATAGAGGTCCGATCTTAATAGGATTTCGCATATATATGAGGAGCATAGTAAAACTAATAAATGCCAAGTTTGGTCGCGATATCTTGATAAACAACGTTTTTTTTCGTACAACAAATTAATTTTCGACTGCCTATATATGAGGAGCATAGTAAAACTAATAAATGCCAAGTTTGGTCACGATATCTCGATAAATAACGTTTTTTTTCGTACAACAACTTAATTTTCGACTGCTCGTTCCTATGGCAGTTATATGATATAGTGGTCCGATCTTAATAGGATTTCGCATATATATGAGGAGCATAGTAAAACTAATAACTGCCAAGAATGGTCAAGATATCTTGATAAACAAAATTTTTTTCATGCAACAACTTAATTTTCGACTACTCGTTCCTATGGCAGCTATATGATATAGTGGTCCGATCTTATATTTTGCCTATATGAGGAGCATAGTAAAACTAATAACTGCCAAGTTTGGTCAAGATATCTTGCTAAACAACATTTTTTCTCACACAAGAAATTAATTTTCGACATCGCGTTCCTATGGTAGCTATATGATATAGTGGTCCGATCTTAATAGGAATTCGCATATATATGAGGAGCATAGTAAAACTAATAAATGCCAAGTTTGGTCAAGATATCTTGATAAACAATATTTTTTTTCATCCAACAACTTAATTTTCGACCGCTCGTTCCAATGGCAGCTATATGATATAGTGCTCCGGATTTTGCATATTTATGAGGAGCATAGTAAACCTTATAACGGCCCAGTATGGTCAAGATATCTTGATAAGCAACATTGTTTTTCATACAAGAACTTAATTTCGACATCCCGTACCTATGGCAGCTATATGATATAGTGGTCCGATCTTATTAGGATTTTGCATATACATGAGGAGCATAGTAAAACTAATAAATACCAAGTTTGGTCAAGATATCTTGATATCTTGATTTCGCATATATATGAGGAGCATAGTAAAACTAATGAACGCCGAGTTTGGTCAAGATATCTTGATAAACAAAGTTTTTTTTCGTACAACAACTTAATTTTCGACCGGTCGTTCCTATGGCAACTATATGATATAGTGGTCCGATCTTAATAGGATTACGCATATATATGAGGAGCATAGTAAAACTAATAAATGCCAAGTTTGGTCACGATATTTTGATAAACAACGTTTTTTTTCGTACAACAACTTAATTTTCGACCACTCGTTCCAATGGCAGCTATATTATATAGTGGTCCGATCTTATATTTTGCCTATATGAGGAGCATAGTAGAACTAATAACTGCCAAGTTTGGTCAAGATATCTTGCTAAACAATGTTTTTTCTCATACAAGAACTTTATTTTCGACATCGCGTTCCTATGGCAGCTATATTATATAGTGGTCCGATCTTAATAGGATTTTGCCTGTATATAAGGAGCATAGTAAAACTAATAAATGCCAAGTTTGGTCACGATATCTTGATAAACAAAAGTTTTTTCATGCAGCAACTTAATTTTCGACCGCTCGTTCCTATGGCAGCTATATGATATAGTGGTCCGATCTTAATAGGATTTTGCCTGTATATGAGGAGCATAGTAAAACTAGTAACTACCAAGTATGGTCAAGATATCTTGAAAAACAACATTTTTTTCATACAACAACTTAATTTTCGACCGCTCGTTCCAATGGCAGCTATATGATATAGTAAAACTTATAACGGCCAAGTATGGTCAAGATATCTTGATAAACAACATTTTTTTCATACAACAACTTAATTTTCGACTGCTCGTTCCTATGGCAGCTATATGATATAGAGGTCCGATCTTAAAAGGATTTCGCATATATATGAGGAGCATAGTAAAAGTAATAACTACCAAGTTTGGTCACGATATCTTGATAAACAACGTTTTTTTTCGTACAACAACTTAATTTTCGACCGGTCGTTCCTATGGCAACTATATGATATAGTGGTCCGATCTTAATAGGATTTCGCATATATATGAGGAGCATAGTAAAACTAATAAATGCCAAGTTTGGTCACGATATTTTGATAAACAACGTTTTTTTTCGTACAACAACTTAATTTTCGACCACTCGTTCCAATGGCAGCTAGTGGTCCGATCTTATAATTTTGCCTATATATATGAGGAGCATAGTAGAACTAATAACTGCCAAGTTTGGTCAAGATATCTTGCTAAACAATGTTTTTTCTCATACAAGAACTTTATTTTCGACATCGCGTTCCTATGGCAGCTATATTATATAGTGGTCCGATCTTAATAGGATTTTGCCTGTATATAAGGAGCATAGTAAAACTAATAAATGCCAAGTTTGGTCACGATATCTTGATAAACAAAAGTTTTTTCATGCAGCAACTTAATTTTCAACCGCTCGTTCCTATGGCAGCTATATGATATAGTGGTCCGATCTTAATAGGATTTTGCCTGTATATGAGGAGCATAGTAAAACTAATAACTACCAAGTATGGTCAAGATATCTTGATAAACAACATTTTTTTCATACAACAACTTAATTTTCGACCGCTCAATATTTTTAAATAATTTCGCGTTCCTATGGCAGCTATATGATATAGTGGTCTCTTAATAGGATTTCGCATATATATGAGGAGCATAGTAAAACTAATAAATGCCAAGTTTGGTCAAGATATCTTGATAAACAACATTTTTTTCATACAACAACTTAATTTTCGACCGCTCGTTCCTATGGCAGCTATATGATATAGTGGTCCGATCTTAAAAGGATTTCGCATATATATGAGGAGCATAGTAAAACTAATAAATGCCAAGTTTGGTCAAGATATCTTGATAAACAACATTGTTTTTTCATACAACAACTTAATTTTCGACATGCTCGTTCCTATGGCAGCTATATGATATAGTGGTCCGATCTTATTAGGATTTTGCATATATATGAGGAGCATAGTAAAACTAATAAATACCAAGTTTGGTCAAGATATCTTGATAAACAACATTTTTTTCAATGCAACAACTTAATTTTCGACTGCTCGTTCCTATGGCAGCTATATGATATAGTGGTCCGATCTTAATAGTTTCGCATATAAGAGGAGCATATAAAACTAATAACTGCCAAGTTTGGTCAAGATATCTTGATAAACAAAATTTTTTTCATGCAACAACTTAATTTTCGACCGCTCGTTCCTATGGCAGCTATATGATATAGTGGTCCGATCTTATAATTTTGCCTTATATGATCATAGTAAAACTTATAACGGCATCTTTTTTTTTTTTCTTTTTTTTTAAAGTAAATTATTTATTATAGTAAAACTTATAACGCCAAGTATGGTCAAGATATCTTGATAAACAACATTTTTTTCATGCACAAACAACTTAATTTTCGACTGCTCGTTCCTATGGCAGCTATATGATATAGAGGTCCGATCTTAAAAGGATTTCGCATATATATGAGGAGCATAGTAAAACTAATAAATGCCAAGTTTGGTCACGATATCTTGATAAACAACGTTTTTTTTCGTACAACAACTTAATTTTCGACTGCTATATGATATAGTGGTCCGATCTTAATAGGATTTCGCATATATATGAGGAGCATAGTAAAACTAATAAATGCCAAGTTTGGTCAAGATATCTTGATAAACAACGTTTTTTTTCGTACAACAACTTAATTTTCGACTGCTCGTTCCAATGGCAGCTATATGATATAGTGGTCCGATCTTAATAGGATTTCGCATATATATGAGGGGCATAGTAAAACTAATAAACGCCGAGTTTGGTCAAGACATCTTGATAAACAAAGTTTATTTTCGTACAACTTAATTTTCGACTGCTCGTTCCTATGGCAGCTATATGATATAGTGGTCCGATCTTAATAGGATTTCGCATATATATGAGGAGCATAGTAAAACTAATAACTGCCAAGTATGGTCAAGATATCTTGATAAACAAAATTTTTTTCATGCAACAACTTAATTTTCGATCACTCGTTCCAATGGCAGCTATATGATATAGGGGTCCGATCTTAATATTTTCCTGTATATGAGGTGCATAGTAAAACTAATAACTACCAAGTTTGGTCAAGATATCTTGCTAATCAACATTGTTTTTCATACAAGAAGTAAATTTTCGACATCGCGTTCCTATGGCAGCTATATGATATAGTGGTCCGATCTTATTAGTATTTTGCATATACATGAGGAGCACAGTAAAACTAATAAATACCAAGTTTGGTCAAGATATCTTGATAAACAACATTTTTTTTCATGCAACAACTTAATTTTTGACCGCTCGTTCCAATGGCAGCTATATGATATAGTGCTCCGGATTTTGCATATTTATGAGGAGCATAGTAAAAGTATGGTCAAGATTATCTTGATAAACAACATTTTTTTCATACAACTTAATTTTCGTCCGCTCGTTCCTATGGCAGCTATATGATATAGTGGTCCGATCTTAATAGGATTTCGCATATATATGAGGAGCATAGTAAAACTAATAAACGCCGAGTTTGGTCAAGATATCTTGATAAACAAAATTTTTTTTCGTACAACAACTTAGTTTTAGACTGATCGTTCCTATGGCAGCTATATGATATAGTGGTCCGATCTTAATAGGATTTTGCCTGTATATGAGGAGCATAGTAAAACTAATAACTACCAAGTTTGGTCAAGATATCTTGCTAAAAACATTGTTTTTCATACAAGAACTTAATTTTCGACATCGCGTTCCTATGGCAGCTATATGATATAGTGGTCCGATTTTATTAGGATTTTGCATATACATGAGGAGCACAGTAAAACTAATAAATACCAAGTTTGGTCAAGATATCTTGATAAACAACATTGGTTTTCATACAAGAACTTAATTTTCGACATCCCATACCTATGGCAGCTATATGATATAGTGGTCCGATCTTATTAGGATTTTGCATATACATGAGGAGCATAGTAAAACTTATAACGGCCAAGTTTGGTTAAGATATCTTGATAAACAGCATTTTTTTCAATGCAACAACTTAATTTTCGACCGCTCGTTCCAATGGCAGCTATATCATATAGTGCTCCGGATTTTGCATATTTATGAGGAGCATAGTAAAACTTATAACGGCCAAGTATGGTCAAGATATCTTGATAAACTACATTTTTTTCATACAACTTAATTTTCGACCGCTCGTTCCTATGGCAGCTATATGATATAGTAGTCCGATCTTAATAGGATTTCGCATATATATGAGGAGAATAGTAAAACTAATAAATGCCAAGTTTGGTCACGATATCTTGATACACAAACTTTTTTTTTCATACAAATACTTAATTTTCGACTGATCGTTCCTACGGCAGCTATATGATATAGTGGTCCGATCTTAATAGGATTTTGCCTGTATATGAGGAGCATAGTAAAACTAATAACAACCAAGTTTGGTCAAGATATCTTGCTAAAAACATTGTTTTTCATACAAGAACTTAATTTTCGACATCGCGTTCCTATGGCAGCTATATGATATAGTGGTCCGATCTAATTAGGATTTTGCATATACATGAGGAGCACAGTAAAACTAATAAATACCAAGTTTGGTCAAGATATCTTGATAAACAACATTTTTTTTCATGCAACAACTTAATTTTCGACCGCTCGTTCCAATGGCAGCTATATGATATAGTGCTCCGGATTTTGCATATTTATGAGGAGCATAGTAAAACTTATAACGGCCAAGTAAGGTCAAGATATCTTGATAAACAACATTTTTTTCATACAACTTAATATACGACCGCTCGTTGCTATGGCACCTATATGATATAGTGGTCCGATCTTAATAAGATTTCGCATATATATCAGGAGCATAGTAGAAATAATAACTGCCAAGTATGGTCAAGATATCTTGATAAACAAAATTTTCTTCATGCAACAACTTAATTTTCGACCACTCGTTCCAATGGCAGCTATATAATATAGTGGTCCGATCTTATTAGGATTTGGCTGTATATGAGGAGCATAGTAAAACTAATAACTACAAAGTTTGGTCAAGATATCTTGCTAAAAACATTGCTTTTCATTCAAGAACTTAATTTTCGACATCGCGTTCCTATGGCAGCTATATGATATAGTGGTCCGATCTTATTAGGATTTTGCATATACATAAGGAGCATAGTAAAACTAACAAATACCAAGTTTGGTCAAGATATCTTGATAAACTACATTTTTTTCATACAACTAAATTTTCGTCCGCTCGTTCCTATGGCACCTATATGATATAGTAGTCCATCTTAATAGGATTTCGCATATATATGAGGAGCATAGTAAAACTAATAAACGCCGAGTTTGGTCAAGATATCTTGATAAACAAAGTTTTTTTTCCTACAACAACTTAGTTTTAGACTGATCGTTCCTATGGCAGCTATATGATATAGTGGTCCGATCTTAATAGGATTTTGCCTGTATATGAGGAGCATAGTAAAACTAACAAATGCCAAGTTTGGTCACGATATCTTGATACACAAACTTTTTTTTTCATACAAATACTTAATTTTCGACTGATCGTTCCTACGGCAGCTATATGATATAGTGGTCCGATCTTAATAGGATTTTGCCTGTATATGAGGAGCATAGTAAAACTAATAACTGCCAAGTTTGGTCAAGATATCTTGCTAAAAACATTGTTTTTCATACAAGAAGTATGGTCAAGATATCTTGATAAACAACATTTTTTTTCATGCAACAACTTAATTTTCGACCGCTCGTTCCAATGGCAGCTATATCATATAGTGCTCCGGATTTTGCATATTTATGAGGAGCATAGTAAAACTTATAACGGCCAAGTATGGTCAAGATATCTTGATAAACAACATTTTTTTCATACAACTTAATTTTCGACCGCTCGTTCCTATGGCGGCTATATGATATAGTGGTCCGATCTTAATAGGATTTCGCATATATATGAGGAGCATAGTAAAGCTAATAAATGCCAAGTTTGATCACGATATCTTGATACACAAACTTTTTTTTTCATACAAATACTTAATTTTCGACTGATCGTTCCTACGGCAGCTTTATTATATAGTGGTCCGATCTTAATAGGATTTCGCATATATATGAGGAGCATAGTAAAACTAATAAACGCCGAGTTTGGTCAAGATATCTTGATAAACAAAGTTTTTTTTCCTACAACAACTTAGTTTTAGACTGATCGTTCCTATGGCAGCTATATGATATAGTGGTCCGATCTTAATAGGATTTTGCCTGTATATGAGGAGCATAGTAAAACTAATAACTACCAAGTTTGGTCAAGATATCTTGCTAAACAACATTGTTTTTCATACAAGAACTTAATTATCGACATCGCGTTCCTATGGCAGCTATATGATATAGTGGTCCGATCTTATTAGGATTTTGCATATACATGAGGAGCACAGTAAAACTAACAAATACCAAGTTTGGTCAAGATATCTTGATAAACAACATTTTTTTTCATGCAACAACTTAATTTTCGACCGCTCGTTCCAGTGGCAGCTATATGATATAGTGCTCCGGATTTTGCATATTTATGAGGAGCATAGTCAGACTTATAACGGCCAAGTATGGTCAAGATATCTTGATAAACTACATTTTTTTCATACAACTAAATTTTCGACCGCTCGTTCCTATGGCACCTATATGATATAGTAGTCCATCATAATAGGATTTCGCATATATATGAGGAGCATAGTTAAACTAATAAATGCCAAGTTTGGTCACGATATCTTGATACACAAACTTTTTTTTTCATACAAATACTTAATTTTCGACTGATCGTTCCTACGGCAGCTATATGATATAGTGGTCCGATCTTAATAGGATTTTGCCTGTATATGAGGAGCATAGTAAAACTAATAACTACCAAGTTTGGTCAAGATATCTTGCTAAAAACATTGTTTTTCATACAACTTTTCGACTGATCGTTCCTACGGCAGCTTTATTATATAGTGGTCCGATCTTAATAGGATTTCGCATATATATGAGGAGCATAGTAAAACTAATGAACGCCGAGTTTGGTGAAGATATCTTGATAAACAAAGTTTTTTTTCGTACAACAACTTAATTTTCGACCGGTCGTTCCTATGGCAGCTGTATGATATAGTGGTCCGATCTTAATAGGATTTTGCATATATATGAGGAGCATAGTAAAACTAATAACTGCCAAGTATGGTCAAGATATCTTGATAAACAAAATTTTTTTCGTACAACAACTTAATTTTCGACCACTCGTTCCAATGGCAGCTATATTATATAGTGGTCCGATCTTAATAGGATTTCGCATATATATGAGGAGCATAGTAAAACTAATAACAGCTAAGAATGGTCCAGATATCTTGATAAACAAAATTTTTTTCATGCAACAGCTTAATTTTCGACATCGCGTTCCTATGGCAGCTATATGATATAGTGGTAAAACTTATAACGGCCAAGTATGGTCAAGATATCTTGATAAACAACATTTTTTTCATACAACAAATTAATTTTCGACCACTCGTTCCAATGGCAGCTATATTATATAGTGGTCCGATCTTAATAGGATTTCGCATATATATGAGGAGCATAGTAAAACTAATGAACGCCGAGTTTGGTCAAGATATCTTGATAAACAACATTTTTTCATACAAAAACTTAATTTTCGACCGCTCGTTCCTATGGCGGCTATATGATATAGTGGTCCGATCTTAATAGGATTTCGCATATATATGAGGAGCATAGTAAAACTAATAAATGCCAAGTTTGGTCACGATATCTTGATACACAAACTTTTTTTTCATACAAATACTTAATTTTCGACTGATCGTTCCTACGGCAGCTTTATTATATAGTGGTCCGATCTTAATAGGATTTCGCATATATATGAGGAGCATAGTAAAACTGATAAACGCCGAGTTTGGCCAAGATATCTTGATAAACAAAGTTTTTTTCCTACAACAACTTAGTTTTAGACTGATCGTTCCTATGGCAGCTTTATGATATAGTGGTCCGATCTTAATAGGATTTTGCCTGTATATGAGGAGCATAGTAAAACTAATAACTACCAAGTTTGGTCAAGATATCTTGCTAAGCAACATTGTTTTTCACACAAGAACTTAATTTTCGACTGATCGTTCCTACGGCAGCTATATGATATAGTGCTCCGGATTTTGCATATTTATGAGGAGAATAGTAAAACTTATTACGGCCAAGTATGGTCAAGATATCTTGATAAACAACATTTTTTTCATACAACTTTTCGACTGATCGTTCCTACGGCAGCTTTATTATATAGTGGTCCGATCTTAATAGGATTTCGCATATATATGAGGAGCATAGTAAAACTAATGAACGCCGAGTTTGGTCAAGATATCTTGATAAACAAAGTTTTTTTTCGTACAACAACTTAATTTTCGACCGGTCGTTCCTATGGCAGCTATATGATATAGTGGTCCGATCTTAATAGGATTTTGCATATATATGAGGAGCATAGTAAAACTAATAACTGCCAAGTATGGTCAAGATATCTTGATAAACAACATTTTTTTCATGCAACAAATTAATTTTCGACCACTCGTTCCAATGGCAGCTATATTATATAGTGGTCCGATCTTAATAGGATTTCGCATATATATGAGGAGCATAGTAAAACTAATAAACGCCGAGTTTGGTCAAGATATCTTGATAAACATAGTTTTTTTTCCTACAACAACTTAGTTTTAGACTGATCGTTCCTATGGCAGCTATATGATATAGTGGTCCGATCTTAATAGGATTTTGCCTGTATATGAGGAGCATAGTAAAACTAATAACTACCAAGTTTGGTCAAGATATCTTGCTAAACAACATTGTTTTTCATACAAGAACTTAATTTTCGACATCGCGTTCCTATGGCAGCTATATGATATAGTGGTCCGATCTTATTAGGATTTTGCATATACATGAGGAGCACAGTAAAACTAACAAATACCAAGTTTGGTCAAGATATCTTGATAAACAACATTTTTTTTCATGCAACAACTTAATTTTCGACCGCTCGTTCCAGTGGCAGCTATATGATATAGTGCTCCGGATTTTGCATATTTATGAGGAGCATAGTCAGACTTATAACGGCCAAGTATGGTCAAGATATCTTGATAAACTACATTTTTTTCATACAACTAAATTTTCGACCGCTCGTTCCTATGGCACCTATATGATATAGTAGTCCATCTTAATAGGATTTCGCATATATATGAGGAGCATAGTTAAACTAATAAATGCCAAGTTTGGTCACGATATCTTGATACACAAACTTTTTTTTTCATACAAATACTTAATTTTCGACAGATCGTTCCTACGGCAGCTATATGATATAGTGGTCCGATCTTAATAGGATTTTGCCTGTATATGAGGAGCATAGTAAAACTAATAACTACCAAGTTTGGTCAAGATATCTTGCTAAAAACATTGTTTTTCATACAACTTTTCGACTGATCGTTCCTACGGCAGCTTTATTATATAGTGGTCCGATCTTAATAGGATTTCGCATATATATGAGGAGCATAGTAAAACTAATGAACGCCGAGTTTGGTCAAGATATCTTGTTAAACAAAGTTTTTTTTCGTACAACAACTTAATTTTCGACCGGTCGTTCCTATGGCAGCTGTATGATATAGTGGTCCGATCTTAATAGGATTTTGCATATATATGAGGAGCATAGTAAAACTAATAACTGCCAAGTATGGTCAAGATATCTTGATAAACAAAATTTTTTTCATGCAACAAATTAATTTTCGACCACTCGTTCCAATGGCAGCTATATTATATAGTGGTCCGATCTTAATAGGATTTCGCATATATATGAGGAGCATAGTAAAACTAATAACTGCCAAGAATGGTCCAGATATCTTGATAAACAAAATTTTTTTCATGCAACAGCTTAATTTTCGACATCGCGTTCCTATGGCAGCTATATGATATAGTGGTAAAACTTATAACGGCCAAGTATGGTCAAGATATCTTGATAAACAACATTTTTTTCATACAACTTTTCGACTGATCGTTCCTACGGCAGCTTTATTATATAGTGGTCCGATCTTAATAGGATTTCGCATATATATGAGGAGCATAGTAAAACTAATGAACGCCGAGTTTGGTCAAGATATCTTGATAAACAACATTTTTTTTCATGCAACAACTTAATTTTCGACCGCTCGTTCCAATGGCAGCTATATCATATAGTGCTCCGGATTTTACATATTTATGAGGAGCATAGTAAAACTTATAACGGCCAAGTATGGTCAAGATATCTTGATAAACAACATTTTTTCATACAACTTAATTTTCGACCGCTCGTTCCTATGGCGGCTATATGATATAGTGGTCCGATCTTAATAGGATTTCGCATATATATGAGGAGCATAGTAAAACTAATAAATGCCAAGTTTGGTCACGATATCTTGATACACAAACTTTTTTTTTCATACAAATACTTAATTTTCGACTGATCGTTCCTACGGCAGCTTTATTATATAGTGGTCCGATCATAATAGGATTTCGCATATATATGAGGAGCATAGTAAAACTGATAAACGCCGAGTTTGGCCAAGATATCTTGATAAACAAAGTTTTTTTCCTACAACAACTTAGTTTTAGACTGATCGTTCCTATGGCAGCTATATGATATAGTGGTCCGATCTTAATAGGATTTTGCCTGTATATGAGGAGCATAGTAAAACTAATAACTACCAAGTTTGGTCAAGATATCTTGCTAAGCAACATTGTTTTTCATACAAGAACTTAATTTTCGACTGATCGTTCCTACGGCAGCTATATGATATAGTGCTCCGGATTTTGCATATTTATGAGGAGAATAGTAAAACTTATAACGGCCAAGTATGGTCAAGATATCTTGATAAACAACATTTTTTTCATACAACTTTTCGACTGATCGTTCCTACGGCAGCTTTATTATATAGTGGTCCGATCTTAATAGGATTTCGCATATATATGAGGAGCATAGTAAAACTAATGAACGCCGAGTTTGGTCAAGATATCTTGATAAACAAAGTTTTTTTTTCGTACAACAACTTAATTTTCGACCGGTCGTTCCTATGGCAGCTATATGATATAGTGGTCCGATCTTAATAGGATTTTGCATATATATGAGGAGCATAGTAAAACTAATAACTGCCAAGTATGGTCAAGATATCTTGATAAACAAAATTTTTTTCATGCAACAAATTAATTTTCGACCACTCGTTCCAATGGCAGCTATATTATATAGTGGTCCGATCTTAATAGGATTTCGCATATATATGAGGAGCATAGTAAAACGAATAACTGCCAAGAATGGTCCAGATATCTTGATAAACAAAATTTTTTTCATGCAACAGCTTAATTTTCGACTACTTGTTCCTATGGCAGCTATATGATATAGTGGTCCGATCTTATATTTTGCCTATATGAGGAGCATAGTAAAACTAATAACTGCCAAGTTTGGTCAAGATATCTTGCTAAACAACATTTTTTCTCACACAAGAAATTAATTTTCGACATCGCGTTCCTATGGCAGCTATATGATATAGTGGTCCGATCTTAATAGGATTTCGCATATATATGAGGAGCATAGTAAAACTAATATATGCCAAGTTTGGTCACGATATCTTGATACACAAACTTTTTTTTTCATACAAATACTTAATTTTCGACTGATCGTTCCTACGGCAGCTTTATTATATAGTGGTCCGATCTTAATAGGATTTCGCATATATATGAGGAGCATAGTAAAACTGATAAACGCCGAGTTTGGTCAAGATATCTTGATAAACAACATTTTTTTTCATGCAACAACTTAATTTTCGACCGCTCGTTCCAATGGCAGCTATATCATATAGTGCTCCGGATTTTGCATATTTATGAGGAGCATAGTCAAACTTATAACGGCCAAGTATGGTCAAGATATCTTGATAAACAACATTTTTTTCATACAACTTAATTTTCGACCGCTCGTTCCTATGGCAGCTATATGATATAGTGGTCCGATCTTAATAGGATTTCGCATATATATAAGGAGCATAGTAAAACTAATAAACGCCGAGTTTGGTCAAGATATCTTGATAAACAAAATTTTTTTTCGTACAACAACTTAGTTTTTGACTGATCGTTCCTATGGTAGCTATATGATAGTGATTGACGTGTTTTACTTGTGCTCCAAGATTTTTATATATTTTTTTGCGCTTTAATCCTGCTTTTTATTTCTAAATTTGGCCTTTTTTGTGCTTTATTTAAAAAGCTGTGTAATTGTGCAAAGTGTTATTCTGTTGTCGCAGCGTAAGTCTGTTAATAATTGCATTTATTGAACGCGGCGTCATTTCTGTATTGTTGTTATTGCCTGTTTTGATTCTTTTGCTTTGGTGCTCCCCTGTGCATACACTTGTTTGTGCGTGTGTTCGCTGCCGCATATTTCTGCTTGTGCATCGCGCTCTCGCAAATTTTTGCTATTGCCTTTCGCTCCAAACAATTTGTTTGTGTACCGTTTTCGTTTTGCTCTGCGCTTTCGCAACTTGCTTATTACAAGAATTATGTCGTGCTGTAAGAAACTTTGCACGTTCAAGCAGGCTGATGATTCTGCACAGCCGCAATTTGTTAATTGTTGGCTGTGTGAGAATATGATGCATGCTAAATGTGCAGGTCTCACTGGGCGTGATTGCGACAAGATCGCTGCAGTTGCAAAGAAGGGCTGCGGTGGCTTGCGTTGGTCGTGCCCAGATTGCATCGACAAGCAAATTGATTTCTCCAGAATGTATAATTCTGTGAGAAATCAATTCTTAAAATTGAATAATGTGGCTAAGCAACTGTCGAGTAAATTTGACTCGAGTTTTGAGTTGCTTGCCAATTATAAATTTGAGTCTCCAACCAATCGCCGGTTGGAGCCTCAACTTTGCAATTGCCGTCTACGTCTGTTCAGACACCTACGCCTTTCTTGTCCCTTCCTGGCAACATGGATTTATCTCCAATGTTGTCTTTATCGCCTTCCCCAAGCGACTGCCCAATTACCCCCGTTTTATCCCCTATAGTAGTTCTAGCAGAGCCCGTACCTGATACCGTCCCACTTATCCAAACTGCCTCAGCCCCGTCAGCTCCTGGCCGCAAAGGTAGACCTGCCCGTAATCTTGCCCAGATTGTTAAACACAATCATGGTGCCTCTTTAGCTCCTCCATCTCCTGTACTACCTGCAGCCCCATCAGCACCTACTTTAACGGTTGTTGCCCCTCGTAGGCAAGTTTTTGTGTCTCGACTTTCATCGGACACCACTTCTGAGTCATTGGCAGCCTATATTGCTAGCAAATCTTCTGCTAGCGTGTCAATAACTAAATTTAATTTCTCCACCCCTCGTGAAATATCATCATTCAAAATAAATGTTTCACATGATATGTTCCCAATCATTTGTGATCCCAAATTTTGGCCTCCACACATGATTGTTCACGAGTTCAAGCCAAAAAAGCGTAACCAGCCTGTCACCCTTCCAGTCCCTTCAATACCGGGTACCATTTCTGCCCCAAAAAACTAACTTCATCTTCTGACCAAATCTGTATTCATTATCAGAATGTCAAAGGTCTTATTTCAAAGCTTAAAAATCTTTTCATAGCCAGTACTTCCTTCGACTCGGATATAATAGCATTTTCCGAAACATGGTTAAATTCAACCATATCCGATTTTGAGGTATTTTCGAATACTTTTATTTTGCATAGAAATGATCGGCCGACTCGAGGTGGTGGGGTGTTAATTGCCGTTAAAGCCACTCTCCAGTCAGAACTTTTCTGTTTTAGTACGCCTACTGACGCTGAAATTATCTCAGTCAAGGTGTCTTTTCCTACACGGAATATCTATATTACATGCTCTTATGTTCCTCCTTCTTCTGATATTCAAGTTTATATGAAACATATTACTTGCATTAAAGAAGTTTCTTCACACGTGCGTGATAATGATCTATTTATGGTGTTGGGTGATTTTAATTTGCCGAACATCTCTTGGTCATTATTCACTGCCGAAAATTATCTAGTGCCCTTAGCACAGCATGATTTTATAGACTGCATGCTTGATCTTTCGTTGTTTCAAATCAATTCAATTTCTAATCATTTGAATAGAACACTTGACCTTGTATTTGTTAACAACTACCTTATCTCTAATGTGTCTAGGTACCCTCCTTTATCTCTTCCTGAGGATGTATATCATCCTACTTTAGAGATTACAATGTTCAATTGTAATCGTCTCATTTCGTGCTCATCAGCCAATAAGCCCCGCCTCTGCTTTCGCAAAGGAAATTATTCATTGCTGAATCAGCTTATTTATGCAACCGATTGGTCTTTCTTATATGACTCGGTTGATATGAATACTGCTATTACTTTTTTTATAGCACCCTAAACTCCCTCTTAGATATGAGCATTCCCAAGTCAATTCCTTCGACTACTTCTTCAAAACCACCCTGGTTTACTCCCAGATTGTCACATCTTAAAAACTTAAAATCTAAATATTTTAAAAAGTTTAAAAAGTCTGGTTCGTGTACAGACTTGGCTAAATATTCCATAGGCAAGTCGAACTTTTTTCTTCTGAATTCTCAATGCTATGAGAATTATCTAACTCGTTGTAAAAGGCAATTTGCCCAAAATCCGAGACAGTTTTACAATTTTGTAAACTTGAAGCGTAAATCTTCAAGTTTGCCAACTTCTTTTTCTTTCGGGATGGATAAAGCTAGTAATGACTCTGATTCTGCTAACCTCTTCGCTAATTTTTTCCAATCTACTTACTCCTCAGTCTGTCCTAATAATAATTCTTATCCTTATACTATTTTTTCCTCTAGTTCTATACCTCCTCCTATTATTTCACACTCCTCTCTCCTTTCAGCTATAAACTCTTTAAAATCTTCTTACTCTCCTGGGCCTGACAATATTCCTAGTTGTCTACTCAAGGAGTGTAGTTCTTCCCTTCTTTATCCATTGTAAAAGCTTTTTAATCTATCTCTTGAATCTTCTGTATTTCCATCTACTTGGAAAGAATCTTATATCATTCCTCTCCACAAGAAAGGTGGAAAGTCTGATATACAAAATTACAGGGGCATTGCAAAACTGTCCGCTATTCCTAAATTATTTGAAAAATAATCACTTCGAATTTGCAGCATTTCTGCAAATCAGTTGTTTCCCCTGTTCAACATGGATTCGTAAAGAATCGGTCAACTACGACCAATCTGCTTGAATTTACTTCCTTGGTAAATGATGCCTTTCTTTCGAAAATGCAAACTGATGTCATTTGTACTGATTTCAGTAAGGCGTTTGACTCTGTGCACCATGACATTTTACTTTTAAACTTGACCGAATAGGTTTCCCTCCGTCTCTTTTGCTTTGGATAAATTCTTATTTAAAAGGTAGGACCCAAAGAGTAATGCTGAGGCAGACTACCTCTAAACAGGTTCACGTTACTTCTGGTGTTCCTCAAGGTAGTCATCTTGGACCTTTACTCTTTACTCTTTTTATAAATGATCTCCCCTCTGTTATATCACATGCCCGTGTACTCATGTATGCGGATGATGTGAAACTTATTCTATCATACACTAATCCCCTACATCATTCTCGTCTACAAGACGATTTGAACGCTATGCAACTTTGGTGTTCGGCCAATCAATTGCATCTGAATTGTTCAAAGTGTATGTTTATGACATTTTATCGTACTACACCTTATATTGTCAGTTATACAATCGACAATACCCCTTTGCAACGTATACTAACAGTTAAGGATCTAGGCGTTCTTTTTGATTCTAAACTCTGTTTCAATCTTCACATAGATACCATCGTTAATGAGGCAAAAGGTGTACTTGGATTCATTAAACGATGGTCTAAAGAGTTTAACGATCCTTTTATAACGAAACTTCTGTACATCTCTCTTGTTCGCCCTATCCTTGAATACTGCTCTTGCGTCTGGTCTCCGCAGTATATCAATAGTCAGGATCGTATTGAATCTGTTCAGAAGCAATTTCTGCTTTTTGCCTTACGAGGTTTAAATTGGGACCCTAATCTTCGTTTGCCATCCTACTCCAGCAGGCTGCTTCTTCTTAACCTTCCGTCATTAACCAACCGTAGGACAATTCTAGGTGTTGTCCTTCTACATAAGTTGATTATTGGCGATATAGATTCTCCTTTTTCTGCTAGGGCGTCTTCAATTCTCTGTTCCGTCTAGACCAACCAGAAATTACCGCCCCTTATTCCTGTCTACGTGCACAACAGACTACGCTATGCACAATCCTTTTCGCGTGCTATGTAAAAATTATAATAGTTTGCATCACGTTTTCTCTATAGAACTTTCTCTACCCCTAATAAAATCGTTGCTTTCAGGATACCTTCGGGAAGTCACTGACCACTCCCAGCTATGAGCAGGGGCATAGCTTGCCGGACAGGCTGTAAATTTTCCCCCACCGGGTCGGTGATTTCCCATTACTTTTCTCTCTGTCCTATCTACTTAACACTCTATACATCTAGCTTAAATTTCTTTACTTTATTAACAATCTTCTTACTTTCCTTTTTCTTATTTATTGTATTTTATTAATTAATATAGCAAACTAAGATTATCTTTAATTTTACTTAAGAACACTTTTTCCTACTTACACCCTTCTGCTTAGATGTAGGCTCTAATAGCGTCACTGACAAATTTAGCTGTGAAAAGGGGCTCAGCTGGCCGGACTGGCAACTAAAACACCTTCATCGGTCGGTGATGCTATTTAGTGAACTGTGTTATCTAACTAGGCTTTTAGCATATAATTCCATTATGTATTGTATGTTTAATGAGGAAGACACTCGTTTTGTCAACCATTAATAAATAAATAAATAAATAAAAAAATAAATATAGTGGTCCGATCTTAATAGGATTTTGCCTGTGTATGAGGAGCATAGTAAAACTAATAACTACCAAGTTTGGTCAAGATATCTTGCTAAAAACATTGTTCTTCATACAAGAAGTATGGTCAAGACATCTTGATAAACAACATTTTTTTTCATGCAACAACTTAATTTTCGACCGCTCGTTCCAATGGCAGCTATATCATATAGTGCTCCGAATTTTGCATATTTATGAGGAGCATAGTAAAACTCATAACGGCCAAGTATGGTCAAGATATCTTGATAAACAACATTTTTTTCATACAACTTAATTTTCGACCGCTCGTTCCTATGGCAGCTATATGATATAGTAGTCCGATCTTAATAGGATTTCGCATATATATGAGGAGCATAGTAAAACTAATAAACGCCGAGTTTGGTCAAGATATCTTGATAAACAAAGTTTTTTTTCCTACAACAACTTAGTTTTAGACTGATCGTTCCTATGGCAGCTATATGATATAGTGGTCCGATCTTAATAGGATTTTGCCTGTATATGAGGAGCATAGTAAAACTAATAACTACCAAGTTTGGTCAAGATATCTTGCTAAACAACATTGTTTTTCATACAAGAACTTAATTTTCGACATCGCGTTCCTATGGCAGCTATATGATATAGTAGTCCGATCTTAATAGGATTTCGCATATATATGAGGAGCATAGTAAAACTAATAAACGCCGAGTTTGGTCAAGATATCTTGATAAACAAAGTTTTTTTTCCTACAACAACTTAGTTTTAGACTGATCGTTCCTATGGCAGCTATATGATATAGTGGTCCGATCTTAATAGGATTTTGCCTGTATATGAGGAGCATAGTAAAACTAATAACTACCAAGTTTGGTCAAGATATCTTGATAAACAACATTGTTTTTCATAAAAGAACTTAATTTTCGACATCGCGTTCCTATGGCAGCTATATGATATAGTGGTCCGATCTTATTAGGATTTTGCATATACATGAGGAGCACAGTAAAACTAACAAATACCAAGTTTGGTCAAGACATCTTGATAAACAACATTTTTTTTCATGCAACAACTTAATTTTCGACCGCTCGTTCCAGTGGCAGGTATATGATATAGTGCTCCGGATTTTGCATATTTATGAGGAGCATAGTAAAACTCATAACGGCCAAGTATGGTCAAGATATCTTGATTAACAACATTTTTTTCATACAACTTAATTTTCGACCGCTCGTTCCTATGGCAGCTATATGATATAGTGGTCCGATCTTAATACGATTTCGCATATATATGAGGAGCATAGTAAAACTAATGAACGCCGAGTTTGGTCAAGATATCTTGATAAACAAAGTTTTTTTTCCTACAACAACTTAGTTTTAGACTGATCGTTCCTATGGCAGCTATATGATATAGTGGTCCGATCTTAATAGGATTTAGCCTGTATATGAGGAGCATAGTAAAACTAATAACTACCAAGTTTGGTCAAGATATCTTGCTAAACAACATTGTTTTTCATACAAGAACTTAATTTTCGACATCGCGTTCCTATGGCAGCTATATGATATAGTGGTCCGATCTTATTAGGATTTTGCATATACATGGGGAGCACAGTAAAACTAACAAATACCAAGTTTGGTCAAGATATCTTGATAAACTACATTTTTTTCATACAACTAAATTTTCGTCCGCTCGTTCCTATGGCACCTATATGATATAGTAGTCCATCTTAATAGGATTTCGCATATATATGAGGAGCATAGTTAAACTAATAAATGCCATGTTTGGTCACGATATCTTGATACACAAACTTTTTTTTTCATACAAATACTTAATTTTCGACTGATCGTTCCTACGGCAGCTATATGATATAGTGGTCCGATCTTAATAGGATTTTGCCTGTATATGAGGAGCATAGTAAAACTAATAACTACCAAGTTTGGTCAAGATATCATGCTAAAAACATTGTTTTTCATACTAGAACTTAATTTTCGACAACGCGTTCCTATGGCAGCTATATGATATAGTGGTCCGATCTTATTAGGATTTTGCATATACATGAGGAGCACAGTAAAACTAATAAATACCAAGTTTGGTCAAGATATCTTGCTAAACAACATTGTTTTTCATACAAGAACTTAATTTTCGACATCCCATACCTATGGCAGCTATATGATATAGTGGTCCGATCTTATTAGGATTTTGCATATACATGAGGAGCATAGTAAAACTAATAAATGCCAAGTTTGGTTAAGATATCTTGATAAACAGCATTTTTTTCAATGCAACAACTTTATTTTCGACCGCTCGTTCCAATGGCAGCTATATGATATAGTGCTCCGGATTTTGCATATTTATGAGGAGCATAGTAAAACTTATAACGGCCAAGTAAGGTCAAGATATCTTGATAAACAACATTTTTTTCCATACAACAACTTAATTTTCGACCGTTTGTTCCTATGGCAGCTATATGATATAGTGGTCCGATCTTAATAGGATTTCGCATATATATGAGGAGCATAGTAAAACTAATAACTGCCAAGTATGGTCAAGATATCTTGATAAACAAAATTTTTTTCATGCAACAACTTAATTTTCGACCACTCGTTCCAATGGCAGCTATATTATATAGTGGTCCGATCTTATTAGGATTTGGCTGTATATGAGGAGCATAGTAAAACTAATAACTGCCAAGAATGGTCCAGATATCTTGATAAACAAAATTTTTTTCATGCAACAGCTTAATTTTCGACTACTCGTTCCTATGGCAGCTATATGATATAGTGGTCCGATCTTATATTTTGCCTATATGAGGAGCATAGTAAAACTAATAACTGCAAAGTTTGGTCAAGATATCTTGCTAAACAACATTTTTTCTCACACAAGAAATTAATTTTCGACATCGCTTTCCTATGGCAGCTATATGATATAGTGGTCCGATCTTAATAGGATTTCGCATATATATGAGGAGCATAGTAAAACTAATAACTGCCAAGAATGGTCCAGATATCTTGATAAACAAAATTTTTTTCATGCAACAACTTAATTTTCGACTACTCGTTCCTATGGCAGCTATATGATATAGTGGTCCGATCTTATATTTTGCCTATATGAGAAGCATAGTAAAACTAATAACTGCCAAGTTTGGTCAAGATATCTTGCTAAACAACATTTTTTCTCACACAAGAAATTAATTTTCGACATCGCGTTCCTATGGCAGCTATATGATATAGTGGTCCGATCTTAATAGGATTTCGCATATATATGAGGAGCATAGTAAAACTAATAAATGCCAAGTTTGGTCACGATATCTTGATACACAAACTTTTTTTTTCATACAAATACTTAATTTTCGACTGATCGTTCCTACGGCAGCTTTATTATATAGTGGTCCGATCTTAATAGGATTTCGCATATATATGAGGAGCATAGTAAAACTGATAAACGCCGAGTTTGGTCAAGATATCTTGATAAACAACGTTTTTTTCGTACAACAACTTAGTTTTAGACTGATCGTTCCTATGGTAGCTATATGATATAGTGTTCCGATCTTAATAGGATTTTGCCTGTGTATGAGGAGCATAGTAAAATTAATAACTACCAAGTATGGTCAAGATATCTTGCTAAGCAACATTGTTTTTCATACAAGAACTTAATTTTCGACATCGCGTTCCTATGGCAGCTATATGATATAGTGGTCCGATCTTATTAGGATTTTGCATACACATGAGGAGCACATTAAAACTAATAAATACCAAGATTGGTCAAGATATCTTGATAAACAATATTTTTTTTCATGCAACAACTTAATTTTCGACCGCTCGTTCCAATGGCAGCTATATGATATAGTGCTCCGGATTTTGCATATTTATGAGGAGCATAGTAAAACTCATAACGGCCAAGTATGGTCAAGATATCTTGATAAACAACATTTTTTTCATACAACTTAATTTTCGACCGCTCGTTCCTATGGCAGCTATATGATATAGTGGTCCGATCTTAATAGGATTTCGCATATATATAAGGAGCATAGTAAAACTAATAACTACAAAGTTTGGTCAAGATATCTTGCTAAAAACATTGTTTTTGATACAAGAACTTATTTTTCGACATCGCGTTCCTATGGCAGCTATATGATATAGTATATATATATATGCCAAGTATGGTCAAGATATCTTGATAAACAACGATTTTTTTCATGCAACAACTTAATTTTCGACCGTTAGTTCCAATGGCAGCTATATGATATAGTGCTCCGGATTTTGCATATTTATGAGGAGAATAGTAAAACTTATAACGGCCAAGTATGGTCAAGATATCTTGATAAACAACATTTTTTTCATACAACTTTTCGACTGATCGTTCCTACGGCAGCTTTATTATATAGTGGTCCGATCTTAATAGGATTTCGCATATATATGAGGAGCATAGTAAAACTAATGAACGCCGAGTTTGGTCAAGATATCTTGATAAACAAAGTTTTTTTTTCGTACAACAACTTAATTTTCGACCGGTCGTTCCTATGGCAGCTATATGATATAGTGGTCCGATCTTAATAGGATTTTGCATATATATGAGGAGCATAGTAAAACTAATAACTGCCAAGTATGGTCAAGATATCTTGATAAACAAAATTTTTTTCATGCAACAAATTAATTTTCGACCACTCGTTCCAATGGCAGCTATATTATATAGTGGTCCGATCTTAATAGGATTTCGCATATATATGAGGAGCATAGTAAAGCTAATAACTGCCAAGAATGGTCCAGATATCTTGATAAACAAAATTTTTTTCATGCAACAACTTAATTTTCGACAACTCGTTCCAATGGCAGCTATATGATATAGTGGTCCGATCTTATATTTTGCCTATATTAGGAGCATAGTCAAACTAATAACTGCCAAGTTTGGTCAAGATATCTTGCTAAACAACATTTTTTCTCACACAAGAAATTAATTTTCGACATCGCGTTCCTATGGCAGCTATATGACATAGTGGTCCGATCTTAATAGGATTTCGCATATATATGAGGAGCATAGTAAAACTAATAAATGCCAAGTTTGGTCACGATATCTTGATACACAAACTTTTTTTTTCATACAAATACTTAATTTTCGACTGATCGTTCCTACGGCAGCTTTATTATATAGTGGTCCGATCTTATATTTTGCCTATATGAGGAGCATAGTAAAACTAATGAACGCCGAGTTCGGTCAAGATATCTTGATAAACAAAGTTTTTTTTCGTACAACAACTTAATTTTCGACCGGTCGTTCCTATGGCAGCTATATGATATAGTGGTCCGATCTTAATAGGATTTTGCCTGTGTATGAGGAGCATAGTAAAATTAATAACTGCCAAGTATGGTCAAGATATCTTGCTAAGCAACATTGTTTTTCATACAAGAACTTAATTTTCGACATCGCGTTCCTATGGCAGCTATATGACATAGTGGTCCGATCTTAATAGGATTTCGCATATATATGAGGAGCATAGTAAAACTAATAAATGCCAAGTTTGGTCACGATATCTTGATACACAAACTTTTTTTTTCATACAAATACTTAATTTTCGACTGATCGTTCCTACGGCAGCTTTATTATATAGTGGTCCGATCTTATATTTTGCCTATATGAGGAGCATAGTAAAACTAATGAACGCCGAGTTTGGTCAAGATATCTTGATAAACAAAGTTTTTTTTCGTACAACAACTTAATTTTCGACCGGTCGTTCCTATGGCAGCTATATGATATAGTGGTCCGATCTTATTAGGATTTTGCATACACAAGAGGAGCACGGTAAAACTAATAAATACCAAGATTGGTCAAGATATCTTGATAAACAATATTTTTTTTCATGCAACAACTTAATTTTCGACCGCTCGTTCCAATGGCAGCTATATGATATAGTGCTCCGGATTTTGCATATTTATGAGGAGCATAGTCAGACTTATAACGGCCAAGTATGGTCAATATATCTTGATAAACAACATTTTCTTCATACGACAACTTAATTTTCGACTGCTCGTTCCTATGGCAGCTATATGATATAGTGGTCCGATCTTAATAGGATTTCGCATTTATATGAGGAGCATAGTAAAACTAATAACTGCCTAGTTTGGTCACGATATCTTGATACACAAACTTTTTTTTTCATACAAATACTTAATTTTCGACTGATCGTTCCTACGGCAGCTTTATTATATAGTGGTCCGATCTTAATAGGATTTTGCCTGTATATGAGGAGCATAGTAAAACTGATAAACGCCGAGTTTGGTCAAGATATCTTGATAAACAAAGTTTTTTTCGTACAACAACTTAGTTTTAGACTGATCGTTCCCATGGTAGCTATGTGATATAGTGATCCGATCTTAATAGGATTTTGCCTGTGTATGAGGAGCATAGTAAAATTAATAACTACCAAGTATGGTCAAGATATCTTGCTAAGCAACATTGTTTTTCATACAAGAACTTAGTTTTAGACTGATCGTTCCTATGGCAGCTATATGATATAGTGGTCCGATCTTAATAGGATTTTGCCTGTATATGAGGAGCATAGTAAAACTAATAACTACCAAGTTTGGTCAAGATATCTTGCTAAAAACATTGTTTTTCATACAAGAACTTAATTTTCGACATCGCGTTCCTATGGCAGCTATATGATATAGTGGTCCGATCTTATTAGGATTTTGCATATACATGAGGAGCACAGTAAAACTAACAAATACCAAGTTTGGTCAAGATATCTTGATAAACTACATTTTTTTCATACAACTAAATTTTCGACCGCTCGTTCCTATGGCACCTATATTATATAGTAGTCCATCTTAATAGGATTTCGTATATATATGAGGAGCATAGTTAAACTAATAAATGCCAAGTTTGGTCACGATATCTTGATACACAAACTTTTTTTTTCATACAAATACTTAATTTTCGACTGATCGTTCCTACGGCAGCTATATGATATAGTGGTCCGATCTTAATAGGATTTTGCCTGTATATGAGGAGCATAGTAAAACTAATAACTACCAAGTTTGGTCAAGATATCATGCTAAAAACATTGTTTTTCATACAAGAACTTAATTTTCGACATCGCGTTCCAATGGCAGCTATATGATATAGTGGTCCGATCTTATTAGGATTTTGCATATACATGAGGAGCACAGTAAAACTAATAAATACCAAGTTTGGTCAAGATATCTTGCTAAACAACATTTTTTTCATACAAGAACTTAATTTTCGACATCCCATACCTATGGCAGCTATATGATATAGTGGTCCGATCTTATTAGGATTTTGCATATACATGAGGAGCATAGTAAAACTAATAAATGCCAAGTTTGGTTAAGATATCTTGATAAACAGCATTTTTTGCAATGCAACAACTTTATTTTCGACCGCTCGTTCCAATGGCAGCTATATGATATAGTGCTCCGGATTTTGCATATTTATGAGGAGCATAGTAAAACTTATAACGGCCAAGTAAGGTCAAGATATCTTGATAAACAACATTTTTTTCCATACAACAACTTAATTTTCGACCGCTCGTTCCTATGGCAGCTATATGATATAGTGGTCCGATCTTAATAGGATTTCGCATATATATGAGGAGCATAGTAAAACTAATAACTGCCAAGTATGGTCAAGATATCTTGATAAACACAATTTTTTTCATGCAACAACTTAATTTTCGACCACTCGTTCCAATGGCAGCTATATTATATAGTGGTCCGATCTTATTAGGATTTGGCTGTATATGAGGAGCATAGTAAAACTAATAACTGCCAAGAATGGTCCAGATATCTTGATAAACAAAATTTTTTTCATGCAACAACTTAATTTTCGACTACTCGTTCCTATGGCAGCTATATGATATAGTGGTCCGATCTTATATTTTGCCTATATGAGGAGCATAGTAAAACTAATAACTGCAAAGTTTGGTCAAGATATCTTGCTAAACAACATTTTTCTCACACAAGAAATTAATTTTCGACATCGCTTTCCCTATGGCAGCTATATGATATAGTGGTCCGATCTTAATAGGATTTCGCATATATATGAGGAGCATAGTAAAACTAATAACTGCCAAGAATGGTCCAGATATCTTGATAAACAAAATTTTTTTCATGCAACAACTTAATTTTCGACTACTCGTTCCTATGGCAGCTATATGATATAGTGGTCCGATCTTATATTTTGCCTATATGAGAAGCATAGTAAAACTAATAACTGCCAAGTTTGGTCAAGATATCTTGCTAAACAACATTTTTCTCACACAAGAAATTAATTTTCGACATCGCGTTCCTATGGCAGCTATATGATATAGTGGTCCGATCTTAATAGGATTTCGAATATATATGAGGAGCATAGTAAAACTAATAAATGCCAAGTTTGGTCACGATATCTTGATACACAAACTTTTTTTTTCATACAAATACTTAATTTTCGACTGATCGTTCCTACGGCAGCTTTATTATATAGTGGTCCGATCTTAATAAGATTTCGCATATATATGAGGAGCATAGTAAAACTGATAAACGCCGAGTTTGGTCAAGATATCTTGATAAACAAAGTTTTTTTCGTACAACAACTTAGTTTTAGACTGATCGTTCCTATGGTAGCTATATGATATAGTGGTCCGATCTTAATATGATTTTGCCTGTGTATGAGGAGCATAGTAAAATTAATAACTACCAAGTATGGTCAAGATATCTTGCTAAGCAACATTGTTTTTCATACAAGAACTTAATTTTCGACATCGCGTTCCTATGGCAGCTATATGATATAGTGGTCCGATCTTATTAGGATTTTGCATACACATGAGGAGCACAGTAAAACTAATAAATACCAAGATTGGTCAAGATATCTTGATAAACAATATTTTTTTTCATGCAACAACTTAATTTTCGACCGCTCGTTCCAATGGCAGCTATATGATATAGTGCTCCGGATTTTGCATATTTATAAGGAGCATAGTAAAACTCATAACGGCCAAGTATGGTCAAGATATCTTGATAAACAACATTTTTTTCATACAACTTAATTTTCGACCGCTCGTTCCTATGACAGCTATATGATATAGTGGTCCGATCTTCATAGGATCTCGCATATATATAAGGAGCATAGTAAAACTAATAACTACAAAGTTTGGTCAAGATATCTTGCTAAAAACATTGTTTTTGATACAAGAACTTATTTTTCGACATCGCGTTCCTATGGCAGCTATATGATATAGTATATATATATAGGCCAAGTATGGTCAAGATATCTTGATAAACAACGATTTTTTCATGCAACAACTTAATTTTCGACCGTTAGTTCCAATGGCAGCTATATGATATAGTGCTCCGGATTTTGCATATTTATGAGGAGAATAGTAAAACTTATAACGGCCAAGTATGGTCAAGATATCTTGATAAACAACATTTTTTCATACAACTTTTCGACTGATCGTTCCTACGGCAGCTTTATTATATAGTGGTCCGATCTTAATAGGATTTCGCATATATATGAGGAGCATAGTAAAACTAATGAACGCCGAGTTTGGTCAAGATATCTTGATAAACAAAGTTTTTTTCGTACAACAACTTAATTTTCGACCGGTCGTTCCTATGGCAGCTATATGATATAGTGGTCCGATCTTAATAGGATTTTGCATATATATGAGGAGCATAGTAAAACTAATAACTGCCAAGTATGGTCAAGATATCTTGATAAACAAAATTTTTTTCATGCAACAAATTAATTTTCGACCACTCGTTCCAATGGCAGCTATATTATATAGTGGTCCGATCTTAATAGGATTTCGCATATATATGAGGAGCATAGTAAAACTAATAACTGCCAAGAATGGTCCAGATATCTTGATAAACAAAATTTTTTTCATGCAACAGCTTAATTTTCGACTACTCGTTCCTATGGCAGCTATATGATATAGTGGTCCGATCTTATATTTTGCCTATATGAGGAGCATAGTAAAACTAATAACTGCAAAGTTTGGTCAAGATATCTTGCTAAACAACATTTTTCTCACACAAGAAATTAATTTTCGACATCGCTTTCCTATGGCAGCTATATGATATAGTGGTCCGATCTTAATAGGATTTCGCATATATATGAGGAGCATAGTAAAGCTAATAACTGCCAAGAATGGTCCAGATATCTTGATAAACAAAATTTTTTTCATGCAACAACTTAATTTTCGACAACTCGTTCCAATGGCAGCTATATGATATAGTGGTCCGATCTTATATTTTGCCTATATGAGGAGCATAGTAAAACTAATAACTGCCAAGTTTGGTCAAGATATCTTGCTAAACAACATTTTTTCTCACACAAGAAATTAATTTTCGACATCGCGTTCCTATGGCAGCTATATGATATAGTGGTCCGATCTTAATAGGATTTCGCATATATATGAGGAGCATAGTAAAACTAATAAATGCCAAGTTTGGTCACGATATCTTGATACACAAACTTTTTTTTTCATACAAATACTTAATTTTCGACTGATGGTTCCTACGGCAGCTTTATTATATAGTGGTCCGATCTTAATAGGATTTCGCATATATATGAGGAGCATAGTAAAACTGATAAACGCCGAGTTTGGTCAAGATATCTTGATAAACAAAGTTTTTTTCGTACAACAACTTAGTTTTAGACTGATCGTTCCTATGGTAGCTATATGATATAGTGGTCCGATCTTAATAGGATTTTGCCTGTGTACGAGGAGCATAGTAAAATTAATAACTACCAAGTATGGTCAAGATATCTTGCTAAGCAACATTGTATTTCATACAAGAACTTAATTTTCGACATCGCGTTCCTATGGCAGCTATATGATATAGTGGTCCGATCTTATTAGGATTTTGCATACACATGAGGAGCACGGTAAAACTAATAAATACTAAGATTGGTCAAGATATCTTGATAAACAATATTTTTTTTCATGCAACAACTTAATTTTCGACCGCTCGTTCCAATGGCAGCTATATGATATAGTGCTCCGGATTTTGCATATTTATAAGGAGCATAGTAAAACTCATAACGGCCAAGTATGGTCAAGATATCTTGATAAACAACATTTTTTTCATACAACTTAATTTTCGACCGCTCGTTCCTATGACAGCTATATGATATAGTGGTCCGATCTTCATAGGATCTCGCATATATATAAGGAGCATAGTAAAACTAATAACTACAAAGTTTGGTCAAGATATCTTGCTAAAAACATTGTTTTTGATACAAGAACTTATTTTTCGACATCGCGTTCCTATGGCAGCTATATGATATAGTATATATATATAGGCCAAGTATGGTCAAGATATCTTGATAAACAACGATTTTTTCATGCAACAACTTAATTTTCGACCGTTAGTTCCAATGGCAGCTATATGATATAGTGCTCCGGATTTTGCATATTTATGAGGAGAATAGTAAAACTTATAACGGCCAAGTATGGTCAAGATATCTTGATAAACAACATTTTTTTCATACAACTTTTCGACTGATCGTTCCTACGGCAGCTTTATTATATAGTGGTCCGATCTTAATAGGATTTCGCATATATATGAGGAGCATAGTAAAACTAATGAACGCCGAGTTTGGTCAAGATATCTTGATAAACAAAGTTTTTTTTCGTACAACAACTTAATTTTCGACCGGTCGTTCCTATGGCAGCTATATGATATAGTGGTCCGATCTTAATAGGATTTTGCATATATATGAGGAGCATAGTAAAACTAATAACTGCCAAGTATGGTCAAGATATCTTGATAAACAAAATTTTTTCATGCAACAAATTAATTTTCGACCACTCGTTCCAATGGCAGCTATATTATATAGTGGTCCGATCTTAATAGGATTTCGCATATATATGAGGAGCATAGTAAAACTAATAACTGCCAAGAATGGTCCAGATATCTTGATAAACAAAATTTTTTTCATGCAACAGCTTAATTTTCGACTACTCGTTCCTATGGCAGCTATATGATATAGTGGTCCGATCTTATATTTTGCCTATATGAGGAGCATAGTAAAACTAATAACTGCAAAGTTTGGTCAAGATATCTTGCTAAACAACATTTTTTCTCACACAAGAAATTAATTTTCGACATCGCTTTCCTATGGCAGCTATATGATATAGTGGTCCGATCTTAATAGGATTTCGCATATATATGAGGAGCATAGTAAAGCTAATAACTGCCAAGAATGGTCCAGATATCTTGATAAACAAAATTTTTTTCATGCAACAACTTAATTTTCGACAACTCGTTCCAATGGCAGCTATATGATATAGTGGTCCGATCTTATATTTTGCCTATATGAGGAGCATAGTAAAACTAATAACTGCCAAGTTTGGTCAAGATATCTTGCTAAACAACATTTTTTCTCACACAAGAAATTAATTTTCGACATCGCGTTCCTATGGCAGCTATATGATATAGTGGTCCGATCTTAATAGGATTTCGCATATATATGAGGAGCATAGTAAAACTAATAAATGCCAAGTTTGGTCACGATATCTTGATACACAAACTTTTTTTCATACAAATACTTAATTTTCGACTGATGGTTCCTACGGCAGCTTTATTATATAGTGGTCCGATCTTAATAGGATTTCGCATATATATGAGGAGCATAGTAAAACTGATAAACGCCGAGTTTGGTCAAGATATCTTGATAAACAAAGTTTTTTTCGTACAACAACTTAGTTTTAGACTGATCGTTCCTATGGTAGCTATATGATATAGTGGTCCGATCTTAATAGGATTTTGCCTGTGTACGAGGAGCATAGTAAAATTAATAACTACCAAGTATGGTCAAGATATCTTGCTAAGCAACATTGTATTTCATACAAGAACTTAATTTTCGACATCGCGTTCCTATGGCAGCTATATGATATAGTGGTCCGATCTTATTAGGATTTTGCATACACATGAGGAGCACGGTAAAACTAATAAATACTAAGATTGGTCAAGATATCTTGATAAACAATATTTTTTTTCATGCAACAACTTAATTTTCGACCGCTCGTTCCAATGGCAGCTATATGATATAGTGCTCCGGATTTTGCATATTTATGAGGAGCATAGTCAGACTTATAACGGCCAAGTATGGTCAATATATCTTGATAAACAACATTTTTTTCATACGACAACTTAATTTTCGACTGCTCGTTCCTATGGCAGCTATATGATATAGTGGTCCGATCTTAATAGGATTTCGCATTTATATGAGGAGCATAGTAAAACTAATAACTGCCTAGTTTGGTCACGATATCTTGATACACAAACTTTTTTTTTCATACAAATACTTAATTTTCGACTGATCGTTCCTACGGCAGCTTTATTATATAGTGGTCCGATCTTAATAGGATTTCGCATATATATGAGGAGCATAGTAAAACTAATAAACGCCGAGTTTGGTCAAGATATACTAATAACTACCAAGATATCTTATCTTGCTAAAAACATTGTTTTTCATACAAGAACTTAATTTTCGACATCGCGTTCCTATGGCAGCTATATGATATAGTGGTCCGATCTTAATAGGATTTCGCATATTTATAAGGAGCATAGTAAAACTCATAACGGCCAAGTATGGTCAAGATATCTTGATAAACAACATTTTTTTCATACAACTTAATTTTCGACCGCTCGTTCCTATGGCAGCTATATGATATAGTGGTCCGATCTTAATAGGATTTCGCATATATATAAGGAGCATAGTAAAACTAATAAACGCCGAGTTTGGTCAAGATATCTTGATAAACAAAATTTTTTTTCGTACAACAACTTAGTTTTTGACTGATCGTTCCTATGGTAGCTATATGATATAGTGGTCCGATCTTAATAGGATTTTGCCTGTGTATGAGGAGCATAGTAAAACTAATAACTACCAAGTATGGTCAAGATATCTTGCTAAGCAACATTGTTTTTCATACAAGAACTTAATTTTCGACCGCTCGTTCCTATGGCAGCTATATGATATAGTAGTCCGATCTTATATTTTGCCTATATGAGGAGCATAGTAAAACTAATAACTGCCAAGTTTGGTCAAGATATCTTGCTAAACAACATTTTTTCTCACACAAGAAATTAATTTTCGACATCGCGTTCCTATGGCAGCTATATGATATAGTGGTCCGATCTTAATAGGATTTCGCATATATATGAGGAGCATAGTAAAACTAATAAACGCCGAGTTTGGTCAAGATATCTTGATAAACAAAGTTTTTTTCGTACAACCACTTAGTTTTAGACTGATCGTTCCTATGGTAGCTATATGATATAGTAGTCCGATCTTAATAGGATTTTGCCTGTGTATGAGGAGCATAGTAAAACTAATAACTACCAAGTATGGTCAAGATATCTTGCTAAGCAACATTGTTTTTCATACAAGAACTTAATTTTCGACATCGCGTTCCTATGGCAGCTATATGATATAGTGGTCCGATCTTATTAGGATTTTGCATACACATGAGGAGCACAGTAAAACTAATAAATACCAAGTTTGGTCAAGATATCTTGCTAAACAACATTGTTTTTCATAAAAGAACTTAATTTTCGACATCGCGTTCCTATGGCAGCTATATGATATAGTGGTCCGATCTTATTAGGATTTTGCATATACATGAGGAGCACAGTAAATGTAACAAATACCAAGTTTGGTCAAGATATCTTGATAAACAACATTTTTTTTCATGCAACAACTTAATTTTCGACCGCTCGTTCCAGTGGCAGCTATATGATATAGTGCTCCGGATTTTGCATATTTATGAGGAGCATAGTAAGACTTATAACGGCCAAGTATGGTCAAGATATCTTGATAAACTACATTATTTTCATACAACTTAATTTTCGACCGCTCGTTCCTATGGCACCTATATGATATAGTAGTCCGATCTTAATAGGATTTCGCATATGTATGAGGAGCATAGGTAAACTAATAAATGCCAAGTTTGGTCACGATATCTTGATACACAAACTTTTTTTTTCATACAAATACTTAATTTTCGACTGATCGTTCCTACGGCAGCTATATGATATAGTGGTCCGATCTTAATAGGATTTTGCCTGTATATGAGGAGCATAGTAAAACTAATAACTACCAAGTTTGGTCAAGATATCTTGCTAAAAACATTGTTTTTCATACAAGAACTTAATTTTCGACATCGCGTTCCTATGGCAGCTATATGATATAGTGGTCCGATCTTATTAGTATTTTGCATATACATGAGGAGCACAGTAAAACTAATAAATACCAAGTTTGGTCAAGATATCTTGATAAACAACATTTTTTTTCATGCAACAACTTAATTTTCGACCGCTCGCTCCAATGGCAGCTATATGATATAGTGCTCCGGATTTTGCATATTTATGAGGAGCATAGTAAAACTTATAACGGCCAAGTAAGGTCAAGATATCTTGATAAACAACATTTTTTTCCATACAACAACTTAATTTTCGACCGCTCGTTCCTATGGCAGCTATATGATATAGTGGTCCGATCTTAATAGGATTTTGCCTATATATGAGGAGCATAGTAAAACTAATAACTGCCAAGTATGGTCAAGATATCTTGATAAACAAAATTTTTTTCATGCAACAACTTAATTTTCGACCACTCGTTCCAATGGCAGCTATATTATATAGTGGTCCGATCTTATTAGTATTTGGCTGTATATGAGGAGCATAGTAAAACTAATAACTACAAAGTTTGGTCAAGATATCTTGCTAAAAACATTGTTTTTCATACAAGAACTTAATTTTCGACATCGCGTTCCTATGGCAGCTATATGATATAGTGGTCCGATCTTATTAGGATTTTGCATATCCATGAGGAGCATAGTAAAACTAATAAATACCAAGTTTGGTCAAGATATCTTGATATAACTAATAACTACAAAGTTTGGTCAAGATATCTTGCTAAACAACATTGTTTTTCATACAAGAACTAAATTTTCGACATCGCGTTCCTATGGCACCTATATGATATAGTGGTCCGATCTTATTAGTATTTTGCATATACATGAGGAGCACAGTAAAACTAATAAATACCAAGTTTGGTCAAGATATCTTGATAAACAACATTTTTTTTCATGCAACAACTTAATTTTCGACCGCTCGTTCCAATGGCAGCTATATGATATAGTGCTCCGGATTTTGCATATTTAAAAGGAGCATAGTAAAACTTATAACGGCCAAGTATGGTCAAGATATCTTGATAAACCACATTTTTTTCATACAACTTAATTTTCGACCGCTCGTTCCTATGGCAGCTATATGATATAGTGGTCCGATCTTAATAGGATTTCGCATATATATGAGGAGCATAGTAAAACTAATAAACGCCGAGTTTGGTCAAGATATCTTGATAAACAAAGTTTTTTTCGTACAACCACTTAGTTTTAGACTGATCGTTCCTATGGTAGCTATATGATATAGTGGTCCGATCTTAATAGGATTTTGCCTGTGTATGAGGAGCATAGTAAAACTAATAACTGCCAAGTATGGTCAAGATATCTTGATAAACAAAATTTTTTTCATGCAACAACTTAATTTTCGACCACTCGTTCCAATGGCAGCTATATTGTATAGTGGTCCGATCTTATTAGGATTTGGCTGTATATGAGGAGCATAGTAAAACTAATAACTACAAAGTTTGGTCAAGATATCTTGCTAAAAACATTGTTTTTCATACAAGAACTTAATTTTCGACATCGCGTTCCTATGGCAGCTATATGATATAGTGGTCCGATCTTATTAGGATTTGGATATACATGAGGAGCATAGTAAAACTAATAAATACCAAGTTTGGTCAAGATATCTTGATATAACTAATAACTACAAAGTTTGGTCAAGATATCTTGCTAAACAACATTGTTTTTCATACAAGAACTAAATTTTCGACATCGCGTTCCTATGGCACCTATATGATATAGTGGTCCGATCTTATTAGTATTTTGCATATACATGAGGAGCACAGTAAAACTAATAAATACCAAGTTTGGTCAAGATATCTTGATAAACAACATTTTTTTTCATGCAACAACTTAATTTTCGACCGCTCGTTCCAATGGCAGCTATATGATATAGTGCTCCGGATTTTGCATATTTATAAGGAGCATAGTAAAACTTACAACGGCCAAGTATGGTCAAGATATCTTGATAAACAACATTTTTTTTATACAACTTAATTTTCGACCGCTCGTTCCTATGGCAGCTATATGATATAGTGGTCCGATCTTAATAGGATTTCGCATATATATGAGGAGCATAGTAAAACTAATAAACGCCGAGTTTGGTCAAGATATCTTGATAAACAAAGTTTTTTTCGTACAACCACTTAGTTTTAGACTGATCGTTCCTATGGTAGCTATATGATATAGTGGTCCGATCTTAATAGGATTTTTCCTGTGTATGAGGAGCATAGTAAAACTAATAACTACCAAGTATGGTCAAGATATCTTGCTAAGCAACATTGTTTTTCATACAAGAACTAAATTTTCGACATCGCGTTCCTATGGCAGCTATATGATATAGTGGTCCGATCTTATTAGTATTTTGCATATACATGAGGAGCACAGTAAAACTAATAAATACCAAGTTTGGTCAAGATATCTTGATAAACAACATTTTTTTTCATGCAACAACTTATTTTTCGACCGCTCGTTCCAATGGCAGCTATATGATATAGTGCTCCGGATTTTGCATATTTATAAGGAGCATAGTAAAACTTATAACGGCCAAGTATGGTCAAGATATCTTGATAAACAACATTTTTTTCATACAACTTAATTTTCGACCGCTCGTTCCTATGGCAGCTATATGATATGGTGGTCCGATCTTATTAGGATTTTGCATTCACATGAGGAGCATAGTAAAACTAATAAATACCAAGTTTGGTCAAGATATCTTGATATAACTAATAACTACAAAGTTTGGTCAAGATATCTTGCTAAACAACATTGTTTTTCATACAAGAACTTAATTTTCGAAATCGCGTTCCTATGGCAGCTATATGATATAGTGGTCCGATCTTATTAGTATTTTGCATATACATGAGGAGCACAGTAAAACTAATAAATACCAAGTTTGGTCAAGATATCTTGATAAACAACATTTTTTTTCATGCAACAACTTAATTTTCGACCGCTCGTTCCAATGGCAGCTATATGATATAGTGCTCCGGATTTTGCATATTTATAAGGAGCATAGTAAAACTTACAACGGCCAAGTATGGTCAAGATATCTTGATAAACAACATTTTTTTCATACAACTTAATTTTCGACCGCTCGTTCCTATGGCAGCTATATGATATAGTGGTCCGATCTTAATAGGATTTCGCATATATATGAGGAGCATAGTAAAACTAATAAACGCCGAGTTTGGTCAAGATATCTTGATAAACAAAGTTTTTTTCGTACAACCACTTAGTTTTAGACTGATCGTTCCTATGGTAGCTATATGATATAGTGGTCCGATCTTAATAGGATTTTGCCTGTGTATGAGGAGCATAGTAAAACTAATAACTACCAAGTATGGTCAAGATATCTTGCTAAGCAACATTGTTTTTCATACAAGAACTAAATTTTCGACATCGCGTTCCTATGGCAGCTATATGATATAGTGGTCCGATCTTATTAGTATTTTGCATATACATGAGGAGCACAGTAAAACTAATAAATACCAAGTTTGGTCAAGATATCTTGATAAACAACATTTTTTTTCATGCAACAACTTAATTTTCGACCGCTCGTTCCAATGGCAGCTATATGATATAGTGCTCCGGATTTTGCATATTTATAAGGAGCATAGTAAAACTTATAACGGCCAAGTATGGTCAAGATATCTTGATAAACAACATTTTTTTCATACAACTTAATTTTCGACCGCTCGTTCCTATGGCAGCTATATGATATGGTGGTCCGATCTTATTAGGATTTTGCATTCACATGAGGAGCATAGTAAAACTAATAAATACCAAGTTTGGTCAAGATATCTTGATATAACTAATAACTACAAAGTTTGGTCAAGATATCTTGCTAAACAACATTGTTTTTCATACAAGAACTTAATTTTCGAAATCGCGTTCCTATGGCAGCTATATGATATAGTGGTCCGATCTTATTAGGATCTTGCATATACATGAGGAGCACAGTAAAACTAACAAATACCAAGTTTGGTCAAGATATCTTGATAAACAACATTTTTTTTTCATGCAACAACTTAATTTTCGACCGCTCGTTCCAGTGGCAGCTTTATTATATAGTGGTCCGAACTTAATAGTATTTCGCATATATATGAGGAGCATAGTAAAACTAATAAACGCCGAGTTTGGTCAAGATATCTTGATAAACAAAGTTTTTTTCGTACAACCACTTAGTTTTAGACAGATCGTTCCTATGGCAGCTATATGATATAGTGGTCCGATCTTAATAGGATTTCGCTTATATATGAGGAGCATTGTAAAACTAATAACTGCCAAGTATGGTCAAGATATCTTGATAAACAATATTTTTTTTCATGCAACAACTTAATTTTCGATTGCTCGTTCCAATGGCAGCTATATGATTTTGCATATTTATAAGGAGCATAGTAAAACTTACAACGGCCAAGTATGGTCAAGATATCTTGATAAACAACATTTTTTTCATACAACTTAATTTTCGACCTCTCGTTCCTATGGCAGCTATATGATATAGTGGTCCGATCTTAATAGGATTTCGCATATATATGAGGGGCATAGTAAAACTAATAAACGCCGAGTTTGGTCAAGACATCTTGATAAACAAAGTTTATTTTCGTACAACAACTTAGTTTTAGACTGATCGTTCCTATGGCAGCTATATGATATAGTGGTCCGATCTTAATAGGATTTTGCCTGTATATGAGGAGCATAGTAAAACTAATAACTACCAAGTTTGGTCAAGATATCTTGCTAAACAACATTGTTTTTCATAAAAGAACTTAATTTTCGACATCGCGTTCCTATGGCAGCTATATGATATAGTGGTCCGATCTTATTAGGATTTTGCATATACATGAGGAGCACAGTAAAACTAACAAATACCAAGTTTGGTCAAGATATCTTGATAAACAACATTTTTTTTCATGCAACAACTTAATTTTCGACCGCTCGTTCCAGTGGCAGCTATATGATATAGTGCTCCGGATTTTGCATATTTATGAGGAGCATAGTAAGACTTATAACGGCCAAGTATGGTCAAGATATCTTGATAAACTACATTATTTTCATACAACTTAATTTTCGACCGCTCGTTCCTATGGCACCTATATGATATAGTAGTCCGATCTTAATAGGATTTCGCATATATCTGAGGAGCATAGGTAAACTAATAAATGCCAAGTTTGGTCACGATATCTTGATACACAAACTTTTTTTTTCATACAAATACTTAATTTTCGACTGATCGTTCCTACGGCAGCTATATGATATAGTGGTCCGATCTTAATAGGATTTTGCCTGTATATGAGGAGCATAGTAAAACTAATAACTACCAAGTTTGGTCAAGATATCTTGCTAAAAACATTGTTTTTCATACAAGAACTTAATTTTCGACATCGCGTTCCTATGGCAGCTATATGATATAGTGGTCCGATCTTATTAGGATTTTGCATATACATGAGGAGCACAGTAAAACTAATAAATACCAAGTTTGGTCAAGATATCTTGATAAACAACATTTTTTTTCATGCAACAACTTAATTTTCGACCGCTCGTTCCAATGGCAGCTATATGATATAGTGCTCCGGATTTTGCATATTTATGAGGAGCATAGTAAAACTTATAACGGCCAAGTAAGGTCAAGATATCTTGATAAACAACATTTTTTTCCATACAACAACTTAATTTTCGACCGCTCGTTCCTATGGCAGCTATATGATATAGTGGTCCGATCTTAATAGGATTTGGCTGTATATGAGGAGCATAGTAAAACTAATAACTACAAAGTTTGGTCAAGATATCTTGCTAAAAACATTGTTTTTCATACAAGAACTTAATTTTCGACATCGCGTTCCTATGGCAGCTATATGATATAGTGGTCCGATCTTATTAGGATTTTGCATATACATCAGGAGCATAGTAAAACTAATAAATACCAAGTTTGGTCAAGATATCTTGATATAACTAATAACTACAAAGTTTGGTCAAGATATCTTGCTAAACAACATTGTTTTTCATACAAGAACTAAATTTTCGACATCGCGTTCCTATGGCACCTATATGATATAGTGGTCCGATCTTATTAGTATTTTGCATATACATGAGGAGCACAGTAAAACTAATAAATACCAAGTTTGGTCAAGATATCTTGATAAACAACTTTTTTTTTCATGCAACAACTTAATTTTCGACCGCTCGTTCCAATGGCAGCTATATGATATAGTGCTCCGGATTTTGCATATTTATAAGGAGCATAGTAAAACTTATAACGGCCAAGTATGGTCAAGATATCTTGATAAACAACATTTTTTTCATACAACTTAATTTTCGACCGCTCGTTCCTATGGCAGCTATATGATATAGTGGTCCGATCTTAATAGGATTTCGCATATATATGAGGAGCATAGTAAAACTAATAAACGCCGAGATTGGTCAAGATATCTTGATAAACAAAGTTTTTTTTCGTACAACAACTTAGTTTTTGACTGATCGTTCCTATGGCAGCTATATGATATAGTGGTCCGATCTTAATAGGATTTTGCCTGTATATGACGAGTATAGTAAAACTAATAACTACCAAGTTTGGTCAAGCTATCTTGCTAAAAACATTGTTTTTCATACAACAACTTAATTTTAGACATCGCGTTCCTATGGCAGCTATATGATATAGTGGTCCGATCTTATTAGGATTTTGCATATACATGAGGAGCACAGTAAAACTAATAAATACCAAGTTTGGTCAAGATATCTTGCTAAACAACATTGTTTTTCATACAAGAACTTAATTTTCGACATCCCATACCTATGGCAGCTATATGATATAGTGGTCCGATCTTATTAGGATTTTGCATATACATGAGGAGCATAGTAAAACTAATAAACGCCGAGTTTGGTCAAGATAACTTGATAAACAGCATTTTTTTCAATGCAACTACTTAATTTTCGACCGCTCGTTCCAATGGCAGCTATATGATATAGTGCTCCGGATTTTGCAAATATATGAGGAGCATAGTAAAACTTATAACGGCCAAGTATGGTCAAGATATCTTGATAAACAAAATTTTTTTTCATGCAACAACTTAATTTTCGACCGCTCGTTCCTATGGCAGCTATATCATATAGTGCTCCGGATTTTGCATATTTATGAGGAGCATAGTAAAACTTATTACGGCCAAGTATGGTCAAGATATCTTGATAAACAACATTTTTATACCCTTGCAGAGGGTATTTTAATTTTGTCGTGAAATGTGTAACGCATAGAAGGGGACATCTCCGACCCCATAAAGTATATATATTTTTGATCAGCATCAACAGCCGAGTCGATATAGCCATGTCCGTCTGTCCGTCTGTCTGTTTCTATGCGAACTAGTCCCTCAGTTTTAAAGCTATCTTAATGAAACTTTGCAGAAGTCCCTATTTCTGTTGCACGCAGCACATATGTCAAAACCAGCTGGATCGGACCACTATATCATATAGCTGCCATAGGAACGATCGGTCGAAAATTAAGTTTTTGTATGAAAAAACCTTTTGTTTATCAAGATATCTTGACCAAACTCGACATTTATTAGTTTTACTATGCTCCTCATATATATGCAAAATTCTATTAAGATCGGACCACTATATCATATAGCCGCCATAGGAACGATCGGTCGAAAATTAAGTTTTTGTATGAAAAAACATTTTGCTTGTCAAGATATCTTGACCAAACTCGGCATTTATTAGTTTTACTAAGCTCCTCATATATATGCAAAATCCTATTAAGATCGGACCACTATATCATATGGCTGCCATAGGAACGATCGGTCGAAAATTAAGTTTTTGTATGAAAAAACATTTTGTTTGTCAAGATATCTTGACCAAACTCGGCATTTATTAGTTTTACTAAGCTCCTCATATATATGCAAAATCCTATTAAGATCGGACCACTATATCATATAGCTGCCATAGGAACGATCGGTCGAAAATTAAGTTTTTGTATGAAAAAACCTTTTGTTTATCAAGATATCTTGACCAAACTTGGTAGTTATTAGTTTTACTATGCTCCTCATATATATGCAAAATTCTATTAAGATCGGACCACTATGTCATATAGCCGCCATAGGAACGATCGGTCGAAAATTAAGTTTTTGTATGAAAAAACATTTTGTTTGTCAAGATATCTTGACCAAACTCGGCATTTATTAGTTTTACTAAGCTCCTCATATATATGCAAAATCCTATTAAGATCGGACCACTATATCATATAGCTGCCATAGGAACGATCGATCGAAAATTAAGTTTTTGTATGAAAAAACATTTTGTTTTTCAAGATATCTTAACCAATCTCGGCATGTATTAGTTTTACTATGCTCCTCATATATATGCAAAATCCTATTAAGATCGGACCACTATATCATATTATTAAGTTTTTGTATGGAGAATTTTTTGTTTTTCATGATTTTGCGATTAAACACGGCATTTAAAGATTTCACTATGCTTCCTTCATTTTTGCTAAATCTTATTTACATCGGTTTTTGATTAAAAGCCTTTTTTTTTGTTTATCAATATACCTTGACCAAACTCGGCCTTAACCATTTTCTCGGCATTAAAAGGTTGGGTCTGCAAGGGTATTAGATCTTCGGCATGCCGAAGATAGCCCTTCTTTCTCGTTTTATACAACTTAATTTTCGACCGTTCGTTTCTATGGCAGCTATATGATATAGTGGTCCGATCTTAATAGGATTTCGCATATATATGAGGAGCAAGATTTTTATTTATTTTTTTGTGCTTTAATCCTGCTTTTTATTTCTAATTTTGGCCTTTTTTGTGCTTTATTTAAGAAGCTGTATAATTGTGCAAAGTGTTATTCTGTTGTTGCAGCGTAAGTCTGTTAATAATTGCATTTATTGAACGCGGCGTCAGTTCTGTATTGTTGTTATTGCCTGTTTTGATTCTTTTGCTTTGGTGCTCCCCTGTGCATACACTTGTTTGTGCGTGTGTTCGCTGCCGCATATTTCTGCTTGTGCATCGCGCTCTCGCAAATTTTTGCTATTGCCTTTCGCTCCAAACAATTTGTTTGTGTACAATAATTGTTTTTGAGTGTTTACTTGCTCTATTCTTGTGCACCGTTTTCGTTTTGCTCTGCGCTCTCGCAACTTGCTTACTTGTAATAATTATGTCGTGCTGTAAGAAACCTTGCACGTTCAAGCAGGCTGATGATTCTGCACAGCCGCAATTTGTTAATTGCTGGCTGTGTGAGAATATGATGCATGCTAAATGTGCAGGTCTCACTGGGCGTGATTGCGACAAGATCGCTGCAGTTGCCAAGAAGGGCTGCGGTGGCTTGCGTTGGTCGTGCCCAGATTGCATCGACAAGCAAATTGATTTCTCCAGAATGTATAATTCTGTGAGAAATCAATTCTTAAAATTGAATAATGTGGCTAAGCAACTGTCGAGTAAATTTGACTCGAGCTTTGAGTTGCTTGCCAATTATAAATTTGAGTCTCTAACCAATCGCCGGTTGGAGCCTCAACTTTTGCAATTGCCGTCTACGTCTGTTCAGACACCTACGCCTTTCTTGTCCCTACCTAGCAACATGGATTTATCTCCAATGTTGTCTTTATCGCCTTCCCCAAGCGACTGCCCAATTACCTCCGTTTTATCCCCTATAGTAGTTCCAGCAGAGCCCGTACCTGATACCGTCCCAGTTATCCAAACTGCCTCAGCCCCGTCAGCTCCTGGCCGCAAAGGTAGACCTGCGCGTAATCTTGCCCAGATTGTTAAACACAATCATGGTGCCTCTTTAGCTCCTCCATCTCCTGTATTACCTGCAGCCCCATCAGCACCTACTTTAACGGTTGTTGCCCCTCGTAGGCAAGTTTTTGTGTCTCGACTTTCATCGGACACCACTTCTGAGTCATTGGCAGCCTATATTGCTAGCAAATCTTCTGCTAGCGTGTCAATAACCAAATTTAATTTCTCCACCCCTCATCATTCAAAATAAATGTTTCACATGATATGTTCCCAATCATTTGTGATCCCAAATTTTGGCCTCCACACATGATTGTTCACGAGTTCAAGCCAAAAAAGCGTAACCAGCCTGTCACCCTTCCAGTCCCTTCAATACCGGCTACCATTTCTGCCCCAAAAAACTAACTTCATCTTCTGACCAAATCTGTATTCATTATCACAATGTCAGAGGTCTTATTTCAAAGCTTAAAAATCTTTACATGGCCAGTACTTCCTTCGACTCGGATATAATAGCATTTTCCGAAACATGGTTAAATTCAACCATATCCGATTTTGAGGTATTTTCGAATAGTTTTATTTTGCATAGAAATGATCGGCCGACTCGAGGTGGTGGGGTGTTAATTGCCGTTAAAGCCACTCTCCAGTCAGAACTTTTCTGTTTTAGTACGCCTACTGACGCTGAAATTATCTCAGTCAAGGTGTCTTTTCCTACACGGAATATCTATATTACATGCTCTTATGTTCCTCCTTCTTCTGATATTCAAGTTTATATGAAACATATTACTTGTATTAAAGAAGTTTCTTCACACGTGCGTGATAATGACCTATTTATGGTGTTGGGTGATTTTAATTTGCCGAACATCTCTTGGTCATTATTCACTGCCGAAAATTATCTAGTGCCCTTAGCACAGCATGATTTTATAGACTGCATGCTTGATCTTTCGTTGTTTCAAATCAATTCAATTTCTAATCATTTGAATAGAACACTTGACCTTGTATTTGTTAACAACTACCTTATCTCTAATGTGTCTAGGTACCCTCCTTTATCTCTTCCTGAGGATGTTTATCATCCTACTTTAGAGATTACAATGTTCAATTGTAATCGTCTCATTTCGTGCTCATCAGCTAATAAGCCCCGCCGCTGCTTTCGCAAAGGAAATTATTCATTGCTGAATCAGCTTATTTATGCAACCGATTGGTCTTTCTTATATGACTCGGTTGATATGAATACTGCTATTACTTTTTTTTATAGCACCCTAAACTCCCTCTTAGATATGAGCATTCCCAAGTCAATTCCTTCGACTACTTCTTCAAAACCACCCTAGTTTACTCCCAGATTGTCACATCTTAAAAACTTAAAATCTAAATATTTTAAAAAGTTTAAAAGTCTGATTCGTGTACAGACTTGGCTAAATATTCCTTACCCAAGTCGAACTTCTTTCTTCTGAATTCTCAATGCTATGAGAATTATCTAACTCGTTGTAAAAGGCAATTTGCCCAAAATCCGAGACAGTTTTACAATTTTGTAAACTTGAAGCGTAAATCTTCAAGTTTGCCAACTTCATTTTCTTTCGGGATGGATAAAGCTAGTAATGACTCTGATTCTGCTAACCTCTTTGCTTATTTTTATACCCTTGCAGAGGGTATTATAATTTTGTCGTGAAATGTGTAACGCATAGAAGGAGACATCTCCGACCCCATAAAGTATATATATTCTTGATCAGCATCAACAGCCGAGTCGATATAGCCATGTCCGTCTGTCCGTCTGTCCGTCTGTCTGTTTCTATTCGAACTAGTCCCTCAGTTTTAAAGCTATCTTAATGAAACTTTGCAGAAGTCCCTATTTCTGTTGCACGCAGCACATATGTCAAAACCAGCTGGATCGGACCAGTATATCATATAGCTGCCATAGGAACGATCGGTCGAAAATTAAGTTTTTGTATGAAAAAACATTTTGTTTGTCAAGATATCTTGACCAAACTCGGCATTTATTAGTTATACTAAGCTCCTCATATATATGCAAAATCCTATTAAGATCGGACCACTATATCATATAGCTGCCATAGGAAGGATCGGTCGAAAATTAAGTTTTTGTATGAAAAAACCTTTTGTTTATCAAGATATCTTGACCAAACTCGACATTTATTAGTTTTACTATGCTCCTCATATATATGCAAAATTCTATTAAGATCGGACCACTATATCATATAGCCGCCATAGGAACGATCGGTCGAAAATTAAGTTTTTGTATGAAAAAACATTTTGTTTGTCAAGATATCTTGACCAAACTCGGCATTTATTAGTTTTACTATGCTCCTCATATATATGCAAAATCCTATTAAGATCGGACCACTATATCATATAGCTGCCATAGGAACGATCGGTCGAAAATTAAGTTTTTGTATGAAAAAACATTTTGTTTGTCAAGATATCTTGACCAAACTCGGCATTTATTAGTTATACTAAGCTCCTCATATATATGCAAAATCCTATTAAGATCGGACCACTATATCATATAGCTGCCATAGGAAGGATCGGTCGAAAATTAAGTTTTTGTATGAAAAAACCTTTTGTTTATCAAGATATCTTGACCAAACTCGACATTTATTAGTTTTACTATGCTCCTCATATATATGCAAAATTCTATTAAGATCGGACCACTATGTCATATAGCCGCCATAGGAACGATCGGTCGAAAATTAAGTTTTTGTATGAAAAAACATTTTGTTTGTCAAGATATCTTGACCAAACTCGGCATTTATTAGTTTTACTAAGCTCCTCATATATATGCAAAATCCTATTAAGATCGGACCACTATATCATATAGCTGCCATAGGAACGATCGATCGAAAATTAAGTTTTTGTATGAAAAAACATTTTGTTTTTCAAGATATCTTAACCAAACTCGCCATTTATTAGTTTTACTATGCTCCTCATATATATGCAAAATCCTATTAAGATCGGACCACTATATCATATTATTAAGTTTTTGTATGGAGAATTTTTTTGTTTTTCATGATTTTGCGATTAAACACGGCATTTAAAGATTTCACTATGCTTCCTTCATTTTTGCTAAATCTTATTTACATCGGTTTTTTGATTAAAAGCCTTTTTTTTGTTTATCAATATACCTTGACCAAACTCGGCCTTAACCATTTTCTCGGCATTAAAAGGTTGGGTCTGCAAGGGTATTAGATCTTCGGCATGCCGAAGATAGCCCTTCTTTCTCGTTTCCAATCGACTTACTCCTCAGTCTGTCCTAATAATAATTCTTATCTTTATACTATTTCTTCCTCTAGTTCTATACCTCCTCCTATTATTTCACACTCCTCTCTCCTTTCAGCTATAAACTCTTTAAAATCTTCTTACTCTCCTGGGCCTGACAATATTCCTAGTTGTCTACTAAAGGAGTGTAGTTCTTCCCTTCCTTATCCATTGCAAAAGCTTTTTAATCTATCTCTTGAATCTTCTGTCTTTCCATCTCTTTGGAAAGAATCTTATATCATTCCTCTCCACAAGAAAGGTGGAAAGTCTGATATACAAAATTGCAGGGGCATTACAAAACTGTCGGCTATTCCTAAATTATTTGAAAAAATAATCACTTCGAATTTGCAGCATTTCTGCAAATCAGTTGTTTCCCCTGTTCAACATGGATTCGTTAAGAATCGGTCAACTACGACCAATCTGCTTGAATTTACTTCCTTGGTAAATTATGCTTTTCTTTCGAAAATGCAAACTGATGTCATTTATACTGACTTCAGTAAGGCGTTTGACTCTGTGCACCATGACATTTTACTTTTTAAACTTGACCGAATAGGTTTCCCTCCGTCTCTTTTGCTTTGGATAAATTCTTATTTAAAAGGTAGGACCCAAAGAGTAATGCTGAGGCAGACTACCTCTAAACAGGTTCACGTTACTTCTGGTGTTCCTCAAGGTAGTCATCTTGGACCTTTACTCTTTACTCTTTTTATAAATGATCTCCCCTCGGTTATATCACATGCCCGTGTACTCATGTATGCGGATGATGTGAAACTTATTCTATCATACACTAATCCCCTACATCATTCTCGTCTACAAGACGATTTGAACGCTATGCAACTTTGGTGTTCGGCCAATCAATTGCATCTGAATTGTTCAAAGTGTATGTTTATGACATTTTATCGTACTACACCTTATCTTGTCAGTTATACAATCGACAATACCCCTTTGCAACGTATACTAACAGTTAAGGATCTAGGCGTTCTTTTTGATTCTAAACTCTGTTTCAATCTTCACATAGATACCATCGTTAATGAGGCAAAAGGTGTACTTGGATTCATTAAACGATGGTCTAAAGTGTTTAACGATCCTTTTATAACGAAACTTCTTTACATCTCTCTTGTTCGCCCTATCCTTGAATACTGCTCTTGCATCTGGTCTCCGCAGTATAACAATAGCCAGGATCGTTTTGAATCTGTTCAGAAGCAATTTCTGCTTTTTGCCTTACGAGGTTTAAATTGGGACCCTAATCTTCGGTTGCCATCCTACTCCAGCAGGCTGCTTCTTCTTAACCTTCCGTCATTAACCAACCGTAGGACAATTCTTGGTGTTGTCCTTCTACATAAGTTGATTATTGGCGATATAGATTCTCCTTTTCTGCTAGGGCGTCTTCAATTCTCTGTTCCGTCTAGACCAACCAGAAATTACCGCCCCTTATTCCTGTCTACGTGCACAACAGACTACGCTATGCACAATCCTTTTCGCGTGCTATGTAAAAATTATAATAGTTTGCATCACGTTTTCTCTATAGAACTTTCTCTACCCCTAATAAAATCGTTGCTTTCAGGATACCTTCGGGAAGTCACTGACCATTCCCAGCTATGAGGAGGGGCATAGCTTGCCGGACAGGCAGTAAATTTTCCCCCACCGGGTCGGTGATTTCCCATTACTTTTCTCTCTGTCCTATCTACTTAACACTCTATACATCTAGCTTAAATTTCTTTACTTTATTTACAATCTTCTTACTTTCCTTTTTCTTATTTATTGTATTTTATTAATTAATATAGCAAACTAAGATTATCTTTAATTTTACTTAAGAACACTTTTTTCCTACTTACACCCTTCTGCTTAGATGTAGGCTCTAATAGCGTCACTGACAAATTTAGCTGTGAAAAGGGGCACAGCTGGCCGGACTGGCAACTAAAACACCTCCATCGGTCGGTGGTGCTATTTAGAGAACTGTGTTATCTAACTAGGCTTTTAGCATATAATGCCATTATGTATTGTATGTATAATGAGGAAGACACTCGTTTTGTCGACCATTAATAAATAAATAAAATAAAAAATAAAAAAAAACGAGCGGTCGAAAATTAAGTTGTATAAAACGAGAAAGAAGGGCTATCTTCGGCATGCCGAAGATCTAATACCCTTGCAGACCCAACCTTTTAATGCCGAGAAAATGGTTAAGGCCGAGTTTGGTCAAGGTATATTGATAAACAAAAAAAAAGGATTTTAATCAAAAACCGATGTAAATAAGATTTAGCAAAAATGAAGGAAGCATAGTGAAATCTTTAAATGCCGTGTTTAATCGCAAAATCATGAAAAACAAAAAATTCTCCATACAAAAACTTAATAATATGATATAGTGGTCCGATCTTAATAGGATTTTGCATATATATGAGGAGCATAGTAAAACTAATAAATGCAGAGTTTGGTTAAGATATCTTGAAAAACAGAATGTTTTTTCATACAAAAACTTAATTTTCGATCGATCGTTCCTATGGCAGCTATATGATATAGTGGTCCGATCTTAATAGGATTTTGCATATATATGAGGAGCTTAGTAAAACTAATAAATGCCGAGTTTGGTCAAGATATCTTGATAAACAAAAGGTTTTTTCATACAAAAACTTAATTTTCGACCGATCGTTCCTATGGCAGCTATATGATATAGTGGTCCGATCTTAATAGGATTTTGCATATATATGAGGAGCTTAGTAAAACTAATAAATGCCGAGTTTGGTCAAGATATCTTGACAAACAAAATGTTTTTTCATACAAAAACTTAATTTTCGACCGATCGTTCCTATGGCAGCTATATGATATAGTGGTCCGATCTTAATAGGATTTTGCATATATATGAGGAGCTTAGTAAAACTAATAATTGCCGAGTTTGGTCAAGATATCTTGCCAAACAAAATGTTTTTTCATACAAAAACTTAATTTTCGACCGATCGTTCCTATGGCGGCTATATGATATAGTGGTCCGATCTTAATAGAATTTTGCATATATATGAGGAGCATAGTAAAACTAATAAATGCAGAGTTTGGTTAAGATATCTTGAAAAACAGAATGTTTTTTCATACAAAAACTTAATTTTCGATCGATCGTTCCTATGGCAGCTATATGATATAGTGGTCCGATCTTAATAGGATTTTGCATATATATGAGGAGCTTAGTAAAACTAATAAATGCCGAGTTTGGTCAAGATATCTTGACAAACAAAATGTTTTTTCATACAAAAACTTAATTTTCGACCGATCGTTCCTATGGCGGCTATATGACATAGTGGTCCGATCTTAATAGAATTTGGCATATATATGAGGAGCATAGTAAAACTAATAAATGTCGAGTTTGGTCAAGGTATCTTGATAAACAAAAGGTTTTTTCATACAAAAACTTAATTTTCGACCGATCGTTCCTATGGCAGCTATATGATATAGTGGTCCGATCTTAATAGTATTTTGCATATATATGAGGAGCTTAGTAAAACTAATAAATGCCGAGTTTGGTCAAGATATCTTGACAAACAAAATGTTTTTTCATACAAAGACTTAATTTTCGACCGATCGTTCCTATGGCAGCTATATGATATAGTGGTCCGATCTTAATAGGATTTTGCATATATATGAGGAGCTTAGTAAAACTAATAATTGCCGAGTTTGGTCAAGATATCTTGCCAAACAAAATGTTTTTTCATACAAAAACTTAATTTTCGACCGATCGTTCCTATGGCGGCTATATGATATAGTGGTCCGATCTTAATAGAATTTTGCATATATATGAGGAGCATAGTAAAACTAATAAATGCCGAGTTTGGTCAAGATATCTTGATAAACAAAAGGTTTTTTCATACAAAAACTTAATTTTCGACCGATCGTTCCTATGGCAGCTATATGATATAGTGGTCCGATCTTAATAGGATTTTGCATATATATGAGGAGCTTAGTAAAACTAATAAATGCCGAGTTTGGTCAAGATATCTTGACAAACAAAATGTTTTTTCATACAAAAACTTAATTTTCGACCGATCGTTCCTATGGCGGCTATATGATATAGTGGTCAGATCTTAATAGAATTTTGCATATATATGAGGAGCATAGTAAAACTAATAAATGTCGAGTTTGGTCAAGATATCTTGATAAACAAAAGGTTTTTTCATACAAAAACTTAATTTTCGACCGATCGTTCCTATGGCAGCTATATGATATAGTGGTCCGATCCAGCTGGTTTTGACATATGTGCTGCGTGCAACAGAAATAGGGACTTCTGCAAAGTTTCATTAAGATAGCTTTAAAACTGAGGGACTAGTTCGCATAGAAACAGACAGACGGACAGACGGACATGGCTATATCGACTCGGCTGTTGATGCTGATCAAGAATATATATACTTTATGGGGTCGGAGATGTTTCCTTCTATGCGTTACACATTTCACGACAAAATTATAATACCCTCTGCAAGGGTATAAAAAAAAATAGTAAAACTAATAACTGCCAAGTATGGTCAAGATATCTTGAAAAAACAAAATTTTTTTCATGCAACATCTTGATTTTCGACCACTCGTTCCATTGGCAGCTATATGATATAGAAATCCGATCTTAATAGGATTTTGCCTGTATATGAGGAGCATAGTAAAGATATCTTGATAAACAAAATTTTTTTCATGCAACAACTTAATGTTCGACCACTCGTTCCAATGGCAGCTATATGATATAGGGGTCCGATCTTAATAGGATTTTTCCTGTATATGAGGTGCACAGTAAAACTAATAACTATCAAGTTTGGTCAAGATATCTTGCTAAACAACATTGATTTTCATACAAGAACTAAATTTTTGACATCGCGTTCCTATGGCAGCTATATGATATAGTGGTCCGATCTTATTAGTATTTTGCATATACATGAGGAGCACAGTAAAACTAATAAATACCAAGTTTGGTCAAGATATCTTGATAAACAACATTTTTTTTCATGCAACAACTTAATTTTCGACCGCTCGTTCCAATGGCAGCTATATGATATAGTGCTCCGGATTTTGCATATTTATAAGGAGCATAGTAAAACTTATAACGGCCAAGTATGGTCAAGATATCTTGATAAACAACATTTTTTTCATACAACTTAATTTTCGACCACTCGTTCGTATGGCAGCTATATGATATAGTGGTCCGATCTTAATAGGATTTCGCATATATATGAGGAGCATAGTAAAACTAATAAACGCCGAGGTTGGCCAAGATATCTTGATAAACAAAATTTTTTTTCGTACAACAACTTAGTTTTAGCCTGATCGTTCGTATGGCAGCTATATGATATAGTGGTCCGATCTTAATAGGATTTTGCCTGTATATGAGGAGCATAGTAAAACTAATAACTACCAAGTTTGGTCAAGATATCTTGCTAAAAACATTGTTTTTCATACAAGAACTTAATTTTCGACATCGCGTTCCTATGGCAGCTATATGATATAGTGGTCCGATCTTATTAGGATTTTGCATATACATGAGGAGCACAGTAAAACTAATAAATACCAACTTTGGTCAAGATATCTTGCTAAACAACATTGTTGTTCATACAAGAACTTAATTTTCGCCATCCCATACCTATGGCAGCTATATGATATAGGGGTCCGATCTTATTAGGATTTTGCATATACATGAGGAGCATAGTAAAACTAATAAACGCCGAGTTTGGTCAAGATATCTTGATAAACAGCATTTTTTTAATTTTCGACCGCTCGTTCCAATGGCAGCCATATGATATAGTGCTCCGGATTTTGCAAATATATGAGGAGCATAGTAAAACTTATAACGGCCAAGTATGGTCAAGATATCTTGATAAACAACATTTTTTTTCATGCAACTTAATTTTCGACCGCTCGTTTCTATGGCAGCTATATGATATAGTGGTCCGATCTTAATAGGATTTCGCATATATATGAGGCGCATAGTAAAACTAATAAATGCCAAGTTTGGTCACGATATCTTGATAAACAACGTTTTTTTCGTACAACAACTTAATTTTCGACCGCTCGTTCCCTATGGCAGCTATATGATATAGGGGTCCGATCTTAATAGGATTTTGCCTGTATATCAGGAGCGTAGTAAAACTAATAACTACCAAGTTTGTTCAAGATATCTTGCTAAACAACATTGTTTTTCATACAAGAACTTAATTTTCGACATCGCGTTCCTATGGCAGCTATGTGATATAGTGGTCCGATCTTAATAGGATTTTGCATATATATGAGGAGCATAGTAAAAATAATAAATGCCAAGTTTGGTCACGATATCTTGATAAACAAACTTTTTTTTTCGTACAAATACTTAATTTTCGACTGATCGTTCCTACGGCAGCTTTATTATATAGTGGTCCGATCTTAATAGGATTTCGCATATATATGAGGAGCATAGTAAAACTAATAAACGCCGAGTTTGGTCAAGATATCTTGATAAACAAAGTTTTTTTCCCTACAACAACTTAGTTTTAGACAGATCGTTCCTATGGCAGCTATATGATATAGTGGTCCGATCTTAATAGGATTTTGCCTGTATATGAGGAGCATAGTAAAACTAATAACTACCAAGTTTGGTTAAGATATCTTGCTAAACAAAATTTTTTTCATGCAACATCTTGATTTTCGACCACTTGTTCCAATGGCAGCTATATGATATAGGGATCCGATCTTAATAGGATTTTGCCTGTATATGAGGAGCATAGTAAAACTAATAACTACAAAGTTTGGTCAAGATATCTTGCTAAACAACATTGTTTTTCATTCAAGAACTTAATTTTCGACATCGCGTTCCTATGGCAGCTATATGATATAGTGGTCCGATCTTATTAGGATTTTGCATATACATATGGAGCACAGTAGGAGCACAGTAAAACTAATAAATACCAAGTTTGGTCAAGATAACTTGATAAACAACATTGTTTTTCATACAAGAACTTAATTTTCGACATCGCGTTCCTATGGCAGCTATATGATATAGGGGTCCGATCTTATTAGGATTTTGCATATACATGAGGAGCAAAGTAAAACTTATTACGGCTAAGTATGGTCAAGATATCTTGATAAACAACATTTTTTTTCATGCAACAACTTAATTTTCGACCGCTCGTTCCAATGGCAGCTATATGATATAGTGCTCCGGCTTTTGCATATTTATGAGGAGCATAGTAAAACTTATTACGGCCAAGTATGGTCAAGATATCTTGATAAACAACATTTTTTTCATACAACTTAATTTTCGACTGCTCGTTTCTATGGCAGCTATATGATATAGTGGTCCGATCTTAATAGGATTTCGCATATATATGAGGAGAATAGTAAAACTAATAACTGCCAAGTATGGTCAAGATATCTTGATAAACAAAATTTTTTTCATGCAACATCTTGATTTTCGACCACTTGTTCCAATGGCAGCTATATGATAAAGGGATCCGATCTTAATAGGATTTTGCCTGTATATGAGGAGAATAGTAAAACTAAGAACTACAAAGTTTGGTCAAGATATCTTGCTAAACAACATTGTTTTTCATTCAAGAACTTAATTTTCGACATCGCGTTCCTATGGCAGCTATATGATATAGTGGTCCGATCTTATTAGTATTTTGCATATATATATGGAGCACAGTAGGAGCACAGTAAAACTAATAAATACCAAGTTTGGTCAAGATATCTTGATAAACAACATTGTTTTTCATACAAGAACTTAATTTTCGACATCGCGCTCCTATGGCAGCTATATGATATAGTGGTCCGATCTTATTAGGATTTTGCATATATATATGGAGCACAGTAGGAGCACAGTAAAACTAATAAATACCAACTTTGGTCAAGATATCTTGCTAAACAACATTGTTTTTCATACTGTAGTTAACTTCGTTAACTTAGTATTTTGATAATGTCATCATTAAATAGAACACTTGATTTTGTAGTGTTAAGTGAGAGCAACAGTTGTTATCGCTACTCACGACTTTATTCTTCTGTTCTTTACATTTGGTTTTCATTATTACTAAACCTAAGGCTGAGCAGTCCTCAGGGGCAGCGCTGCCTTTTGTACATAAGTCGTTTTATATATTACGTATAAAACGAGTATAAATATATTATGTATAAGCGGCGGAAACGTCGCTGGTGGGACAGAGCGTATTGTGCACGTATGTAAGCGGTCAATGCATGGGACTAATGCTGACGCGGCTTGTTTGTAGTCAAGGCATTCTGGGCCGATCATATTTCGGGCAATTGGACTCCACTTGAACATGACATATGTTTATGCAACAAAGAATAAATGTCTTTGCCTTTTTAGCATTTATGTTAATAAGTATATATGAAGTACATACTGGATATATTGCTGAGTACAGTAAGCTCTCGATATGTGCACACTACATCTCCCTCCTTTTGAAAAATAACGTAATTATATGAAGTTATTTTTAATTTATGTATATGATGTTTTAATTCATGTATATTAATATATGTTTTATTTTGTTCTTAGAAAGTACATGTATTTCAACAGAATAGAAAAATAGTAACATTTTATTTTTGTTTTTATACGTAAAAAAAGATTTTTTTTTTTTTTTTTTCAAATTATTTTTTGAATAACTTTAGCCTATTCTTATTGACTTTCTGAGGTTTCTTTTTTTCCAATATTGATTACAATATTGTTTTTATCTTCTATTTTTATTATTTTGTAGGGTCCTAAATATTGATTATCTAGCTTATGACCTGAGTCATTCTTAAGTAGTACTAAGTTTCCTATTTCTAACTTTAAGTCATTAACTTTTTATCATATTCTATTTTACGTTTTTGTTTTTCTATTTCAATCATAGAAATTGCTCTTTTATATGCTATTTGTAATTTAAATTTAAGCTCTTTTGCATAATCGTCTAAATTGTATATAGGATCTATTTGTGAAAAAGTGTTAAATTCTGTAAACTGTCTTGGTAGTTTACCGTAAACAAGTTCATAAGGACAGTAGTCATGTACTGTTGATGGGGTAGTGTTAAAACAATATGTGAAGTAATTCAACCATTCATCCCAATCATTTTTGTCTATAGAGATGTATGAACGAATGTATTCGTTGAATGTTCGATGACTTCTTTCTACCGTTCCTAAAGTCTGGTGATGATGTGCTGTTGATAATATATTACTTATCTTCATATATTTGCACAAGTCATTAATAAGTGAATTTTTATACTCAGTACCCATGTCTGTTATGAACGTCTTCATAGGACCGTACTTTAGTATAAATGATTCAAATATTGCTTTGGCTACTGATACTAGATATTTTGTAAGGTCGCATATTATAGTTATTGCATACTCATTGCCATTCTCGGTTCGAGGTAATGGGCCGATGGTATCAATTAAAACAGTGTCAAAAGCTGTGTTTGGGGTATTTGTTATTATCATTGGGGCCTTTGTATGTGTTGTAGTTTTAGCTCTTTGGCAGTCTACACACGTTTTTACATAGTTTTTATGGTTTGTATCATTTTGGGCCAATAGAAACGTTTCTTTATTTTTGATAGGGTACGCGTAATCCCTGTATGGCCTCCTTCTATTGGGTCGTTATGATATCTTAACAGGATTGCATTAATTTGACTTTCGTCATTTTTGTCTACTTGTGTCACTTTTTGTAATAGCGCTATTTTTATATTTAATAAATGTTTATTGCCCTTATTTTTAAATTCATTTATAGTGACAAACTGAAAAATTTGTTCACTTGGTGACATCTGTATGTTAATGATTTTGTGTATTCCGGCTTCTGCAATAAGCCTTTGAAAAAATTGACCTAAGTCGAATTTTTCATTAGAATATAAATCTTTAACTGAAAATTGTGAAATAATTTGTTTGCCTCGTTTGAGTAAACATTTGAAATTATTCATTTTAATTTTTACAAATTTCTTTACGTCGCTATTGCTAACGACTTCGTAGACATTGGGCTCGTATATTTTATCGTGCATTTTAATTTTTTCATCTGCGCAGATGTTTTCCTGTCTTTTGATGATCTTGTTTGGACTATCAATATGTTTCTGTTCATTTGTATTAAGTCTTCTACGTTTATGCGAGATAATGCATCCGCAACATGATTATTCTTCCCCTTGAGGTATTCAACTGTAAATTGATACTCTTCTAAATCTAGTCTCATTCTAGTCAGCTTTGAAGTAGGATTCTTCATAGAAAATAAGTATACTAGTGGTCTATGATCTGTTTTTACTAAGAAATGCGTTCCATAGATATATTGTCTGATGTGTTTTATTGCCCAGTGTATAGCTGCTAATTCCTGTTCTGTAGTCGATTTATTACTTTCTCCCTGCGTGAAAGCTCTCGATGCATATGCAATTGGTAGTTGCGCACCGTTGCAGTCTTGTGTAAGTACTGCACCACATGCATGTTTACTTGCATCTGTGGTTATGCAAAATTCTTTGCTAAAATCAGGGTATTGCAATAATGTTGGCTTCATTAATGCGTTTTTAAGATATTGGAATGATTCTTCACATTCTTGAGTCCATTTGAATTGGACATTTTTCTTGCACAGTCTTGTCAAGTGACGTGAGTATTGTGCAAAATTATTAATGAATCTTCTATAGTAATTACAAAAAGCGACGAAACGTCGTGCACTATCCGGATCTGTTGGAGTTGGATAATTTTTAATTACATCATATTTTTTATCATCCGGAAGGATGCCATGGTCCGTACATTTATGGCCAAGGTATGTTACCTCGTGCATAAAGAATGAACATTTCTCTGGATTTAGTTTAAGGTTGTGTTTTTACAAAGCTCGAATATGCTTGTTAGATTTTTGAGCATGTGCTTTTCAGAGCAACCAATTACAACTAAATCATCCATATAAAGGAATGCTTGCGATGGTTCTAGACCAGAAAAAGCAAGTTGCATCATTCTCATAAATTAATTTGGGGCTACTTTAAGGCCGTATGGTAATCGCGTGAAGCGATATGAGCCAGTGCTCGTGGAAAAAGATGTTATATTTCTAGATTTTCTTCTAGTTCAATTTGATGGAAGCCAGACATTAGGTCTAGACACGAGAAATATTTCGCTCTTCCCAATTGATCTAGGATTTCTTCTATTCTAGGTAATGGATATTTATCTGCTAGAAGTTTTTATTTACTTGCCTATAATCCACTACTAGACGCCATTTTTTTTCTTTTGAATTTGGGAGTGATTTCTTAGGAACTAAGAGAAGTGGGCTATTATATTCTGATATAGACGGTTCGACTATACCATCTTTAATCAATTTTTCTACTTGTCTATTTATTTCTGGTTTTTCTGTTTCCGCATTTCTATAGTTTTTAATGTATACCGGAGTTTTGTCTGCTAATCTTAATTTTTGTTTGTAAAAGTTGTTACTCGAAATTGCTTCTGATTCTAAACCAAATATGTCACTGTATTTGGTGCATAATTCAGTAAGTTCTGTTTTCACATGGTCTGGGAATTTTAGTTTGTTTAAGACTTCATTTGTTCTATTGGTTTGGTTTTTATTGAACGATTTAATTTCGTAATTTTCTATTGATTCAAATTCAATGTTGGGATTTTCGATATTTATATTATCGTTTGTTGTATTCAAAATACGAACTATTGCACTATTGCTTTTTACGATGCTGTTAGCTATAAATACCCCAGGATGAATTTCCTGATTTGGTACTAAAACTGCATCTTCATTTGTCTGAAGTGTGATTTTTCTCACTACTTCCGACCTTGCTGGCAATAATATTGAATTGTCAATAACATTGTGTAAGAGTGGCACATGTATTTGGTATTTAAGTGATTGTGGTTTTAGTATTAATTCATCGTTGTGATAATCTAATATGCAATCGAGTTTTCGAATGAAGTCAAGTCCCAAGATTCCGTCACACGGTACTGGGAATTCATTATTAACTATTTGGAAGTCATGACTGATTATGAAATAATCGAAGAGTAAATCAATTGTTGCTAGTCCAATTGATTGAATTGTTCCCTGACCAATTCCTGTTATATTTGTTTTGAAAGTTTGATTAATTTCAGAACATATGCTATTATCTTTAAGAATTGATATGTTAGCTCCGGTATCTATTAGTAATGTTAATGGTTTATTATTTTTTTGATTCTGTACTTTAATTATGCTGCTGAGATTTAGATTTATATTAAAAACTTTTATGTTCTGTTGCTCAAGGGGGCTTGGTCGTTTTCCAGCTACTTTGTGTTACTCGTACTTGATTATTACTTCTATTATTACCTCTATTTGAGCCGCCTCTGTTCGAGCCACCTCTAGAGTTGTTGTTGTTGTGATTATTGTTATTATTGTACCTTTGGCCGCCTCTGTTATAGTTACGGCCTTTATAATTACCACGACCACGATTTCCACCGCGCTGTGGGTAATTTTGGTAATACATAATAGTATTAGTATCTTCTGCTATATCATTGGCTGTTTCAATAAATGTAGCTATTGCTTCGTCCATAGTGTTGAATTGACGAGAACGCATAACAGCTTTAATTTCTTTGCTTAGGCAATTTTTCTTCATTGCTGATACAGCTTGTTTGGTACTTAATGATTTAGCTTGTTCTAGTGTAAATTCTTTTTCAATATATGCTCCTTCTAGAGACTTAGCTAACTTTTCTATCTCTTGGGTATATACGTTGGGTGTTTTGTTTTTCTGGGAGAGATTCAATAATCGTGCAGATATATTGTCGATTGACTCACCCTTTACATTTGTTTTAAGTTTATTTATGATCTGATCAATTGTACTCTCATTGCTGATTATATTCCTGGCTGGTCCTTATAGTTTTGTTTTTATTAAAGATACTGCTAAGTTTTCATGCGCGTCCTGTATTGTTTTTATAATTTCCAATGCATCTATAAAACTACGCAGGTTTTCAGCTTTACCGCTGAAATCCGGTATAATCCTCGATGCTGTGTTTATAAATTCAATATTAGTTTGCGTCATGATTGCTGGTTTTTGTTCGACAAAGTTGGAGTTCGTGTCGGATTCTGATAAGGAATTATCTTCGTCTATTTCGGGTAAATTTATAACCGCAGGTATAGTTAAGTCTTGTAGATCTTTTTCTTCAACTTATGGGTCAGTATTACTTTCTGATTCGTCTTCTTCTGTTGAATCTATGTCTTCCTGATCTATTGGATTTGGTTCTTCACTAGTTCTCACTATCAATGGGGTGTTCAAGATTGTCGGTATCGATATATCTAGATTGTACCTCCTTTGGACTGATAATAAATTTGACCTGAATTTTACCAATAATTTAGATACTATTGACCAGTGTGATTGATTTAGCTTTCCTCTGTTTTTATGTATTAATATTCTTGCTTCATTAAAGCAGTCTACTAATATCTTTGCGTGTCTATTTAAAGTTTCTGGGAGAATATTTCTATTTTGTGAGAGACATTTATTGGATCTATCAAAGGCTTTCTTGATTTCTTCAAGGTTGGCTTTTATTTGTTGCCATTCCATATCTGTTTTATATCTACCCTATAAGAAAATCTCTTCATGATTTTTTTTTGTATGTAGTTACTTTTACTTTTGTTCTTTAGTATTGAAATATGTGTACATGATAGTTAGCATTACTGTAATGATACAATAATTTTAATATTTTTTCTTTTTAGAACGTATCCAGATCATTTGCTTTACTCAAATACTTTTTCTTCAGACACTTATTATGTACTTTATAAATTTTGAACAATAGATTTAGGATCATTATTATTACTATTATTATCAGCAATGTTGTTATCATTGTTAAATCTTGATTTTCTACTGCTACTTTATTAATTACATTGGCAGTGGAGTCTACTGCTTTTACATCTAATAGACCCATTTTTGCGGGTGATACATATATTATATATTTAATATTTTCTATAAACTCAAGATTTTCAACACGTTTACTAATTCTGTTATCATTCATTTACTTCATTTTATTTTTATATATTCTATTTTTTTTTTTACATTGTTTCCTGCCTGGGTTTTTGTATGGTTTTCAGGCCACACTCTAATCGGGCAACTTTTATATCGCTCAGTTTTACAATTAATTTTTAAGAATTAATAAAAAAAATATGCATCGTAGTGCAATGAAAAAAAAATATACACGCAGTGTATTGGAATGAAGAAATGTATGCGCTCTTGGAAGCGCTGTCGGATCCAGTTGTTGGAGGGGGGCCGGTGCTGGCTGCACAGGCTGCTTATATTTCTGGAGGGGCACCGGTGCAGGCTGCACAAGTGTACTGACAGTGCGGTGCGTATAGTGGTCCCTCGCAGTCGGCTGGACAGGTCTTTATTGGCTTCGTAATTTCTTTTTGTTGGGGTGGAGAGGATTTAGTATTTTGTTTTGCAATGTTTTTTATTGCAGAGTAGGTGTATGTGTGCGGGGTTGATTTTTTGTTTTTGTGAGTGGACAATAATTCTTTTATATGTTCCACTTCGGCATGTACTCCTACTGATTTGCTCCAGGGTAAATCAGTACCGGTATTTAATAATTTTAACAGTTGAGCTTTTCTTGCTATTAACCGTTTTACTATGCCACTGCGCTTCGCACACATATCACTCTACTCACTGCGTTTATTAATTGTTTCTTTGTTGGTCCTCCTGTTCCCGTTGTTCCTGTTGCTTGCCGTTGTTATTCGTTGATCCAGGTTTGTTGTCCTCCAGTGACATAAGTCACGGTCGCCATGTAGTTAACTTCGTTAACTTAGTTTTTTGATAATGTCATCATTAAATAGAACACTTGATTTTGTAGTGTTAAGTGAGAGCAACAGTTGTTATCGCTACTCACGACTTTATTCTTCTGTTCTTTACATTTGGTTTTCATTATTACTAAACCTAAGGCTGAGCAGTCCTCAGGGGCAGCGCTGCCTTTTGTACATAAGTCGTTTTATATATTACGTATAAAACGAGTATAAATATATTATGTATAAGCGGCGGAAACGTCGCTGGTGGGACAGAGCGTATTGTGCACGTATGTAAGCGGTCAATGCATGGGACTAATGCTGACGCGGCTTGTTTGTAGTCAAGGCATTCTGGGCCGATCATATTTCGGGCACTTGGACTGCACTTGAACATGACATATGTTTATGCAACAAAGAATAAATGTCTGCCTTTTTAGCATTTATGTTAATAAGTATATATGAAGTACATACTGGATATATTGCTGAGTACAGTAAGCTCTCGATATGTGCACACTACAATACAAGAACTTAATTTTCGACATCCCATACCTATGGCAGCTATATGATATAGTGGTCCGATCTTATTAGGATTTTGCATATACATGAGGAGCATAGTAAAACTAATAAACGCCGAGTTTGGTCAAGATATCTTGATAAACAGCATTTTTTTCAATGCTACAACTTAATTTTCGACCGCTCGCTCCAATGGCAGCCATATGATATAGTGCTCCGGATTTTGCAAATATATGAGGAGCATAGTAAAACTTATAACGGCCAAGTATGGTCAAGATATCTTGATAAACAACATTTTTTTTCATGCAACTTAATTTTCGACCGCTCGTTTCTATGGCAGCTATATGATATAGTGGTCCGATCTTAATAGGATTTCACATATATATGAGGACCATAGTAAAACTAATAACTGCCAAGTATGGTCAAGATATCTTGATAAACAAAATTTTTTTCATGCAACATCTTGATTTTCGACCACTCGTTCCAATTGCAGCTATATGATTATATAAAATTAATCCTATAATTATAAACTTATATCGGCAAAGTAAGGTCAAGATATCTTGATAAGCAACATTTTTTTCATGCAACTTAATTTTCGACCGCTCGTTCCTATGGCAGCTATATGATATAGTGGTCCGATCTTAATAGGATTTCGCATATATATGAGGCGCATGGTAAAACTAATAAATGCCAAGTTTGGTCACGATATCTTGATAAACAACGTTTTTTTTCGTACAACAACTTAATTTTCGACCGCTCGTTCCTATGGCAGCTATATGATATAGGGGTCCGATCTTAATAGGATTTTGCCTGTATATCAGGAGCGTAGTAAAACTAATAACTACCAAGTTTGGTCAAGATATCTTGCTAAACAACATTGTTTTTCATACAAGAACTTAATTTTCGACATCGCGTTCCTATGGCAGCTATGTGATATAGTGGTCCGATCTTAATAGGATTTTGCAAATATATGAGGCGCATGGTAAAACTAATAAATGCCAAGTTTGGTCACGATATCTTGATAAACAACGTTTTTTTTCGTACAACAACTTAATTTTCGACCGCTCGTTCCTATGGCAGCTATATGATATAGGGGTCCGATCTTAATAGGATTTTGCCTGTATATCAGGAGCGTAGTAAAACTAATAACTACCAAGTTTGGTTAAGATATCTTGCTAAACAACATTGTTTTTCATACAAGAACTTAATTTTCGACATCGCGTTCCTATGGCAGCTATGTGATATAGTGGTCCGATCTTAATAGGATTTTGCAAATATATATGAGGAGCATAGTAAAAATAAAAAATTCCAAGTTTGGTCACGATATCTTGATAAACAAACTTTTTTTTTCATACAAATACTTAATTTTCGACTGATCGTTCCTACGGCAGCTTTATTATATAGTGGTCCGATCTTAATAGGATTTCGCATATATTTGAGGAGCATAGTAAAACTAATAAATGCCAAGTTTGGTCACAATATCTTGATAAACAACGTTTTTTTTCGTACAACAACTTAATTTTCGACCGCTCGTTCCTATGGCAGCTATATAATATAGTGGTCCGATCTTATTAGGATTTTGCATATACATATGGAGCACAGTAGGAGCACAGTAAAACTAATAAATACCAAGTTTGGTCAAGATAACTTGATAAACAACATTGTTTTTCATACAAGAACTTAATTTTCGACATCGCGTTCCTATGGCAGCTATATGATATAGTGGTCCGATCTTATTAGGATTTTGCATATACATATGGAGCACAGTAGGAGCACAGTAAAACTAATAAATACCAAGTTTGGTCAAGCTAACTTGATAAACAACATTGTTTTTCATACAAGAACTTAATTTTCGACATCGCGTTCCTATGGCAGCTATATGATATAGTGGTCCGATCTTATTAGGATTTTGCATATACATGAGGAGCACAGTAAAACTAATAAATACCAACTTTGGTCAAGATATCTTGTTAAACAACATTGTTTTTCATACAAGAACTTAATTTTCGACATCCCATACCTATGGCAGCTATATGATATAGTGGTCCGATCTTATTAGGATTTTGCATATACATGAGGAGCATAGTAAAACTAATAAACGCCGAGTTTGGTCAAGATATCTTGATAAACAGCATTTTTTTCAATGCTACAACTTAATTTTCGACCGCTCGTTCCAATGGCAGCCATATGATATAGTGCTCCGGATTTTGCAAATATATGAGGAGCATAGTAAAACTTATAACGGCCAAGTATGGTCAAGATATCTTGATAAACAACATTTTTTTTCATGCAACTTAATTTTCGACCGCTCGTTTCTATGGCAGCTATATGATATAGTGGTCCGATCTTAATAGGATTTCGCATATATATGAGGAGCATAGTAAAACTAATAACTGCCAAGTATGGTCAAGATATCTTGATAAACAAAATTTTTTTCATGCAACATCTTGATTTTCGACCACTCGTTCCAATTGCAGCTATATGATTATATAAAATTAATCCTATAATTATAAACTTATATCGGCAAAGTAAGGTCAAGATATCTTGACAAGCAACATTTTTTTCATGCAACTTAATTTTCGACCGCTCGTTCCTATGGCAGCTATATGATATAGTGGTCCGATCTTAATAGGATTTCGCATATATATGAGGCGCATAGTAAAACTAATAAATGCCAAGTTTGGTCACGATATCTTAATAAACAACGTTTTTTTTCGTACAACAACTTAATTTTCGACCGCTCGTTCCTATGGCAGCTATATGATATAGGGGTCCGATCTTAATAGGATTTTGCCTGTATATCAGGAGCGTAGTAAAACTAATAACTACCAAGTTTGGTCAAGATATCTTGCTAAACAACATTGTTTTTCATACAAGAACTTAATTTTCGACATCGCGTTCCTATGGCAGCTATGTGATATAGTGGTCCGATCTTAATAGGATTTTGCATATTCATGAGGAGCATAGTAAAAATAATAAATGCCAAGTTTGGTCACGATATCTTGATAAACAAACTTTTTTTTTCATACAAATACTTAATTTTCGACTGGTCGTTCCTACGGCAGCTTTATTATATAGTGGTCCGATCTTAATAGGATTTCGCATATATATGAGGAGCATAGTAAAACTAATAAACGCCGAGTTTGGTCAAGATATCTTGATAAACAAAGTTTTTTTTCCTACAACAACTTAGTTTTAGACTGATCGTTCCTATGGCAGCTATATGATATAGTGGTCCGATCTTAATAGGATTTTGCCTGTATATGAGGAGCATAGTAAAACTAATAACTACCAAGTTTGGTCAACATATCTTGCTAAACAAAATTTTTTTCATGCAACATCTTGATTTTCGACCACTTGTTCCAATGGCAGCTATATGATATAGGGATCCGATCTTAATAGGATTTTGCCTGTATATGAGGAGCATAGTAAAACTAATAACTACAAAGTTTGGTCAAGATATCTTGCTAAACAACATTGTTTTTCATTCCAGAACTTAATTTTCGACATCGCGTTCCTATGGCAGCTATATGATATAGTGGTCCGATCTTAATAGGATTTTGCATATACATATGGAGCACAGTAGGAGCACAGTAAAACTAATAAATATTAAGTTTGGTCAAGATAACTTGATAAACAACATTGTTTTTCATACAAGAACTTAATTTTCGACATCGCGTTCCTATGGCAGCTATATGATATAGTGGTCCGATCTTATTAGGATTTTGCATGTACATGAGGAGCAAAGTAAAACTTATTACGGCTAAGTATGGTCAAGATATCTTGATAAACAACATTTTTTTTCATGCAACAACTTAATTTTCGACCGCTCGTTCCAATGGCAGCTATATGATATAGTGCTCCGGATTTTGCATATTTATGAGGAGCATAGTAAAACTTATTACGGCCAAGTATGGTCAAGATATCTTGATAAACAACATTTTTTTCATACAACTTAATTTTCGACTGCTCGTTTCTATGGCAGCTATATGATATAGTGGTCCGATCTTAATAGGATTTCGCATATATATGAGGAGAATAGTAAAACTAATAACTGCCAAGTATGGTCAAAATATCTTGATAAACAAAATTTTTTTCATGCAACATCTTGATTTTCGACCACTTGTTCCAATGGCAGCTATATGATAAAGGGATCCGATCTTAATAGGATTTTGCCTGTATATGAGGAGAACAGTAAAACTAATAACTACCAAGTTTGGTCAAGATATCTTGCTAAACAACATTGTTTTTCATTCAAGAACTTAATTTTCGACATCGCGTTCCTATGGCAGCTATATGATATAGTGGTCCGATTTTTTTAATATTTTGCATATACATATGGAGCACAGTAGGAGCACAGTAAAACTAATAAATACCAAGTTTGGTCAAGATATCTTGATAAACAACATTGTTTTTCATACAAGAACTTAATTTTCGACATCGCGCTCCTATGGCAGCTATATGATATAGTGGTCCGATCTTATTAGGATTTTGCATATACATGAGGAGCACAGTAAAACTAATAACTGCCAAGTATGGTCAAGATATCTTGATAAACAAATTTTGTTCATGCAACATCTTGATTTTCGACCACTTGTTCAAATGGCAGCTATATGATATAGGGATCCGATCTTAATAGGATTTTGCCTGTATATGAGGAGCATAGTAAAACTAATAACTACAAAGTTTGGTCAAGATATCTTTTATTATTAGGATTTTGCATATACATGAGGAGCACAGTAAAACTAATAACTACCAAGTTTGGTCAAGATATCTTGATAAACAACATTTTTTTTCATGCAACAACTTAATTTTCGACGGCTCGTTCCAATGGCAGCTATATGGTATAGTGCTCCGGATTTCGCATATTTATGAGGAGCATAGTAAAACTTATAACGGCCAAGTATGGTCAAGATATCTTGATAAACAACATTTTTTTCATACAACTTAATTTTCGACCGCTCGTTCCTATGGCAGCTATATGATATAGTGGTCCGATCTTAATAGGATTTCGCATATATATGAGGAGCATAGTAAAAATAATAAATGCCAAGTTTGATCACGATATCTTGATACACAAACTTTTTTTTTCATACAAATACAAATACTACGGCAGCTTTATTATAAAGTGGTCCGATCTTAATAGGATTTTGCCTGTATATGAGGAGCATAGTAAAACTAATAACTACCAAGTTTGGTCAAGATATCTTGCTAAACAACATTGTTTTTCATACAAGAACTTAATTTTCGACATCGCGTTCCTATGGCAGCTATATGATATAGTGGTCCGATCTTATTAAGATTTTGCATATACATGAGGAGCACAGTAAAACAGTCAAGATATCTTGATAAACAACATTTTTTTTCATGCAACAACTTAATTTTTGACCGCTCGTTCCAATGGCAGCTATATGATATAGTGCTCCGGATTTTGCATATTTATGAGGAGCATAGTAAAACTTATTACGGCCGAGTATGGTCAAGATATCTTGATAAACAACATTTTTTTCATACAACTTAATTTTCGACCGCTCGTTTCTATGGCAGCTATATGATATAGTGGTCCGATCTTAATAGGATTTCGCATATATATGAGGAGAATAGTAAAACTAATACCTGCCAAGTATGGTCAAGATATCTTGATAAACAACATTTTTTTCATTCAACATCTTGATTTTCGAACACTTGTTCCAATGGCAGCTATATGATATAGGGATCCGATCTTAATAGGATTTTGACTGTATATGAGGAGCATAGTAAAACTAATAAGCACCAAGTTTGGTCAAGATATCTTGATAAACAACATTGTTTTTCATACAAGAACTTAATTTTCGAGATCGCGTTCCTATGGCAGCTATATGATATAGTGGTCCGATCTTATTAGGATTTTGCATATACATGAGGAGCACAGTAAAACAGTCAAGATATCTTGATAAACAACATTTTTTTTCATGCAACAACTTAATTTTTGACCGCTCGTTCCAATGGCAGCTATATGATATAGGGATCCGATCTTAATAGGATTTTGCCTGTATATGAGGAGCATAGTAAAACTACTAACTACAAAGTTTGGTCAAGATATCTTGCTAAGCAACATTGTTTTTCATACAAGAACTTAATTTTCGACATCGCGTTCCTATGACAGCTATATGATATAGTGGTCCGCTCTTACCAGGATTTTGCATATACATGAGGAGCACAGTAAAACTAATAAATACCAAGTTTGGTCAATATATCTTGCTAAGCAACATTGTTTTTCATTCAAGAACTTAATTTTCGACATCGCATTCCTATGGCAGCTATATGATATAGTGGTCCGATCTTAATAGCATTTTGACTGTATTTGAGGAGCATAGTAAAACTAATAACTACCAAGTTTGGTCAATATATCTTGCTAAGCAACATTGTTTTTCATTCAAGAACTTAATTTTCGACATCGCATTCCTATGGCAGCTATATGATATAGTGGTCCGATCTTAATAGGATTTTGCCTGTATATGAGGAGCATAGTAAAACTAATAACTACCAAGTTTGGTCAATATATCTTGCTAAGCAACATTGTTTTTCATACAAGAACTTAATTTTCGACATCGCGTTCCTATGGCAGCTATATGATATAGTGGTCCGATCTTATTAGGATTTTGCATATACATGAGGAGCACAGTAAAACTAATAAATACCAAGTTTGGTGAAGATATCTTGATAATCAACTTTTTATTTTATGCAATAACTTAATTTTCGACCACTCGTTCCAATGGCAGCTATATGATATAGTGCTCCGGATTTTGCATATTTATGAGGGGCATAGTAAAACTTATAACGGCCATGTATGGTCAAGATATCTTGATAAACAACATTTTTTTCATACAACTTAATTTTCGACATCGCATTCCTATGGCAGCTATATGATATAGTGGTCCGATCTTAATAGGATTTCGCATATATATGAGGAGCATAGTAAAACTAATAAATGCCAAGTTTGGTCACGATATCTTGATACACAAACTTTTTTTTTCATACAAATACTTTATTTTTGACTGATCGTTCCTACGGCAGCTATATGATATAGTGGTCCGATCTTAATAGGATTTTGCCTGTATATGAGGAGCACAGTAAATCTAATAACTACCAAGTTTGGTCAAGATATCTTGCTAAAAACATTGTTTTTCATACAAGAACTTAATTTTCGACACCGCGTTCCTATGGCAGCTATATGATATAGTGGTCCGATCTTATTAGGATTTTGCATATACATGAGGAGCACAGTAAAACTAATAAATACCAAGTTTGGTCAAGATATCTTGATAAACAACATTTTTTTTCATGCAACAACTTAATTTTCGACCGCTCGTTCCAATGGCAGCTATATGATGTAGTGCTCCGGATTTTGCATATTTATGAGGAGCATAGTAATACTTATAACGGCCAAGTAAGGTCAAGATATCTTGATAAACAACATTTTTTTCATACAACTTAATTTTCGACCGCTCGTTCCTATGGCAGCTATATGATATAGTGGTCCGATATTAATAGGATTTCGCATATATATGAGGAGCATAGTAAAACTAATAACTGCAAAGTATGGTCAAAATATCTTGATAAACAAAATTTTTTTCATGCAACATCTTGATTTTCGACCACTCGTTCCAATGGCTGCTATATGATATAGGGATCCGATCTTAATAGGATTTTGCCTGTATATGAGCAGCAAACTTAATATACATACAAATACTTAATCAAGATATCTTGATAAACAAAGTTTTTTTCCATACAAAAACTTAATTTTCGACCGCTCGTTCCTATGGCAGCTATATGATATAGTGGTCCGATCTTAATAGGATTTCGCATATATATGAGGAGCACAGTAAAACTAATAACTGCCAAGTATGGTCAAGATATCTTGATAAACAAAATTTTTTTCATGCAACAACTTAATTTTCGAACACTCGTTCCAATGGCAGCTATATTATATAGTGGTCCGATCTTAATAGGATTTTGCCTGTATATGAGGAGGCATAGTAAAACTAATAAACACCAAGTTTGGTCAAGATATCTTGTTTAACAACATTGTTTTTCATACAAGAACTTAATTTTCGACATCGCGTACCGATGGCAGCTATATGATATAGTGGTCCGATCTTATTAGGATTTTGCATATACATGAGGAGCATAGTAAAACTAATAAATACCAAGTTTGGTCAAGATATCTTGATAAACAACAATTTTTTCAATGCAACAACTTAATTTTCGACCGCTCGTTCCAATGGCAGCTATATGATAAAGTGCTCCGGATTTTGCATATATATGAGGAGCATAGTAAAACTTATAACGGCCAAGTATGGTCAAAATATCTTGATAAACAAAATTTTTTTCACACAACTTAATTTTCGACTGCTCGTTCCTATGTCAGCTATATGATATTGTGGTCCGATCTTAATAGGATTTCGCATATATATGAGGAGCATAGTAAAACTAATAAATACCAAGTTTGGACAATATATCTTGATAGACAAAATTTTTTCCATACAAATACTTAATTTTCGACCGGTCTTTCCTATGGCAGCTATATGATATAGTGGTCCGATCTTAATAGGATTTTGCCTATATATGAGGAGCGTAGTAAAACTAATAACTGCCAAGTTTGGTCAAGATATCTTGATAAACAAAATTTTTTTCATTCAACAACTTAATTTTCGACTACTCGTTCCTATGGCAGCTAAATTTTCGACCGCTCGTTCCTATGGCAGCTATATGATATAGTGGTCCGATCTTAATAAGATTTTGCCTGTATATGAGGAACATAATAAAACTAATAACTACCAAGTTTGGTCAAGATATCTTAATAAACAACATAGTTTTAGACTGATCGTTCCTATGGCAGCTATATGATATAGTGGTCCGATCTTAATAGTGTTCATGCCAGTTCAGTTCTAGTCATTGCTAGTCTGAACACAGCATTGACTGAGCCTCACTCAGTGTGAGAGAGTCACTCATTGAGGCAGACCCACTCACTGAGAGAGACTCACTCTCAAATAGGATCCAAAGTACGCTCAGAACTCTCCCCACGATCTCCACTCCACCTCAACCGTTTTGACACAAGAAAATGCAAATCACTTCAAATGTAAAGTTCATTATATGCAGCCGCAAGTGAAATAAAAACTACTACAATTTAAATAAAAAGAGTACGAGGTCGGCTCAACAATAATCTCGGAAGCCGGTTCACTGGAAACCATTTCAGTTATGCAGTCCAAGTACGACTATTGTTATATGGTATATGAGAGATGCGCCGCTAAACTTAGCGAGCAAATCGATACCGCTAACGCCCAAAATAGACCATCCGCTCAGTCCACCATTCCGACATATGTTCCCACTGGGTGTCGCTTACCTCCTTGCGACACAGAAATCTTCAGCGGAGATTACATACGATGGCCCACATTTCGAGACCTCTTTACCGCAATTTACATAAATAATCCTAGGTTATCAGAGGTCGAGAAATTGTTCCATCTCAATGCGAAAACCAGCGCTGAGGCTCAGGCGATTGTAGCGAAGTCACCTTTGACTAACGATGGCTTCCGATCAGCCTGGGCCAATCTGACTGAGCGTTTTGAGAACCGAAAATTGTTAGTCAACAGCCAGCTCAAGATTCTTTTCAACCTGCAGCCAATCTCCCAAGAGTCTGGAACGGCAATTAAGGAACTTCAGAGCACCATTCAAGGTTGCTTAACAGCTCTGGAGTTATCCGAAATCAACATAGAAAACTGGGACTGTATCCTCGTGTTCCTATGTTCCTCCAAATTACCCAAATTAACACTCTCCTTATGGGAACAGTCCATCTCCAGAAAAAACGACATCTCATCTTGGCTTGAGATGAACGCCTTTCTCTTAGAACGCTATCGCACTCTAGAAGCGATAGAAGAGCTTAAGCCAAGCGCAAATACTCCAGCGCACTCCAGAATTGTTCGAACAGAACCTCCTACCACTAGAAGGCTTAACTCATTTGAGAATAAGGTCGCTAACAAGCCGCAAGCCTGCAAATTGTGCTCCAGGGAGAATCACCCTATCCGTCTGTGCCTACGATTTCTCCAAATGCCCGTCAGCGAACGGGCAACTTACATCAAACAACAAAAACTATGTTTGAACTGTTTTGCTAGGGGTCATCAGTTAAGGGATTGCACAAGTTCTCACAATTGTTTTACGTGCAAGGGTCGTCACAATACGCTCTTGCATCGTAGTGACACTCCACAATTGAGCCCTACAGTAGTCTCCATGCCACAAGCAATAGCGCCCTCTAATCATTCCATACAGTCCACTCCATCCCAACAAACGAATGTTCACAATTATGTTGCAATTAACACCCACGGTGTTCTCCTAAGTACGACTGTTATATATGTTCGCCATTTGGGTGTAAATTATACAGCTCGTGCACTGATCGACTCGGGATCAGAGGCAACATTTCGAGCGACTCTTCCACCTGATTAAGCTGCCGTACAAATCCGTACAGGCACAAGTATCGGGATTAAATCAAGCTGTTGCAGTCCAGCCTCGCAAGCTCTGCCATTTTAATATTGGCTCTCCTTCCATTTGGCTCTTATGAGGCGCATTACCAACTGATTGCCTCCGTGAAAACAAATGAGGTGGGTAAATCGGACCAGGAGGCGTGAAAAATCACAATTGGCTGGAATGATTATGGGGTGTCGCTCATCATAGCCTAACGAGGTTGACGCTCTCACCCGTCCACAGGAGCGCAGAATACCCCTTTGATCGATGAAAGGGGTTAAATTGCGAATGCTGCTTGATCCTTGAATTGGCTTCTTATCGAGCAAACAGCTATCAAAACTTGTGTTGGCATTTCAATCCTCCTGGCGCTCCTCACATGGGCGGATTGTGGGAAGCAGGTGTCAAAAGCTTTAAGACCCACTTCTACAAGTCCACCGCATCCTCAAAATATACATTTGAGGAGTTCGCGACTCTCCTCTCCAAGATTGAAGCCTGCCTTAACTCCAGGCCAATCTCTCCAATGTCGGAAGATCCGACTGATTTATTGGCTCTAAGTCCAGGCCACTTCCTAGTTGGTGGCCCTCTTCTGTCAACTAACGAGCCAGTAATCAAAGAAGACGCTAGTTCTATAATTAACCGCTGGCAGCGACTCAAAGCGCTCCACCAGCAATTTTGCTTACGGTGGAAGAATGAGTATTTGAAAGAGCTCCATAAGCGAAACAAATGGCAGTCCTCTACAAGGGACCTCCAAGTCGGTGATATGGTGATTATCAAGGTAGATAACATACCAATAAATGAATGGCGCCTTGGCCGAGTCCAGCTGGCTTGCCCAGGCACAGATGACAAGGTCCGCGTAGTGGACGTGCTTACCGCTCGTGGTGTCTTCCGAAGGCCAATAGCCAAATTGGTCCTTCTTCCTACTGAGGCAAATAGCACCACCGACTAATCCTTAAAAGCAACTAATCCCTCTTTCAAAACAAAATCATCACATAATAACACCTGTCCTACATCTTATTCTCCAGTTCACTCCTCTGTAGAGAACCAGCATGGCACCGTCAACGAAGGCATCCAATCAACGTCAAGGAACGGACTCTTTTAGATGCCGGGTGTGTAGAGGCATCCATGCGTTACGCAAGTGTCAGCGCTTCTTGAAGCTCACGCCCGAGAAGCGTCTCCGAGCCGTGTTAATTAACAAATATTGCTCCAACTGCCTGGCTCATCAGCATTCAGGGGAATCATGCCGCAGTGGAGCCAAGTGCAAAATTTGCAAAAAGGACCACCACAGCTTACTCCACATGCGTGATCCCCGTAGCGCTCGACCCTCTCGGTCAGACAACAGGCCCACAAGAAGAGCTTCTGGCTCCTCGCCCTCCAGCGGCACATCACCCCCAAGCCCGAGACGTGCTACTATGCGGACGTCGCTTACGTCCCTTCTCCAGCACAAGGGGGTCAGTATACTGCCCACCGCCATAGTGCTGCTCGACACCGGAAAAAGACCCTTGAGACGCGGGCTCTGATCGATCCATGTTGTTCAGTAAGCCGCATTAATGCAACCGTGGCAAGGGCCTATGGCCTTTCCGTCACACGCATTGGCGCAGAAGGAGCGTGCACAGCCGTGCTACGCTCCAAGACAACTCAGATGTCGCGAGAAGCGGTCTTAATGGCTGACCCGCAACTCAACTGCATAACTCCAGCCCGAGCTATCAGAGCGGACATGAAGGACCCGTTCAGCAACGTCGCTTTGGCGGACAACGAATGGTTCCGTCCATCTCCAGTCCCTTTGGTACTCGGCGCCGACGTCTACCCAGACATCATCCTACCAGGTATCCTCCCGAGCCAAGGCGGTCTGCCGATGGCTCAAAATACCAAGTTTGGATGGATACTCTCTGGCACATGCACGCAATAGGAATCCTTGCATTGCATATTGCCAGGGGGGGGGAGAATGTTCATGCCAGTTCAGTTCTAGTCATTGCTAGTCTGAACACAGCATTGACTGAGCCTCACTCAGTGTGAGAGAGTCACTCATTGAGGCAGACCCACTCACTCAGAGAGACTCACTCTCAAATAGGATCCAAAGTACGCTCAGAACTCTCCCCACGATCTCCACTCCACCTCAACCGTTTTGACACAAGAAAATGCAAATCACTTCAAATGTAAAGTTCATTATATGCAGCCGCAAGTGAAATAAAAACTACTACAATTTAAGTAAAACGATCATTGTTTGATTTGAAGAAGAATATTTTTACTTATCCGACGCCTCCACCACAAACAAATAGGATTTTGCCTATATATGAGGAGCGTAGTAAAACTAATAACTGCCAAGTTTGGACAATATATCTTGATAGACAAAATTTTTTCCATACAAAAACTTAATTTTCGACCGCTCGTTCCTATGGCAGCTATCTAATATAGTGGTCCGACCTTAATAGGATTTTGCCTGTATATGAGGAGCATAGTAAAACTAATAACTACCAAGTATGGTCAAGATATCTTGATAAACAACATTTTTTTCATACAACTTAATTTTCGACCGCTCGTTCCTATGGCAGCTATATGATATAGTGGTCCGATCTTAATAGGATTTCGCATATATATGAGGAGCATAGTAAAGCTAATAACTGCCAAGTTTGGTCAAGATATCTTGATAAACAACATTTTTTTCATACAACAACTTAATTTTCGACCGCTCGTTCCTATGGCAGCTATATGATATAGTGGTCCGATCTTAATAGTTTATTGCCTATATATGAGGAGCGTTGTAAAACTAATAACTGCCAAGTTTGGACAATATATCTTGATAGACAACGTTTTTTCCATACAAAAACTTAATTTTCGACTACTCGTTCCTATGGCAGCTATATGATATAGTGGTCCGATCTTAATAGGATTTTGCCTGTATATGAGGAGCATAGTAAAACTAATAACTACCAAGTTTGGTCAAGATATCTTGCTAAACAACATTTTTTTCATGCAACAACTTAATTTTCGACTGCTCGTTCCAATGGCAGCTATATGATATAGTGCTCCGGATTTTGCATATGTATGAGTAGCATAGTAAAGCTTATAACGGCCAAGTATGGTCACGACATCTTGATAAACAACATTTTTTTCATACAACAACTTAATTTTCGACCGCTCGGTTCCTATGGCAGCTATATGATGTAGTGGTCCGATCTTAATAGGATTTCGCATATATATGAGGAGCATAGTAAAACTAATAAATGCCAAGTTTGGTCACGATATCTTGATACACCAACTTTTTTTTTCATACAAATACTTAATTTTCGACTGATCGTTCCTACGTCAGCTTTATTATGTAGTCGTCCGATCTTAATAGGATTTCGCATATATATGAGGAGCATAGTAAAACTAATAACTGCCAAGTTTGGTCAAGATATCTCGATAAACAAAGTTTTTTTTCGTACAACAACTTAGTTTTAGACTGATCGTTCCTGTCGCAGCTATATGATATAGTGGTCCGATCTTAATAAGATTTTGCCTGTATATGAGGAGCATAGTAAAACTAATAACTACCAAGTTTGGTCAAGATATCTTGCTAAACAACATTGTTTTTCATACAAGAACTTAATTTTCTACATCGCGTTCCTACGACAGCTATATGATATAGTGGTCCGATCTTATTAGGATTTCGCATATATATGAGGAGCATAGTAAAGCTAATAACTGCCAAGTTTGGTCAAGATATCTTTATAAACAAAATTTTTTTTCATGCAACAACTTAATTTTCGACTGCTCGTTCCAATGGCAGCTATATGATATAGTGGTCCGATCTTTATAGGATTTCGCATATATATGAGGAGCATAGTAAAACCAAAGACGATATAAACACTAAGATGAGTAACGCAGTACAACAAAATGCTACTATGCAGCTTGATTTTTTGAAAATTGAGAACGAAAACGAAATCTGTATCATTGCGCTCTCACAGCCGAGAGAACCAAAAAGCTTAAAATAGAATGGGCTCTCAGCTTCGGCTCTATGAGGGCCGTGCAAGCAATTATGTTTGTATGCGTGTGTATATACATACATAACAGCATATTTGAATGTGTTGTCCACTGCTCTGGCAAAGTCTCTGGCTGACAAAGAAACAATTTTCTTAGTTTTCTAGCGCAGATCACGACCTACCCCAAATTTGTGTTGATATATGAATGCATTTTGTGTACTGAGGTTGGCTCCGTACAAAATATGTATTTTTAAGTCGATGCAAATATTTATGTAATTTTTATTTTTGAAATTATTAATTAAATAATTATTATTTTTAAGTAATATAAAATAAATTAAGAAATAAAAAAAATTATATAAATATATTTCTACGGAGTCAACCTCAGTTCACAATATGCATTCATATGTGAATACATATTAGGAGTAGGTCATGCATGATCAGCGCTAGAAACCCAGAGCAGTGAATCACAACACATACATTCATACTTTAAAGTTCTTATGCATGCATTATTCACGCATACAACCAAAGGTGCTTGCACGCCATTGGCTGAGACAAGAACTTTTCTCGATCATACACTGTTCAAAAACAAAAGTGAAAATAATCTATGTGTGCTATTTTCTTATCGTAGTTATTGCACAACATGCGCCTTGTGTAAAGGTTATTTAATTCTTAAATTTTCCTGTAAAATTAATCGTTAGTATCTAGAGTAATATATCATTTAAATAAAGCATGCATTTCATAGATAAAACACAAGCACTTTGCGTCGATCGTAAGTTTCAAACTTTTTCGCTCAATGTACTTCGAAAACGAAGCGACGCAAAGCACCATCGACCAGCTTTGCTGAAGGCAGGCTGGCGACTAACTTCGTTGCTCGTGTCAGCATCAGCAAGCCGCGACTTCGGCATTCGTTTGTCTGGTCTTTGGAGAACGAACAGTCAGTCGACAGGCATGTCGTACGAAGCCTCAAAGGCCAGATGAAAGGCCAGGCTAGAAATTTTGCGTCGCATTCAAATGTATGGGCGTTACTCATCTTAGTGTTTATATTGTCTTTGGTAATGCCAAGTTTGGTCACGATATCTTGATACACAAACTTTTTTTTTCATACAAATACATAATTTTCGACTGATCGTTCCTACGGCAGCTTTATTATATAGTGGTCCGATCTTAATAGGATTTCGCATATATATGAGGAGCATAGTAAAACTAATAAACGCCGAGTTTGGTCAAGATATCTTGATAAACAAAGTTTTTTTTCGTACAACAACATAGTTTTAGACTGATCGTTTCTGTGGCAGCTATATGATATAGTGGTCCGATCTTAATAGGATTTTGCCTATATATGAGGAGCATATATGAGGAGCGTAGTAAAACTATTAACTGTCAAGTTTGGACAATATATCTTGATAGAAAAAATTTTTTCCATACAAAAACTTAATTTTCGACCGCTCTTTCCTATGGCAGCTGTATGATATAGTGGTCTGATCTTAATAGGATTTTGCCTATATGTGAGGAGCATAGTAAAACTAATAACTGCCAAGTTTGGTCAAGATTAGTTTTAGTTTTAGACTGATCGTTCCTATGGCAGCTATATGATATAGTGGTCCGATCTTAATAGGATTTCGCATATATATGAGGAGCATAGTAAAACTAATAACTGCCAAGTTTGGTCACGATATCTTGATACACAAACTTTTTTTTTCATACAAATACTTAATTTTCGACTGATCGTTCCTACGGCAGCTTTATGATATAGTGGTCCGATGTTAATAGGATTTTGCCTATATATGAGGAGCGTAGTAAAACTAATAACTGCCAAGTTTGGACAATATATCTTGATAGACAAAACTTTTTGCATACAAAAACTTAATTTTCGACCGGTCGTTCCAATGGCAGCTATATGATATAGTGCTCCGGATTTTGCATATTTATGAGGAGCATAGTAAAACTTATAACGGCCAAGTATGGTCAAGATATCTTGATAATTAACATTTTTTTCATACAACAACTTAATTTTCGACCGGTCGTTCCTATGGCAGCTATATGATATAGTGGTCCGATCTTAATAGGATTTCGCATATATATAAGGAGCATTGTAAAACTAATAAAAGCCAAGTTTGGTCACGATATCTTGATACACAAACTTTTTTTTTCATACAAATACTTAATTTTCGACTGATCGTTCCTACGGCAGCTTTATTATATAGTGGTCCGATCTTAATAGGATTTCGCATATAAAACTAATAAACGCCGAGATATCTTGATAAACAACATTTTTTTCATACAACAACTTAATTTTCGACATCGCGTTCCTATGGCAGCTATATGATATAGTGGTCCGATCTTAATAGGATTTTGCCTATATATGAGGAGCATAGTAAAACTAATAACTGCCAAGTTTAGTCAAGATATCTATCTTGATAAACAAAATTTTTTTCATACAACAACTTAGTTTTAGACTGATCGTTCCTATGGCAGCTATATGATATAGTGGTCCGATCTTAATAGGATTTTGCCTATATATGAGCAGCGTAGTACAACTAATAACTGCCAATGTTGGACAATATGTCTTGATAGACAAAATTTGTTCCATACAAATACTTAATTTTCGACCGCTCGTTCCTATGGCAGCTATATGATATAGTGGTCTGATCTTAATAGGATTTTGCCTATATGTGAGGAGCATAGTAAAACTAATAACTGCCAAGTTTGGTCAAGATTAGTTTTAGTTTTAGACTGATCGTTCCTATGGCAGCTATATGATATAGTGGTCCGATCTTAATAGGATTTCGCATATATATGAGGAGCATAGTAAAACTAATAACTGCCAAGTTTGGTCACGATATCTTGATACACCAACTTTTTTTTTCATGCAAATACTTAATTTTCGACTGATCGTTCCTACGGCAGCTTTATTACATAGTGGGCCGATCTTAATAAGATTTTGCCTGTATATGAGGAACATAGTAAAACTAATAACTACCAAGTTTGGTCAAGATATCTTGCTAAACAACATTGTTTTTCATACAAGAACTTAATTTTCGACATCGCGTTCCTATGGCAGCTATATGATATAGTGGTCCGATGTTAATAGGATTTTGCCTATATATGAGGAGCGTAGTAAAACTAATAACTGCCAAGTTTGGTCAAGATATCTTGATAAACATCATTTTTTTCATACAACAACTTAATTTTCGACCGCTTGTTCCTATGGCAGTTTGCCAAGTTTGGTCAAGTTATCTTGGTAAACAAAGTTTTTTTTCGTACAACAACTTAGTTTGAGACTGATCGTTCCTATGGCAGCTATATGATATAGTGGTCCGATCTTAATAGGATTTCGCATATATATGAGGAGCATAGTAAAACTAATAAACGCCGAGTTTGGTCAAGATATCTTGATAAACAAAGTTTTTTTTCGTACAACAACTTAGTTTTAGACTGATCGTTCCTATGGCAGCTATATGATATAGTGGTCCGATCTTAATAGGATTTCGCATATATATGAGGAGCATAGTAAAACTAATAAACTCCGAGTTTGGTCAAGATATTTTGATAAACAAAGTTTATTTTCGTACAACTTAATTTTCGACCGCTCGTTCCTATGGCAGCTATATGATATAGTGGTCCGATCTTAATGGGATTTTGCATATATATGAGGTGCATAGTAAAACTAATAACTGCCAAGTTTGGACAATATATCTTGATAGACAAAATTTTTTCCATTCAAAAACTTAATTTTCGACCGTTCATTCCTATGGCAGCTATATGATATGATCGTCCGATCTTAATAGGATTTTGCCTATATGTGAGGAGCATAGTAACACTAATAACTGCCAAGTTTCTTCAAGATTAGTTTTAGTTTTAGACTGATCGTTCCTATGGCAGCTATATGATATAGTGGTCCGATCTTAATAGGATTTCGCATATATATGAGGAGCATAGTAAAACTAATAACTGCCAATTTTGGTCACGATATCTTGATAAACAAAGTTTATTTTCGTACAACTTAATTTTCGACCGCTCGTTCCTATGGCAGCTATATGATATAGTGGTCCGATCTTAATAGAATTTTGCCTATATATGAGGAGCATAGTAAAACTAATAACTGCCAAGTTTGGTCAAGATATCTATCTTGATAAACAAAATTTTTTTCATACAACAACTTAGTTTTAGACTGATCGTTCCTATGGCAGCTATATGATATAGTGGTCCGATCTTAATAGGATTTTGCCTATATATGAGGAGCGTAGTACAACTAATAACTGCCAATGTTGGACAATATATCTTGATAGACAAAATTTTTTCCATACAAAAACTTAATTTTCGACCGCTCGTTCCTATGGCAGCTATATGATATAGTGGTCTGATCTTAATAGGATTTTGCCTATATGTGAGGAGCATAGTAAAACTAATAACTGCCAAGTTTGGTCAAGATTAGTTTTAGTTTTAGACTGATCGTTCCTATGGCAGCTATATGATATAGTGGTCCGATCTTAATAGGATTTCGCATATATATGAGGAGCATAGTAAAACTAATAACTGCCAAGTTTGGTCACGATATCTTGATACACAAACTTTTTTTTTCATACAAATACTTAATTTTCGACTGATCGTTCCTACGGCAGCTTTATTACATAGTGGGCCGATCTTAATAAGATTTTGCCTGTATATGAGGAACATAGTAAAACTAATAACTACCAAGTTTGGTCAAGATATCTTGCTAAACAACATTGTTTTTCATACAAGAACTTAATTTTCGACGTCGCGTTCCTATGGCAGCTATATGATATAGTGGTCCGATGTTAATAGGATTTTGCCTATATATGAGGAGCGTAGTAAAACTAATAACTGCCAAGTTTGGACAATATATCTTGATAGACAAAACTTTTTGCATACAAAAACTTAATTTTCGACCGGTCGTTCCAATGGCAGCTATATGATATAGTGCTCCGGATTTTGCATATTTATGAGGAGCATAGTAAAACTTATAACGGCCAAGTATGGTCAAGATATCTTGATAATCAACATTTTTTTCATACAACAACTTAATTTTCGACCGGTCGTTCCTATGGCAGCTATATGATATAGTGGTCCGATCTTAATAGGATTTCGCATATATTTAAGGAGCATAGTAAAACTAATTAATGCCAAGTTTGGTCACGATATCTTGATACACAAACTTTTTTTTTCATACAAATACTTAATTTTCGACCGCTCATTCCTATGGCAGCTATATGATATGGTCGTCCGATCTTAATAGAATTTTGCCTATATGTGAGGAGCATAGTAAAACTAATAACTGCCAAGTTTCTTCAAGATTAGTTTTAGTTTTAGACTGATCGTTCCTATGGCAGCTATATGATATAGTGGTCCGATCTTAATAGGATTTCGCATATATATGAGGAGCATAGTAAAACTAATAACTGCCAAGTTTGGTCACGATATCTTGATACACAAACTTTTTTTTCATACAAATACTTAATTTTCGACTTGTCGTTCCTACAACAGCTTTATTATATAGTGGTCCGATCTTAATAGGATTTCGCATATATATGAGGAGCATAGTAAAACTAATAAACGCCGAGTTTGGTCAAGATATCTTGATAAACAAAGTTTTTTTTCGTACAACAACTTAGTTTTAGACTGATCGTCCCTATGGCAGCTATATGATATAGTGGTCCGATCTTAATAGGATTTCGCATATATATGAGGAGCATAGTAAAACTAATAAACTCTGAGTTTGGTCAAGATATTTTGATAAACAAAGTTTATTTTCGTACAACTTAATTTTCGACCGCTCGTTCCTATGGCAGCTATATGATATAGTGGTCCGATCTTAATGGGATTTTGCCTATATATGAGGTGCATAGTAAAACTAATAACTGCCAAGTTTGGTCAAGATATCTTGATAAACAACATTTTTTTCATACCACAACTTAATTTTCGACCGCTCGTTCCTATGGCAGCTATATGATATAGTGGTCCGATCTTAATAGAATTTTGCCCATATATGAGGAGCGTAGTATAACTATTAACTGCCAAGTTTGGACAATATATCTTGATAGACAAAATTTTTTCCATTCAAAAACTTAATTTTCGACCGCTCATTCCTATGGCAGCTATATGATATGGTCGTCCGATCTTAATAGAATTTTGCCTATATGTGAGGAGCATAGTAAAACTAATAACTGCCAAGTTTCTTCAAGATTAGTTTTAGTTTTAGACTGATCGTTCCTATGGCAGCTATATGATATAGTGGTCCGATCTTAATAGGATTTCGCATATATATGAGGAGCATAGTAAAACTAATAGCTGCCAAGTTTGGTCACGATATCTTGATACACAAACTTTTTTTTCATACAAATACTTAATTTTCGACTTGTCGTTCCTACGGCAGCTTTATTATATAGTGGTCCGATCTTAATAGGATTTCGCATATAAAACTAATAAACGCCGAGTTTGGTCAAGATATCTTGATAAACAACATTTTTTTCATACAACAACTTAATTTTCGACATCGCGTTCCTATGGCAGCTATATGATATAGTGGTCCGATCTTAATAGAATTTTGCCCATATATGAGGAGCGTAGTATAACTATTAACTGCCAAGTTTGGACAATATATCTTGATAGACAAAATTTTTTCCATTCAAAAACTTAATTTTCGACCGCTCATTCCTATGGCAGCTATATGATATGGTCGTCCGATCTTAATAGAATTTCGCCTATATGTGAGGAGCATAGTAAAACTAATAACTGCCAAGTTTCTTCAAGATTAGTTTTAGTTTTAGACTGATCGTTCCTATGGCAGCTATATGATATAGTGGTCCGATCTTAATAGGATTTCGCATATATATGAGGAGCATAGTAAAACTAATAACTGCCAAGTTTGGTCACGATATCTTGATACACAAACTTTTTTTTTCATACAAATACTTAATTTTCGACTTGTCGTTCCTACGGCAGCTTTATTATATAGTGGTCCGATCTTAATAGGATTTCGCATATAAAACTAATAAACGCCGAGTTTGGTCAAGATATCTTGATAAACAACATTTTTTTCATACAACAACTTAATTTTCGACATCGCGTTCCTATGGCAGCTATATGATATAGTGGTCCGATCTTAATAGAATTTTGCATATATATGAGGAGCATAGTAAAACTAATAAATGCCAAGTTTGGTCACGATATCTTGATACACAAACTTTTTTTTTCATACAAATACTTAATTTTCGACTGATCGTTCCTACGGCAGCTTTATTATATAGTGGTCCGATCTTAATAGGATTTCACATATATATGAGGACCATAGTAAAACTTATAAACGCCGAGTTGGGTCAAGATATCTTGATAAACAACGTTTTTTTTCGTACAACTTAATTTTCGACCGCTCGTTCCTATGGCAGCTATATGATATAGTGGTCCGATCTTAAAAGGATTTTGCCTATATATGAGGAGCGTAGTAAAACTAATAACTGCCAAGTTTGGACAATATATCTTGATAGACAACATTTTTTCCATACAAATACTTAATTTTCGACCGCTCGTTCCTATGGCTGCTATATGATATAGTGGTCCGATCTTAATAGGATTTCGCATATATATGAGGAGCAAAGTAAAACTAATAACTGCCAAGTATAGTCAAGATATCTTGATAAACAACATTTTTTTCATACAAATACTTAATTTTCGACCGCTTGTTCCTATGGCAGTTTGCCAAGTTTGGTCAAGTTATCTTGGTAAACAAAGTTTTTTTTCGTACAACAACTTAGTTTGAGACTGATCGTTCCTATGGCAGCTATATGATATAGTGGTCCGATCTTAATAGGATTTCGCATATATATGAGGAGCATAGTAAAACTAATAAATGCCAAGTTTGGTCAAGATATCTTGATACACAAACTTTTTTTTTCATACAAATACTTAATTTTCGACTGATCGTTCCTACGGCAGCTTTATTATATAGTGGTCCGATCTTAATAGGATTTCGCATATATATGAGGAGCATAGTAAAACTAATAAACGCCGAGTTTGGTCAAGATATCTTGATAAACACAGTTTTTTTTCGTACAACAACTTAGTTTTAGACTGATCGTTCCTATGGCAGCTATATGATATAGTGGTCCGATCTTAATAGGATTTCGCATATATATGAGGAGCATAGTAAAACTAATAAACTCCGAGTTTGGTCAAGATATTTTGATAACCAAAGTTTATTTTCGTACAACTTAATTTTCGACCGCTCGTTCCTATGGCAGCTATATGATATAGTGGTCCGATCTTAATGGGATTTTGCCTATATATGAGGTGCATAGTAAAACTAATAACTGCCAAGTTTGGTCAAGATATCTTGATAAACAACATTTTTTTCATACCACAACTTAATTTTCGACCGCTCGTTCCTATGGCAGCTATATGATATAGTGGTCCGATCTTAATAGGATTTTGCCTATATATGAGGAGCGTAGTAAAACTATTAACTGCCAAGTTTGGACAATATATCTTGATAGACAAAATTTTTTCCATTCAAAAACTTAATTTTCGACCGCTCATTCCTATGGCAGCTATATGATATGGTCGTCCGATCTTAATAGAATTTTGCCTATATGTGAGGAGCATAGTAAAACTAATAACTGCCAAGTTTCTTCAAGATTAGTTTTAGTTTTAGACTGATCGTTCCTATGGCAGCTATATGATATAGTGGTCCGATCTTAATAGGATTTCGCATATATATGAGGAGCATAGTAAAACTAATAACTGCCAAGTTTGGTCACGATATCTTGATACACAAACTTTTTTTTTCATACAAATACTTAATTTTCGACTGATCGTTCCTACGGCAGCTTTATTACATAGTGGGCCGATCTTAATAAGATTTTGCCTGTATATGAGGAACATAGTAAAACTAATAACTACTAAGTTTGGTCAAGATATCTTGCTAAACAACATTGTTTTTCATACAAGAACTTAATTTTCGACATCGCGTTCCTATGGCAGCTATATGATATAGTGGTCCGATGTTAATAGGATTTTGCCTATATATGAGGAGCGTAGTAAAACTAATAACTGCCAAGTTTGGACAATATATCTTGATAGACAAAACTTTTTGCATACAAAAACTTAATTTTCGACCGGTCGTTCCAATGGCAGCTATATGATATAGTGCTCCGGATTTTGCATATTTATGAGGAGCATAGTAAAACTTATAACGGCCAAGTATGGTCAAGATATCTTGATAATCAACATTTTTTTCATACAACAACTTAATTTTCGACCGGTCGTTCCTATGGCAGCTATATGATATAGTGGTCCGATCTTAATAGGATTTCGCATATATATAAGGAGCATAGTAATACTAATAAATGCCAAGTTTGGTCACGATATCTTGATACACAAACTTTTTTTTTCATACAAATACTTAATTTTCGACTGGTCGTTCCTACGGCTGCTTTATTATATAGTGGTCCGATCTTAATAGGATTTCGCATATAAAACTAATAAACGCCGAGTTTGGTCAAGATATCTTGATAAACAACATTTTTTTCATACAACAACTTAATTTTCGACATCGCGTTCCTATGGCAGCTATATGATATAGTGGTCCGATCTTAATAGGATTTTGCCCATATATGAGGAGCGTAGTAAAACTAATAACTGCCAAGTTTGGTCAAGATATCTTGATAAACAACATTTTTTTCATACAACAACTTAGTTTGAGACTGATCGTTCCTATGGCAGCTATATGATATAGTGGTCCGATCTTAATAGGATTTCGCATATATATGAGGAGCATAGTAAAACTAATAACTGCCAAGTTTGGTCACGATATCTTGATACACAAACTTTTTTTTCATACAAATACTTAATTTTCGACTTGTCGTTCCTACGGCAGCTTTATTATATAGTGGTCCGATCTTAATAGGATTTCGCATATATATGAGGAGCATAGTAAAACTAATAAACGCCGAGTTTGGTCAAGATATCTTGATAAACAAAGTTTTTTTTCGTACAACAACTTAGTTTTAGACTGATCGTCCCTATGGCAGCTATATGATATAGTGGTCCGATCTTAATAGGATTTCGCATATATATGAGGAGCATAGTAAAACTAATAAACTCCGAGTTTGGTCAAGATATTTTGATAAACAAAGTTTATTTTCGTACAACTTAATTTTCGACCGCTCGTTCCTATGGCAGCTATATGATATAGTGGTTCGATCTTAATGGGATTTTGCCTATATATGAGGTGCATAGTAAAACTAATAACAGCCAAGTTTGGTCAAGATATCTTGATAAACAACATTTTTTTCATACAACAACCTAATTTTCGACCGCTCGTTCCTATGGCAGCTATATGATATAGTGGTCCGATCTTAATGGGATTTCGCATATATATGAGGAGCGTAGTAAAACTATTAACTGCCAAGTTTGGACAATATATCTTGATAGACAAAATTTTTTCCATTCAAAAACTTAATTTTCGACCTCTTATTCCTATGGCAGCTATATGATATGGTCGTCCGATCTTAATAGGATTTTGCTTATATGTGAGGAGCATAGTAAAACTAATAACTGCCAAGTTTGGTCAAGATATCTTGGTAAACAACGTTTTTTTTCGTACATCAAATTAGTTTTAGACTGATCGTTCCTATGGCAGCTATATGATATAGTGGTCCGATCTTAATAGGATTTCGCATATATATGAGGAGCATAGTAAAACTAATAAACTCCGAGTTTGGTCAAGATATTTTGATAAACAAAGTTTATTTTCGTACAACTTAATTTTCGACCGCTCGTTCCTATGGCAGCTATATGATATAGTGGTCCGATCTTAATGGGATTTTGCCTATATATGAGGTGCATAGTAAAACTAATAACTGCCAAGTTTGGTCAAGATATCTTGATAAACAACATTTTTTTCATACAACAACTTAATTTTCGACCGCTCGTTCCTATGGCAGCTATATGATATAGTGGTCCGATCTTAATAGGATTTTGCCTATATATGAGGAGCGTAGTAAAACTATTAACTGCCAAGTTTGGACAATATATCTTGATAGACAAAATTTTTTCCATTCAAAAACTTAATTTTCGACCGCTCATTCCTAGGGCAGCTATATGATATGGTCGTCCGATCTTAATAGGATTTTGCCTATATGTGAGGAGCATAGTAAAACTAATAACTGCCAAGTTTGGTCAAGATATCTTGGTAAACAACGTTTTTTTTCGTACATCAACTTATTTTTAGACTGATCGTTCCTATGGCAGCTATATGATATAGTGGTCCGATCTTAATAGGATTTCGCATATATATGGGGAGCATAGTAAAACTAATAACTACCAAGTTTGGTCAAGATATCTTGCTAAACAACATTGTTTTTCATACAAGAACTTAATTTTCGACATCGCGTTCCTACGGCAGTTATATGATATAGTGGTCCGATCTTATTAGGATTTTGCATATACATGAGGAGCATAGTAAATCTAATAAATACCAAGTTTGGTCAAGATATCTTGATAAACAACATTTTTTTCATGCAACAACTTAATTTTCGACTGCGCGTTCCAATGGCAGCTATATGATATAGTGCTCCGGATTTTGCATATTTATGAGTAGTATAGTAAAACTTATAACGGCCAAGTATGGTCAAGATACCTTGATAAACAACTTTTTTTTCATACAAATACTTAATTTTCGACTTGTCGTTCCTACGGCAGCTTTATTATATAGTGGTCCGATCTTAATAGGATTTCGCATATATATGAGGAGCATAGTAAAACTAATAAACGCCGAGTTTGGTCAAGATATCTTGATAAACAAAGTTTTTTTTCGTACAACAACTTAGTTTTAGACTGATCGTTCCTATGGCAGCTATATGATATAGTGGTCCGATCTTAATAGGATTTCGCATATATATGAGGAGCATAGTAAAACTAATAAACTCCGAGTTTGGTCAAGATATTTTGATAAACAAAGTTTATTTTCGTACAACTTAATTTTCGACCGCTCGTTCCTATGGCAGCTATATGATATAGTGGTCCGATCTTAATGGGATTTTGCCTATATATGAGGTGCATAGTAAAACTAATAACTGCCAAGTTTGGTCAAGATATCTTGATAAACAACATTTTTTTCATACAACAACTTAATTTTCGACCGCTCGTTCCTATGGCAGCTATATGATATGGTCGTCCGATCTTAATAGGATTTTGCCTATATGTGAGGAGCATAGTAAAACTAATAACTGCCAAGTTTGGTCAAGATATCTTGGTAAACAACGTTTTTTTTCGTACATCAACTTAGTTTAAGACTGATCGTTCCTATGGCAGCTATATGATATAGTGAGGAGCATAGTAAAACTAATAACTACCAAGTTTGGTCAAGATATCTTGCTAAACAACATTGTTTTTCATACAAGAACTTAATTTTCGACATCGCGTTCCTACGGCAGTTATATGATATAGTGGTCCGATCTTATTAGGATTTTGCATATACATGAGGAGCATAGTAAATCTAATAAATACCAAGTTTGGTCAAGATATCTTGATAAACAACATTTTTTTTCATGCAACAACTTAATTTTCGACTGCGCGTTCCAATGGCAGCTATATGATATAGTGCTCCGGATTTTGCATATTTATGAGTAGCATAGTAAAACTTATAACGGCCAAGTATGGTCAAGATATCTTGATAAACAACATTTTTTTCATGCAACAACTTAATTTTCGACCGCTCGTTCCTATGGCAGCTATATGATATAGTGGTCCGATCTTAATAGGATTTCGCATATATATGAGGAGCATAGTAAAACCATGATGAAGCGCCAGTCAAAATTGTCCGCCAAACAAAACTGGAGCACAGCCTCTTGATGACAGCTACTGATGAAGAGATTTTTTAGCTCCAACAGCTCGTTTTTGGCGCCGACAAAGTTGGTGGCATTGTCAGACCAAATCTGACGTGGCTTGCCACGAGTGCATATAAAGCGCTTTAGAGCATTGAGAAATGCACACGTAGATAGATCCTTGACCAACTCCAAATGAATGGCTTTCGTGGCGAAGCAAATAAATACGCTGATGTAGCATTTTATAGGAGCTTTGTTTCGAGTGTCAGGCTTGTAGAAGAATGGTCCGCAAAAGTCTACACCAGTTATATCAAACGCTCGAGTTTCAACAAATCGCTCCTTTGCAAGATTAGCCATTACGTGCTCCACCAAGCGGGGCTTGTTCCGGAAACATCTGATGCACTTGTTTACAATGCTGGAAACTGTTTTGCGGCCACCAATCGGCCAATATTGCAGGCGAATTGCTCCCAACAAGGCTCGTGGTCCAGCATGGAGATTCCGCTCATGAAAGTGAGTGACAATGGCGATGGTGACTGGATGTTGTCTAGGCAGTATAATAGGATGACGGGCCTCATAAGGAAGGGTTGACTTTTCGAGGCGCCCACCAACTCGAAGAATACCAAATTCATCCTGAAAGGGCAATAATGATGAGAGTATACTGGAACGAACGACCACGCCCTTTGATTGCACATTCTTTATATCATCCCAAAGAGAGCCCTTTTGAACGTTACGTAAAAGTATGAAGGATCCAAAACGTATGTCGGAGATCAAAAGTCCGGGGCGCCGAATACGATGGATGAACTTGTACACATAGGCAAACACTCGTTGAATAGCAGAGAAGGAATTCACATATTTGCACCTTAATATGGCATCATCTGTAGGATCTGTGATGAGCAACACTCTTTTGCGTAACTCCAGTATTGGTTTTTCAAGAAGACAAGTCGCAGGCCAGCACCTTTGTGGACCAGTCAAAAATTCAGGACCACATGACCAAAGTTTTGACTGTATAAGCTCGTCAGGAGTGGCCCCTCTAGAGAGAATGTCAGCTGGATTACTGGCTGTTGGAACATAATGCCACTGGAAGCCCGCTGTGAGTTCCTGGATGGTGGCTATTCGATTTGCAACGAATACGTTGAACTTCGACGATTCATCTCGGATCCATGATAGACATATTGATGAATCTGACCAACAATGGAATGTACCGGTAAATAATTTCATTTCAGCTACTTCCTGCATCAATTGGGCTAACAAAAGTGCGCCACAAAGCTCGAGTTTTGGTACCGTAAGAGTTTTAAGTGGAGCCACTCGTGATTTAGAACAGAATATGCGTGAACTCGAATGATGTCCCTTTGAAACCACATAAATGCAAGCTCCGTACGCGGCAATGCTAGCGTCACAGAAACCGTGAACCTCTACATCGCACGTTGTATTGCAAACCAACCGGGGAAAGGTGGATAATTGGACATTCCTGAAAGTTTGGCAAAGTTCCTGCCAGGCAGTATTTAGAGAAGTTGGAAGACTCTCATCCCAATCCAAGTTTTCCTTCCAAAGAAGCTGCATAAAGATTTTGGCCTTAACGATGACTGGTCCAATTAATCCTAGTGGATCGTAAAAACGAGCTATGGTGGACAGAACAGATCTCTTGCAAGGTTTAACTGTCTGATTGGCAGCCGTGAAAGAAAACATTAATTTATCAGTTGAAGGATCCCACGCAAGGCCCAAGGTTTTGGTAATGTCGCTTCCATCGCTAAATTTTAAAAACGAGTCCTTATCCTTGTCAGGAATGCCTTTTAGCACTGCAGAGTGACTCGAGCACCATTTTCTGAGTTCAAAGCAACCTTTAGATAGGATGCCCTTTGTTTGATTTAATACGTCGATCGCCTCTTGGACCGAGCCACCGCCAGATATAAGGTCATCTACATAGAAATCGCGTCGAAGAATTTTCGCACCAATTGGAAATGAATGTTGCTCGTCGACTGCCAATTGCTGCATTGCTCGAACGGCAAGAAAGGAAGCTGGTTTTGTGCCATACGAATTAGTAGAATTTCGCCACAAGATGCATTGTAGGTAGTTATCTGGGACAGTTACTCTGACACAGCGATACATCTTGCCAATGTCTCCAGTAAGGGCAACGGGGAACGTGCGAAATCGCATCACAATGTTAAACAGTTTCGGTTGTATGACGGGCCCAGCCATCAACACTTCATTCAGCGAACACCCAGTGCTGGTGGTAGCTGAACCATCAAACACGACACGAAGTTTGGTGCTCGTGCTTTGTTCCTTCAGCACACAATGATGAGGGAGAAAATATTTGCATAAACGTAACGACTCTGGAGGGACAAGAGTCATATGTCCGAGCTCCATATACTCTTGAATGAACGCGCAATACTGGGATTTAAGGTTGGGATGACGATGCAACTTTCTCTCAAGCGATATAAATCTGCGAAATGCCTGTTGATAAGATTCACCCAATTGATCCAGCGTGAGTTTGAGAGGGAGTCGCACGGAATATGCTCCTGTTGGCAACCTTTGGAAATTCTTAACAAAATGCTCCTCGCAGTCAAGCTCTTCCTTTGTTGCTTTAGCAACAGGGTCTGGAAAACGTTCTACTTCCCAAAATCGTTGAATTAACTCATCGGTTCGGCCATCAGAATCAGTGCGGGCATCAGACGATACACGATTGGCCAAAAGAGAGGTACCGCCTTGCTGGGAACCGCCACCTGCAACTATCCATCCAAAGCGTGTCTTCTGCAGAAGAGGCAATCCCGGTAGCAGTTTTATTTGCCCGACACACATTAGCTCGTAGAAAAGACCAGCTCCGATTAATAAGTCAACTCGCTGCGGCTTGTAAAAGCAAGGATCAGCGAGGCGAATATTTCCAGGCACATTCCAATTAGTTGTATTAAGGGCGATGCTTGGCTGGCGATCTGCTATAGTGGAAGCTACGATGGCTGTGATGATTGCAGAGTACTCTGACGTTTGAGATTGTAGATTGACTGTCACAGTGCATCCATCAGTAGCGAAAGGAGCGTTTCCCAGGCCAGCAACTGCGGCTGAAGACGGACTTTTCTTCAACTGAAGCTGTTGAGCGAATCGGGATGTAATTAAATGTAGCTGTGACCCACCATCCAATACAGCACGACACGGAACTAGAGTTCCAGACCGATTTTTAACTAGTACAATAGCAGTGGCTAGGAACACAACATCGCTGCTGAGGTTGTGGGCAACAAGAGAGGTAGAGGCGGGGGCTGAAGAAGCTGCAGTAGGAGTGACAGAGTGATGAATCGAATGCAAAACGTCTAAATGCAGAAGTGTGTGGTGTTTGGAGCCACATGTGCGACAAGCTCCGGAATTGCATGTTCGTAAAAGATGTCCCCTTTTAAGGCAGTTGAGGCATAAAGATAATCGTTTTGCTTCCTTGAGACGCATATCTGGAGACAAATTGCCAAATCTTGGGCATTGCCATATATTATGCTCTTCACCATTGCAAAATACGCAAACAGCAGCCATTGAGTTAGTATCAACGAGTGATGTCCTACTGGAGTTAGTCTGTTTGTTTTTGCCCACCTGAGAGCTCGGCGTATAGGTTGCCATAGCATAATCCACACTCTCTAGGGTTCTGCAGCGTTGCTCCAAAAATGTGGCTATTTGTGCCCATGATGGAATTAAATTTGCAAAGGCGGGATCCTCCAGCTTCTCTTCCCACTTCGCCTGCGTAGCAGGATCCAGTTTTTGCAGTAGCACCTGAACAAGGATGCAACCAGCAATTTGCTCCTTGCTACCCAAACTGGTGAGAGCACGAATATGGGCATTAAACTTATCCGACAATTCACGCAGCATGCCAGCGGAGCCATTCTCTACCTTCTTGAGCCCCAGCAGTTCAACGATGTGTGCCTGATATACTAATCGACGGTTATCAAATCGTTTTTGTAATAAATTTAATGCTATGGAATAATTAGCCTCTGATATTTCCAATGACCGAATGGTATCCAGCGCAGAGTCCTTCAAGCAGAGCCGCAAATGCTGCATTTTTTCAATGTTTGTGAGTTCGGGATGATTTTCGATTAAAGTTGTGAACATTGAAAAGAAATCTGACCACTCTGTATAACCTCCAGAAAACGTTGGCAATTTGATTGGTGGTAAGGTCGGTAACGCTCTGGATCTAGTCATTGACGCAGCAGCAATAGGCTCATTTACAAATGTGGAGCTGGACGGCAATGCTCTACTGCGCTTAGCAATTTCAAACCGCACCGAAGTCTCCAAAGTTACTGAAAGCTCATCAAAAGCCTCGCGTAACTCACTGCCGATTTCGTCAAAGTCTAGTTCTTCCAATTTGTTTTGAGCGTCTTCAAATGCAGATTCCATTTTTTCAATCCGCTTGAGCAGCACCGACAATGCAATTTCATCATTATTGGCAAGGGGCGTTTGGTTGAGGCTAGATTGAAGCGCCTGCAACCGCTCATACGAGGACGCCACCTTGCGCTTTAAAAATGACACCCTGTTTGTAGGCTGGGCCAACGATTCAGAACTAGAACTTTCCATGGCAACCGAAGCAAACGAAAAAAGTCAAAGAAAAAGTCGTTGACCGTTGACTTATTGTTGTCGAATAAAAACACAAGTAAAATGCAGATAGCGAGAGCCAACGCGTCTGTATGTAGGTGTATAAATGCTTATGTACACAGACTCTTCTTTACTGCAATTTACCGCATGACACTTGCTCGTACATATGTATGTATATAAGAGCGGTTTTTAATTGCTGCCGAAACTAGTAACAACTAGCTCAATTTTAATTTAAATAATTTTATGCAACACTATAATGTTAAATAAAAAGATCACGTCGGGGTCACCAAAATGTTGGGCTAACAAGCTTTTTTATTAGCACTAAGTAGCGAGAAATTATGGATGTTATAAAAACTACACCCTTTCTTATAAGTTCATGCAACGGGTTGATTTATTTATGCTTATAGCAAACGTTTTGACAATATGCAAAAATGTACAATTTTTAGCGAAGCGATCGATAAGAGATCCGATATAACGAATATACGAAACAAGAATGGATTGCGGCGTCGCTAGCATTGATGCGCTAGCCGCTTAAGACAAAGTGCAAGTGCAAAAGGTAAAAGAGCGCGATAAAGGAAACTACGATGAGCGCAAAGCGATAAGCGCTAGATAGTTAACAGCAAATAATATTGAGTTATTTTATGACATGCGAGAAGCGCCAAACAAAACAAAATAGTGACATTGCTTGCCTCGCAGGGCAATATATAACTGAAATGTTATGCTAACATAATACAAGTTTAATTTTTAGATGCTGAGCCGAACAATCAGTTTTATTTAAATCTATGAACTGTTTTGGTAGTCTGCCAAATACTAGTGCGTATGGGCAATACTCATGCGTTGCTGATGGTGTCGTGTTGAAGCAATATGATATGTCATGATATCTTGATACACAAAGTTTTTTTTCATACAAATACTTAATTTTCGACTGATCGTTCCTACGGCAGCTTTATTATATAGTGGTCCGATCTTAATAGGATTTCGCATATATATGAGGAGCATAGTAAAACTAATAACTGCCAAGTATGGTCAAGACATCTTGATAAACAAATTTTTTTCATGCAACAACTTAATTTTCGACTGATCGTTCCTACGGCAGCTTTATTATATAGTGGTCCGATCTTAATAGGATTTTGCCTATATATGAGGAGCATAGTAAAACTAATAAACGCCGAGTTTGGTCAAGATATCTTGATAAACAACATTTTTTTCATACAACAACTTAATTTTCGACCGCTCGTTCCAATGGCAGCTATATGATATAGTGGTCCGATCTTAATAGGATTTCGCATATATATGAGGAGCATAGTAAAACTAATAACTGCCAAGTTTGGTCATGATATCTTGATACACAAACTTTTTTTTTCATACAAATACTTAATTTTCGACTGATCGTTCCTACGGCAGCTTTATTATATAGTGGTCCGATCTTAATAGGATTTCGCATATATATGAGTAGCATAGTAAAACTAATAAACGCCGAGTTTGGTCAAGATATCTTGATAAACAACGTTTTTTTTCATACAACAACTTAATTTTCGACCGCTCGTTCCTATGGCAGCTATATGATATAGTGGTCCGATCTTAACAGGATTTTGCCTATATATGAGGAGCATAGTAAAACTAATAACTGCCAAGTTTGGTCAAGATATCTTGATAAACAACGTTTTTTTTCGTACAACCACTTAGTTTTAGACTGATCGTTCCTATGGCAGCTATATGATATAGTGGTCCGATCTTAATAGGATTTTGACTATATGTGAGGAGCATAGTAAAACTAATAACTGCCAAGTTTGGTCAAGATATCTTGGTAAACAACGTTTTTTATCGTACAACAACTTAGTTTTAGACTGATCGTTCCTATGGCAGCTTTATTATATAGTGGTCCGATCTTAATAGGCTTTCGCATATATATGAGGAGCATAGTAAAACTAATAGACGCCGAGTTTGGTCAAGATATCTTGATAAACAAAGTTTATTTTCGTACAACTTAATTTTCGGCCGCTCGTTCCTATGGCAGCTATATGATATAGTGGTCCGATCTTAATAGGATTTTGCCTGTATATGAGGAGCGTAGTTAAACTATTAACTGCCAAGTTTGGACAATATATCTTGATAGACAAAATTTTTCCATACAAAAACTTAATTTTCGACCGCTCGTTTCTATGGCAGCTATATGATATAGTGGTCCGATCTTAATAATATTTGGCCTATATATGAGGAGCATATATGAGGAGCGTAGTAAAACTATTAACTGCCAAGTTTGGACAATATATCTTGATAGAAAAAATTGTTTCCATACAAAAACTTAATTTTCGACCGCTCTTTCCTATGGCAGCTATATGGTATAGTGGTCCGATCTTAATAGGATTTTGCCTATATGTGAGGAGCGTAGTAAAACTATTAACTGCCAAGTTTGGACAATATATCTTGATAGACAAAATTTTTTCATACAAATACTTCATTTTCGACTGATCGTTCCTACGGCAGCTTTATTATATAGTGGTCCGATCTTAATAGGATTTCGCATATATATGAGGAGCATAGTAAAACTAATAAACGCCGAGTTTGGTCAAGATATCTTGATAAACAAAGTTTTTTTTCGTACAACAACTTAGGTTTAGACTGATCGTTTCTATGGCAGCTATATGATATAGTGGTCCGATCTTAAAAGGATTTTGCCTATATATGAGGTGCATAGTAAAACTAATAACTGCCAAGTTTGGTCAAGATATCTTGATAAACAACATTTTTTTCATACAACAACTTAATTTTCGAGCGCTCGTTCCTATGGCAGCTATATGATATAGTGGTCCGATCTTAATAGGATTTCGCGTATATATGAGGAGCATAGTAAAACTAATAACTGCCAAGTTTGGACAATATATCTTAAATAGACAAAATTTTTTCCATACAAATACTTAATTTTCGACCGCTCATTCCTATGGCAGCTATATGATATGGTCGTCCGATCTTAATAAGTGTTTGCCTATATGTGAGGGGCATAGTAAAACTAATAACTGCCAAGTTTGGTAAAGATATCTTGGTAAACAACGTTTTTTTTCGTACATCAACTTAGTTTTAGACTGATCGTTCCTATGGCAGCTATATGATATAGGGGTCCGATCTTAATAGGATTTCGCATATATATGGGGAGCATAGTAAAACTAATAAACGCCGAGTTTGGTCAAGATATCTTGGTAAACAAAGTTTATTTTCGTACAACTTAATTTTCCACCGCTCGTTCCTATGGTAGCTATATGAACTAGTGGTCCGATCTTAATAGGATTTTGCGTATATGTGAGGAGCATAGTAAAACTAATAACTGCCAAATTTGGTCAAGATATCTTGGTAAACAACGTTTTTTTTCGTACAACAACTTAGTTTTAGACTGATCGTTCCTATGGCAGCTTTTTTATATATTGGTCCGATCTTAATAGGATTTCGCATATATATGAGGAGCATAGTAAAACTAATAAACGCCGAGTTTAGTCAAGAAATCTTGATAAACAAAGTTTATTTTCGTACAACTTAATTTTCGACCGCTCGTTCCAATGGCAGCTATATGATATAGTGCTCCGGATTTTGCATATTTATGAGGAGCATAGCAAAACTTATAACGGCCAAGTAGGGTCAAGATATCTTGATAAACAAAATTTTTTTCATACAACAACTTAATTTGCGACCGCTCGTACCTTCGGCAGCTATATGATATAGTGGTCCGATCTTAATAGGATTTCGCATATATATGAGGAGCATAGTAAAACTAATAAACGCCGAGTTTGGTCAAGATATCTTAATAAACAACGTTTTTTTTTGTACAACTTAGTTTTTGACTGATCGTTCCTATGGCAGCTATATGATATTGTGGTCCGATCTTAAAAGGATTTTGCCTATATATGAGGTGCATAGTAAAACTAATAACTGCCAAGTTTGGTCAAGATATCTTGATAAACAACATTTTTTTCATACAACAACTTAATTTTCGAGCGCTCGTTCCTATGGCAGCTATATGATATAGTGGTCCGATCTTAATAGGATTTTGCCTATATATGAGCAGCGTGGTAAAACTTATAACTGCCAAGTTTGGTCAAGATATCTTGATGAACAACATTTTTTTCATACAACAACTTAATTTTCGACCGCTCGTTCCTATGGCAGCTATATGATATTGTGGTCCGATCTTATTAGGATTTTGCATATACATGAGGAGCATAGTAAAACTAATAAATACCAAGTTTGGTCAAGAAATCTTGATAAACAACATTTTTTTCATGCAACAACTTAATTTTCGACCGCTCGTTCCAATGGCAGCTATATGATATAGTGCTCCGGATTTTGCATATTTATGAGGAGCATAGTAAAACTTATAACGGCCAAGTATGGTCAAGATATCTTGATAGACAACATTTTTTTCATACATCAACTTAATTTTCGACCGCTCGTTCCTATGGCAGCTATCTGATATAGTGGTCCGATCTTAATAGGATTTTGCCTATATATGAAGAGCATAGTAAAACTAATAACTGCCAAGTTTGGTCAAGATATCTTGATAAAGAACATTTTTTTCATACAACAACTTAATTTTCGACGGCTTGTTCCTATGGCAGCTATATGATATAGTGGTCCGATCTTAATAGGATTTTACCAATATATGAGGAGCGTAGTAAAACTAATAACTGCTAAGTTTGGACAATATATCTTGATAGACAACATTTTTTTCATACAAAAACTTAATTATCGCCCGCTCGTTCCTATGGCAGCTATATGATATAGGGGTCCGATCCTAATAAGATTTTGGCTGTATATGAGGAACATAGTAAAACTAACAACTACCAAGTTTGGTCAAGATATTATGCTAAACAACATTGTTTTTCATACAAGAACTTAATTTTCGACATCGCGTTCCTATGGCAGCTATATAATATTGTGGTCCGATCTTATTAGGATTTTGCATATACATGAGGAGCATAGTAAAACTAATAAATACCAAGTTTGGTCAAGATATCTTGATAAACAACATTTTTTTTCATGCAACAACTTAATTTTCGACCGCTCGTTCCTATGGCAGCTATATGATATAGTGCTCCGGATTTTGCATATTTATGAGGAGCATAGTAAAACTTATAACGGCCAAGTATGGTCAAGATATCTTGATAAACAAAGTTTTTTTTCATACAACAACTTAATTTTCGACCGCTCGTTCCTATGGCAGCTATATGATATAGTGGTCCGAACTTAATAGGATTTCGCATATATATGAGGAGCATAGTAAAACTAATAACTGCCAAGTTTGGTCACGATATCATGATAGTTCCTACGGCAGCTTTATTATATAGTGGTCCGATCTTAATAGGATTTCGCATATATATGAGTAGCATAGTAAAACTAATAAACGCCGAGTTTGGTCAAGATCTCTTGATAAACAAAGTTTTTTTTCGTACAACAACTTAGTTTTAGACTGATCGTTCCTATGGAAGCTATATGATATAGTGGTCCGATCTTAATAGGATTTTGCCTATATATGAGGAGCATAGTAAAACTAATAAACGCCGAGTTTGGTCAAGATATCTTGATAAACAACATTTTTTTCATACAACAACTTAATTTTCGACTGCTCGTTCCTATGGCAGCTATATGATATAGTGGTCCGATCTTAATAGGATTTTGCCTATATATGAGGAGCGTAGTAAAACTAATAACTGCCAGGTTTGGTCACGATATCTTGATAGACAAAACTTTTTCCATACAAAAACTTAATTTTCGACCGCTCGTTCCTATGGCAGCTATATGATATAATGCTCCGGATTTTGCATATATATGAGGAGCATAGTAAACCTTATAACGGCCAAGTATGGTCAAGATATCTTGATAAACAACATTTTTTTCATACAACAACTTAATTTTCGACCGCTCGTTTCTATGGCAGCTATATGATATAGTGGTCCGATCTTAATAGGATTTCGCATATATATGAGGAGCATAGTAAAACTAATAAATGCCAAGTTTGGTCACGATATCTTGATACACAAACTTTATTTTTTCATACAAATACTTAATTTTCGACTGATTGTTCGTATGGCAGCTTTATTATATAGTGGTCCGATCTTAATAGGATTTCGCATATATATGAGGAGCATAATAAAACCAATAAACGCCGAGTTTGGTCAAGATATCTTGATAAATAACGTTTTTTTTCGTACAACAACTTAATTTTCGACCGATCGTTCCTTTGGCAGCTATATGATATAATGGTCCGATCTTAATAGGATTTCGCTTATATATGAGGAGCATTGTAAAACTAATAACTGCCATGTATGGTCAAGACATCTTGATAAACAAAATTTTTTTCATGCAACAACTTAATTTTCGACTACTCGTTCCTATGGCAGCTATATGATATAGTGGTCCGATCTTAATAGGATTTTGCCTATATATGAGGAGCATAGTAAAACTAATAAATACCAAGTTTGGTCAAGATATCTTGATAAACAACATTTTTTTTCATGCAACAATTTAATTTTCGACCGCTTGTTCCAATGGCAGCTATATGATATAGTGGTCCGATCTTAATAGGATTTCGCATATATATGAGGAGCACAGTAAAACTAATAAATGCCAAGTTTGGTTATGATATCTTGATACACAAACTTTTTTTTTCATACAAATACTTAATTTTCGACTGATCGTTCCTACGGCAGCTTTATTATATAGTGGTCCGATCTTAATAGGATTTCGCATATATATGAGGAGCATAGTAAAACTAATAAACGCCGAGTTTGGTCAAGATATCTTGATAAACAACGTTTTTTTTCGTACAACCACTTAGTTTTAGACTGATCGTTCCTATGGCAGCTATATGATATAGTGGTCCGATCTTAATAGGATTTTGCCTATATATGAGGAGCATAGTAAAACTAATAACTGCCAAGTTTGGTCAAGATTTCTTGATAAACAACATTTTTTTCATACAACAACTAAATTTGCGACCGCTCGTTCCTATGGCAGCTATATGATATAGTGGTCCGATCTTAATAGGATTTTGCCTATATATGAGGAGCGTAGTTAAACTAATAACTACCAGGTTTGGACAATATATCTTGACAGACAATATTTTTTCCATACAAATACTTAATTTGCGACCGCTCGTTCCTATGGCAGCTATATGATATAGTGGTCCGATCTTAATAGAATTTTGCCTATATATGAGGAGCGTAGTAAAACTAATAACTGCAAAGTTTGGACAATATATCTTGATAGACAAAACTTTTTCCATACAAAAACTTAATTTTCGACCGCTCGTTCCTATGGCAGCTATATGATATAGTGCTCCGGATTTTGCATATATATGAGGAGCATAGTAAACCTTATAACGGCCAAGTATGGTCCAGATATCTTGATAAACAACAATTTTTTCATACAACAACTTAATTTTCGACCGCTCGTTCCAATGGCAGTTATATGATATAGTGGTCCGATCTTAATAGGATTTCGCATATATATGAGGAGCATAGTCAAACTAATAAATGCCAAGTTTGGTCATGATATCTTGATACACAAACTTTTTTTTTCATACAAATACTTAATTTTCGACTGATCGTTCCTACGGCAGCTTTATTATATAGTGGTCCGATCTTAATAGGATTTCGCTTATATATGAGGAGCATTTTACAACTAATAACTGCCCAGTTTGGTCAAGATATCTTGATAAACAACATTTTTTTCATACAACAACTTAATTTTCGACCGCTCGTTCCTATGGCAGCTATATGATATAGAGCTCCGGATTTTGCATATATATGAGGAGCATAGTAAACCTTATAACGGCCAAGTATGGTCAAGATATCTTGATAAACAACATTTTTTTCATACAACAACTTAATTTTCGACCGCTCGTTCCAATGGCAGTTATATGATATAGTGGTCCGATCTTAATAGGATTTCGCATATATATGAGGAGCATAGTAAAACTAATAAATGCCAAGTTTGGTCATGATATCTTGATACACAAACTTTTTTTTTCATACAAATACTTAATTTTTGACTGATCGTTCCTACGGCAGCTTTATTATATAGTGCTCCGGATTTTGCATATATATGAGGAGCATAGTAAACCTTATAACGGCCAAGTATGGTCAAGATATCTTGATAAACAACATTTTTTTCATACAACAACTTAATTTTCGACCGATCGTTCCTATGGCAGCTATATGATATAGTGGTCCGATCTTAATAGGATTTCGCATATATATGAGGAGCATTGTAAAACTAATAACTGCCAAGTATGGTCAAGATATCTTGATAAACAAAATTTTTTTTATGCTACAACTTAATTTTTGACTACTCGTTCCTATGGCAGCTATATGATATAGTGGTCCGATCTTAATAGGATTTTGCCTATATATGAGGAGCATAGTAAAACTAATAAATACCTTGTTTGGTCAAGATATCTTGATAAACAACATTTTTTTCATGCAACAACTTAATTTTCGACCGCTCGTTCCTATGGCAGCTATATGATATAGTGGTCCGATCTTAATAGGATTTCGCATATATATGAGGAGCATAGTAAAACTAATAAATGCCAAGTTTGGTCAAGATATCTTGATACACAAACTTTTTTTTTCATACAAATACTTAATTTTCGACTGATCGTTCCTACGGCAGCTTTATTATATAGTGGTCCGATCTTAATAGGATTTCGCATATATATGAGGAGCATAGTAAAACTAATAAACGCAGAGTTTGGTCAAGATATCTTGATAAACAACGTTTTTTTTCGTACAACAACTTAGTTTTAGACTGATCGTTCCTATGGCAGCTATATGATATAGTGGTCCGATCTTAATAGGATTTTGCCTATATATGAGGAGCATAGTAAAACTAATAAATGCCAAGTTTGGTCAAGATATCTTGATAAACAACATTTTTTTCATACTACAACTTATTTTTCGACCGCTCGTTCCTATGGCAGCTATATGATATAGTGGTCCGATCTTAATAGGATTTTGCCTGTATATGAGGAGCATAGTAAAACTAATAACTGCCAAGTTTGGTCAAGATATCTTGATAGACAAAGTTTATTTTCGTACAACTTAATTTTCGACCGCTCGTTCCTATGGCAGCTATATGATATAGTGGACCGATTTTAATAGGATTTTGCCTATATATGAGGAGCATAGTAAAACTAATAACTGCCAAGTTTGGTCAAGATATCTTGATAAGCAACATTTTTTTCATACAACAACTTAATTTTCGACCGCTCGTTCCAATGGCAGTTATATGATATAGTGGTCCGATCTTAATAGGATTTCGCATATATATGAGGAGCATAGTAAAACTAATAAATGCCAAGTTTGGTCACGATATCTTGATACACAAACTTTTTTTTTCATACAAATACTTAATTTTCGACTGATCGTTCCTACGGCAGCTTTATTATGTAGTGGTCCGATCTTAATAGGATTCCGCATATATATGAGGAGCATAGTAAAACCAATAAACTCCGAGTTTGGTCAAGATATCTTGATATATAACGTTTTTTTTCGTACAACAACTTAATTTTCGACCGTTCGTTCCTATGGCAGCTATATGATATAGTGGTCCGATCTTAATAGGATTTCGCTTATATATGAGGAGCATTGTAAAACTAATAACTGCCAAGTATGGTCAAGATATCTTGATAAACAAAATTTTTTTCATTCAACAACTTAATTTTCGACTACTCGATCCTATGGCAGCTATATGATATAGTGGTCCGATCTTAATAGGATTTTGCATATATATGAGGAGCATAGTAAAACTAATAAATACCTTGTTTGGTCAAGATATCTTGATAAACAACATTTTTTTTCATGCAACAATTTAATTTTCGACCGCTTATTCCAATGGCAGCTATATGATATAGTGGTCCGATCTTAATAGGATTTCGCATATATATGAGGAGCATAGTAAAACTAATAAATGCCAAGTTTGGTCATGATATCTTGATACACAAACTTTTTTTTTCATACAAATACTTAATTTTCGACTGATCGTTCCTACGGCAGCTTTATTATATAGTGGTCCGATCTTAATAGGATTTCGCATATATATGAGGAGCATAGTAAAACTAATAAACGCAGAGTTTGGTCAAGATATCTTGATAAACAACGTTTTTTTTTGTACAACAACTTAATTTTCGACCGCTCGTTCCTATGGCAGCTATATGATATAGTGGTCCGATCTTAATAGGATTTTGCCTATATATGAGGAGCGTAGTTAAACTAATAACTACCAGGTTTGGACAATATATCTTGACAGACAATATTTTTTCCATACAAATACTTAATTTGCGACCGCTCGTTCCTATGGCAGCTATATGATATAGTGGTCCGATCTTAATAGGATTTTGCCTATATATGAGGAGCGTAGTAAAACTAATAACTGCCAAGTTTGGACAATATATCTTGATAGACAAAAGTTTTTCCATACAAAAACTTAATTTTCGACCGCTCGTTCCTATGGCAGCTATATGATATAGTGCTCCGGATTTTGCATATATATGAGGAGCATAGTAAACCTTATAACGGCCAAGTATGGTCAAGATATCTTGATAAACAAAAGGTTTTTTCATACAAAAACTTAATTTTCGACCGATCGTTCCTATGGCAGCTATATGATATAGTGGTCCGATCTTAATAGGCTTTTGCCTTTATATGAGGAGCATAGTAAAACTAATAACTGCCAAGTTTGGTCAAGATATCTTGATAAACAACATTTTTTTTATACTACAACTTAATTTTCGACTACTCGTTCCTATGGCAGCTATATGATATAGTGGTCCGATCTTAATAGGATTTTGCATATATATGAGGAGCATAGTAAATCTAATAACTACCAAGTTTGGTCAAGATATCTTGATAAACAACATTTTTTTTCATGCAACAACTTAATTTTCGACCGCTTGTTCCAATGGCAGCTATATGATATAGTGCTCCGGATTTTGCATAATTATGAGGAGCATAGTAATACTTATAACGGCCAAGTATGGTCAAGATATCGGGATAAACAACATTTTTTTCATACAACAACTTAATTTTCGACCGCTTGTTCCAATGGCAGCTATATGATATAGTGGTCCGATCTTAATAGGATTTCGCATATATATGAGGAGCATAGTAAAACTAATAAATGCCAAGTTTGGTCATGATATCTTGATACACAAACTTTTTTTTTCATACAAATACTTAATTTTCGACTGATCGTTCCTACGGCAGCTTTATTATATAGTGGTCCGATCTTAATAGGATTTCGCATATATATGAGGAGCATAGTAAAACTAATAAACGCAGAGTTTGGTCAAGATATCTTGATATATAACGTTTTTTTTCGTACAACAACTTAATTTTCGACTACTCGTTCCTATGGCAGCTATATGATATAGTGGTCCGATCTTAATAGGATTTCGCTTATATATGAGGAGCAATGTAAAACTAATAACTGCCAAGTATGGTCAAGATATCTTGATAAACAAAATTTTGTTCATGCAACAACTTAATTTTCGACTATCGTTCCTATGGCAGCTATATGATATAGTGGTCCGATCTTAATAGGATTTTGCCTATATATGAGGAGCATAGTAAAACTAATAAATACCTTGTTTGGTCAAGATATCTTGATAAACAACATTTTTTTCATGCAACAACTTAATTTTCGACCGCTCGTTCCTATGGCAGCTATATGATATAGTGGTCCGATCTTAATAGGATTTCGCATATATATGAGGAGCATAGTAAAACTAATAAATGCCAAGTTTGGTCACGATATCTTGATACACAAACTTTTTTTTCATACAAATACTTAATTTTCGACTGATCGTTCCTACGGCAGCTTTATTATATAGTGGTCCGATCTTAATAGGATTTCGCATATATATGAGTAGCATAGTAAAACTAATAAACGCCGAGTTTGGTCAAGATATCTTGATAAACAACGTTTTTTTTCGTACAACCACTTAGTTTTAGACTGATCGTTCCTATGGCAGCTATATGATATAGTGGTCCGATCTTAATAGGATTTTGCCTATATATGAGGAGCATAGTAAAACTAATAACTGAAAAGTTGGGTCTAGATATCTTGATAAACAACATTTTTTTCATACAACAACTTAATTTTCGACCGCTCGTTCCTATGGCAGCTATATGATATAGTGGTCCGATCTTAATAGGATTTTGCCTATATATGAGGAGCGTAATTAAACTAATAACTGCCAGGTTTGGACAATATATCTTGACAGACAATATTTTTTCCATACAAATATTTAATTTGCGACCGCTCGTTCCTATGGCAGCTATATGATATAGTGGTCCGATCTTAATAGGATTTTGCCTATATATGAGGAGCGTAGTAAAACTAATAACTGCCAAGATTGGACAATATATCTTGATAGACAAAACTTTTTCCATACAAAAACTTAATTTTCGACCGCTCGTTCCTATGGCAGCTATATGATATAGTGCTCCGGATTTTGCATATATATGAGGAGCATAGTAAACCTTATAACGGCCAAGTATGGTCAAGATATCTTGATAAACAACATTTTTTTCATACAACAACTTAATTTTCGACCGCTCGTTCCAATGGCAGTTATATGATATAGTGGTCCGATCTTAATAGGATTTCGCATATATATGAGGAGCATACTAAAACTAATAAATGCCAAGTTTGGTCACGATATCTTGATACACAAACTTTTTTTTTCATACAAATTCTTAATTTTCGACTGATCGTTCCTACGGCAGCTTTATTATATAGAGGTCCGATCTTAATAGGATTTTGCCTATATATGAGGAGCATAGTAAAACTAATAAATACCTTGTTTGGTCAAGATATCTTGATAAACAACATTTTTTTTCATGCAACAACTTAATTTTCGACCGCTCGTTCCTATGGCAGCTATATGATATAGTGGTCCGATCTTAATAGGATTTTGCCTATATATGAGGAGCATAGTAAAACTAATAAATACCTTGTTTGGTCAAGATATCTTGATAAACAACATTTTTTTTCATGCAACAACTTAATTTTCGACCGCTCGTTCCTATGGCAGCTATATGATATAGTGGTCCGATCTTAATAGGATTTCGCATATATATGAGGAGCATAGTAAAACTAATAAATGCCAAGTTTGGTCACGATATCTTGATACACAAACTTTTTTTTTCATACAAATACTTAATTTTCGACTGATCGTTCCTACGGCAGCTTTATTATATACTGGTCCGATCTTAATAGGATTTTGCCTATATATGAGGAGCATAGTAAAACTAATAAATACCTTGTTTGGTCAAGATATCTTGATAAACAACATTTTTTTTCATGCAACAATTTAATTTTCGACCGCTTGTTCCAATGGCAGCTATATGATATAGTGGTCCGATCTTAATAGGATTTCGCATATATATGAGGAGCATAGTAAAACTAATAAATGCCAAGTTTGGTCATGATATCTTGATACACAAACTTTTTTTTTCATACAAATACTTAATTTTCGACTGATCGTTCCTACGGCAGCTTAATTATATAGTGGTCCGATCTTAATAGGATTTCGCATATATATGAGGAGCATAGTAAAACTAATAAACGCAGAGTTTGGTCAAGATATCTTGATAAACAACGTTTTTTTTCGTACAACCACTTAGTTTTAGACCGCTCGTTCCTATGGCAGCTATATGATATAGTGGTCCGATCTTAATAGGATTTTGCCTGTATATGAGGAGCATAGTAAAACTAATAACTGCCAAGTTTGGACAATATATCTTGATAGACAAAACTTTTTCCATACAAAAACTTAATTTTCGACCGCTCGTTCCTATGGCAGCTATATGATATAGTGCTCCGGATTTTGCATATATATTAGGAGCATAGTTAACCTTATAACGGCCAAGTATGGTCAAGATATCTTGATAAACAACATTTTTTTCATACAACAACTTAATTTTCGACCGCTCGTTCCAATGGCAGCTATATGATATAGTGGTCCGATCTTAATAGGATTTCGCATATATATGAGGAGCATAGTAAAACTAATAAATGCCAAGTTTGGTCACGATATCTTGATACACAAACTTTTTTTTTCATACAAATACTTAATTTTCGACTGATCGTTCCTACGGCAGCTTTATTATATAGGGGTCCGATCTTAATAGGATTTTGCCTATATATGAGGAGCATAGTAAAACTAATAACTGCCAAGTTTGGTCAAGATATCTTGATATATAACGTTTTTTTTCGTACAACAACTTAATTTTCGACTACTCGTTCCTATGGCAGCTATATGATATAGTGGTCCGATCTTAATAGGATTTCGCTTATATATGAGGAGCAATGTAAAATTAATAACTGCCAAGTATGGTCAAGATATCTTGATAAACAAAATTTTTTTCATGCAACAACTTAATTTTCGACTATCGTTCCTATGGCAGCTATATGATATAGTGGTCCGATCTTAATAGGATTTTGCCTATATATGAGGAGCATAGTAAAACTAATAAATACCTTGTTTGGTCAAGATATCTTGATAAACAACATTTTTTTTCATGCAACAACTTAATTTTCGACCGCTCGTTCCTATGGCAGCTATATGATATAGTGGTCCGATCTTAATAGGATTTCGCATATATATGAGGAGCATAGTAAAACTAATAAATGCCAAGTTTGGTCATGATATCTTGATACACAAACTTTTTTTTTCATACAAATACTTAATTTTCGACCGCTCGTTCCTATGGCAGCTATATGATATAGTGGTCCGATCTTAATAGGATTTTGCCTATATATGAGGAGCGTAGTTAAACTAATAACTGCCAGGTTTGGACAAGATATCTTGATAAACAACATTTTTTTCATACAACAACTTAATTTTCGACCGCTCGTTCCTATGGCAGCTATATGATATAGTGGTCCGATCTTAATAGGATTTTGCCTATATATGAGGAGCGTAGTTAAACTAATAACTGCCAGGTTTGGACAATATATCTTGACAGACAATATTTTTTCCATACAAATACTTAATTTGCGACCGCTCGTTCCTATGGCAGCTATATGATATAGTGGTCCGATCTTAATAGGATTTTGCCTAAATATGAGGAGCGTAGTAAAACTAATAACTGCCAAGATTGGACAATATATCTTGATAGACAAAACTTTTTCCATACAAAAACTTAATTTTCGACCGCTCGTTCCTATGGCAGCTATATGATATAGTGCTCCGGATTTTGCATATATATGAGGAGCATAGTAAACCTTATAACGGCCAAGTATGGTCAAGATATCTTGATAAACAACATTTTTTTCATACAACAACTTAATTTTCGACCGCTCGTTCCAATGGCAGTTATATGATATAGTGGTCCGATCTTAATAGGATTTCGCCTATATATGAGGAGCATAGTAAAACTAATAAATGCCAAGTTTGGTCACGATATCTTGATACACAAACTTTTTTTTTCATACAAATACTTCATTTTCGACTGATCGTTCCTACGGCAGCTTTATTATATAGTGGTCCGATCTTAATAGGATTCCGCATATATATGAGGAGCATAGTAAAACCAATAAACTCCGAGTTTGGTCAAGATATCTTGATATATAACGTTTTTTCGTACAACAACTTAATTTTCGACCGCTCGTTCCTATGGCAGCTATATGATATAGTGGTCCGATCTTAATAATAAATGCCAAGTTTGGTCATGATATCTTGATACACAAACTTGTTTTTTCATACAAATACTTAATTTTCAACTGATCGTTCCTACGGCAGCTTTATGATATAGTGCTCCGGATTTTGCATATATATGAGGAGCATAGTAAACCTTATAACGGCCAAGTATGGTCAAGATATCTTGATAAACAACATTTTTTTCATACAACTTAATTTTCGACCGATCGTTCCTATGGCAGCTATATGATATAGTGGTCCGATCTTAATAGGATTTCGCATATATATGAGGAGCATTGTAAAACTAATAACTGCCAAGTATGGTCAAGATATCTTGATAAACAAAATTTTTTTTATGCAACAACTTAATTTTCGACTACTCGTTCCTATGGCAGCTATATGATATAGTGGTCCGATCTTAATAGGATTTTGCCTATATATGAGGAGCATAGTAAAACTAATAAATACCTTGTTTGGTCAAGATATCTTGATAAACAACATTTTTTTTCATGCAACAACTTAATTTTCGACCGCTCGTTCCTATGGCAGCTATATGATATAGTGGTCCGATCTTAATAGGATTTCGCATATATATGAGGAGCATAGTAAAACTAATAAATGCCAAGTTTGGTCATGATATCTTGATACACAAACTTTTTTTTTCATACAAATACTTAATTTTCGACTGATCGTTCCTACGGCAGCTTTATTATATAGTGGTCCGATCTTAATAGGATTTCGCATATATATGAGGAGCATAGTAAAACTAATAAACGCAGAGTTTGGTCAAGATATCTTGATAAACAACGTTTTTTTTCGTACAACAACTTAGTTTTAGACTGATCGTTCCTATGGCAGCTATATGATATAGTGGTCCGATCTTAATAGGATTTTGCCTATATATGAGGAGCATAGTAAAACTAATAACTGCCAAGTTTGGTCAAGATATCTTGATAAACAACATTTTTTTCATACTACAACTTAATTTTCGCCCGCTCGTTCCTATGGCAGCTATATGATATAGTGGTCCGATCTTAATAGGATTTTGCCTGTATATGAGGAGCATAGTAAAACTAATAACTGCCAAGTTTGGTCAAGATATCTTGATAGACAAAGTTTATTTTCGTACAACTTAATTTTCGACCGCTCGTTCCTATGGCAGCCATATGATATAGTGGACCGATTTTAATAGAATTTTGCCTATATATGAGGAGCATAGTAAAACTAATAACTGCCAAGTTTGGTCAAGATATCTTGATAAACAACATTTTTTTCATACAACAACTTAATTTTCGACCGCTCGTTCCAATGGCAGTTATATGATATAGTGGTCCGATCTTAATAGGATTTCGCATATATATGAGGAGCATAGTAAAACTAATAAATGCCAAGTTTGGTCACGATATCTTGATACACAAACTTTTTTTTTCATACAAATACTTAATTTTCGACTGATCGTTCCTACGGCAGCTTTATTATATAGTGGTCCGATCTTAATAGGATTTTGCATATATATGAGGAGCATAGTAAAACCAATAAACTCCGAGTTTGGAAAAGATATCTTGATATATAACGTTTTTTTTCGTACAACAACTTAATTTTCGACCGTTCGTTCCTATGGCAGCTATATGATATAGTGGTCCGATCTTAAGAGGATTTTGCCTATATATGAGGAGCATAGTAAAACTAATAACTGCCAAGTTTGGTCAAGATATTTTGATAAACAACATTTTTTTCATACTACAACTTAATTTTCGACCGCTCGTTCCTATGGCAGCTATATGATATAGTGGTCCGATCTTAATAGGATTTTGCCTATATATGAGGAGCATAGTAAAACTAATAAATACCTTGTTTGGTCAAGATATCTTGATAAACAACATTTTTTTTCATGCAACAATTTAATTTTCGACAGCTTGTTCCAATGGCAGCTATATGATATAGTGGTCCGATCTTAATAGGATTTCGCATATATATGAGGAGCATAGTAAAACTAATAAATGCCAAGTTTGGTCATGATATCTTGATACACAAACTTTTTTTTTCATACAAATACTTAATTTTCGACTGATCGTTCCTACGGCAGCTTTATTATATAGTGGTCCGATCTTAATAGGATTTCGCATATATATGAGGAGCATAGTAAAACTAATAAACGCAGAGTTTGGTCAAGATATCTTGATAAACAACGTTTTTTTTCGTACAACCACTTAGTTTTAGACTGATCGTTCCTATGGCAGCTATATGATATAGTGGTCCGATCTTAATAGGACTTTGCCTATATATGAGGAGCGTAGTTAAACTAATAACTGCCAGGTTTGGACAATATATCTTGACAGACAATATTTTTTCCGACCGCTCGTTCCTATGGCAGCTATATGATATAGTGGTCCGATCTTAATAGGATTTCGCATATATATGAGGAGCATAGTAAAACTAATAAATGCCCAGTTTGGTCATGATATCTTGATACACAAACTTTTTTTTTCATACAAATACTTAATTTTCGACTGATCGTTCCTACGGCAGCTTTATGATATAGTGCTCCGGATTTTGCATATATATGAGGAGCATAGTAAACCTTATAACGGCCAAGTATGGTCAAGATATCTTGATAAACAACATTTTTTTCATACAACAACTTAATTTTCGACCGATCGTTCCTATGGCAGCTATATGATATAGTGGTCCGATCTTAATAGGATTTCGCATATATATGAGGAGCATTGTAAAACTAATAACTGCCAAGTATGGTCAAGATATCTTGATAAACAACATTTTTTTCATGCAACAACTTAATTTTCGACTACTCGTTCCTATGGCAGCTATATGATATAGTGGTCCGATCTTAATAGGATTTTGCCTATATATGAGGAGCATAGTAAAACTAATAAATACCTTGTTTGGTCAAGATATCTTGATAAACAACATTTTTTTTCATGCAACAATTTAATTTTCGACCGCTTGTTCCAATGGCAGCTATATTATATAGTGGTCCGATCTTAATAGGATTTTGCCTATATATGAGGAGCATAGTAAAACTAATAACTGCCAAGTTTGGTCAAGATATCTTGATAAACAACATTTTTTTCATACAACAACTTAGTTTTAGACTGATCGTTCCTATGGCAGCTATATGATATAGTGGTCCGATCTTAATAGGATTTTGCCTATATATGAGGAGCATAGTAAAACTAATAACTACCAAGTTTGGTCAAGATATCTTGCTATCCAACATTGTTTTCCATACAAGAACTTAATTTTCGACATCGCGTTCCTATGGCAGCTATATGATATAGTGGTCCGATCTTAATAGGATTTTGCATATACATGAGGAGCACAGTAAAACTAATAAATACCAAGTTTGGTCAAGATATCTTAATAAACAAAATTTTTTTCATGCAACAACTTAATTTTCGACTCCTCGTTCCTATGGCAGCTATATGATATAGTGGTCCGATCTTAATAGGATTTTGCCTATATATGAGGAGCATAGTAAAACTAATAACTGCCAAGTTTGGTCAAGATATCTTGCTAAAAACATTTGTTTTCATACAAGAACTTAATTTTCGTCATCGCGTTCCTATGGCAGCTTTATGATATAGTGGTCCGATCTTAATAGGACTTCGCATATATATGAGGAGCATAGTAAAACTAATAACTGCCTAGTTTGGTCACGATATATTGATACGCAAACTTTTTTTTTCATACAAATACTTAATTTTCGACTGATCGTTCCTACGGCAGCTTTATTATATAGTGGTCCGATCTTAATAGGATTTCGCATATATATGAGGAGCATAGTAAAACAATGAACGCCGAGTTTGGTCAAGATATCTTGATAAACAAAATTTTTTTCTTGCAACAACTTAATTTTCGACCGCTCGTTCCTATGGCAGCTATATGATATAGTGGTCCGATCTTAACAGGATTTTGCCTATATATGAGGAGCATAGTAAAACTAATAACTGCCAAGTTTGGTAAGATATCTTGATAAACAACATTTTTATCATACAACAACTTAATTTTCGACCGCTCGTTCCTATGGCAGCTATATGATATAGTGGTCCGATCTTAATTGGATTTTGCCTATATATGAGGACCATAGTAAAACTAATAAATGCCAAGATTGGTCACGATATCTTGATACACTAACTTTTTTTTTCATACAAATACTTAATTATTGACTGATCGTTCCTACGGCAGCTATATGATATAGTGGTCCGATCTTAATAGGATTTTGCCTATATATGAGGAGCATAGTAAAACTAATAACTGCCAAGTTTGGTCAAGATATTTTGATAAACAACATTTTTTTCATACTACAACTTAATTTTCGACCGCTCGTTCCTATGGCAGCTATATGATATAGTGGTCCGATCTTAATAGGATTTTGCCTGTATATGAGGAGCATAGTAAAACTAATAACTGCCAAGTTTGGTCAAGATATCTTGATAAACAACATTTGTTTTCATACAAGAACTTAATTTTCGTCATCGCGTTCCTATGGCAGCTATATGATATAGTGGTCCGATCTTAATAGGATTTCGCATATATATGAGGAGCATAGTAAAACTAATAACTGCCTAGTTTGGTCACGATATATTGATACGCAAACTTTTTTTTTCATACAAATACTTAATTTTCGACTGATCGTTCCTAAGGCAGCTTTATTATATAGTGGTCCGATCTTAATAGGATTTCGCATATATATGAGGAGCATAGTAAAACAATGTACGCCGAGTTTGGTCAAGATATCTTGATAAACAAAGTTTTTTTTCGTACAACTTAATTTTCGACCACTCGTTCCTTTGGCAGCTATATGATATATTGGTCCGATCTTAATACGATTTTGCCTATATATGAGGAGCATAGTAAAACTAATAACTACCAAGTTTGGTCAAGATATCTTGCTAACCAACATTGTTTTCCATACAAGAACTTAATTTTCGACATCGCGTTCCTATGGCAGCTATATGATATAGTGGTCCGATCTTAATAGGATTTTGCCTATAAATGAGGAGCATAGTAAAACTAATAACTGCCAAGTTTGGTCAAGATATCTTGCTAAACAACATTTGTTTTCATACAAGAACTTAATTTTCGTCATCGCGTTCCTATTTCAGCTATATGATATAGTGGTCCGATCTTAATAGGATTTTGCCTATATATGAGGAGCATAGTAAAACTAATAACTGCCTAGTTTGGTCACGATATATTGATACGCAAACTTTTTTTTTCATACAAATACTTAATTTTCGACTGATCCTTCCTAAGGCAGCTTTATTATATAGTGGTCCGATCTTAATAGGATTTCGCATATATATGAGGAGCATAGTAAAACAATGAACGCCGAGTTTGGTCAAGATATCTTGATAAACAAAGTTTTTTTTCGTACAACTTAATTTTCGACCGCTCGTTCCTATGGCAGCTATATGATATAGTGATCCGATCTTAATAGGATTTTGCCTATATATGAGGAGCATAGTAAAACTAATAACTACCAAATTTGGTCAAGATATCTTGCTAACCAACATTGTTTTCCATACAAGAACTTAATTTTCGACATCGCGTTCCTATGGCAGCTATATGATATAGTGGTCCGATCTTAATAGGATTTTGCATATACATGAGGAGCACAGTAAAACTAATAAATACCAAGTTTGGTCAAGATATCTTGATAAAAAACATTTTTTTTCATGCAACAACTTAATTTTTGACTGCTCGTTCCAATGGCAGCTATATGATATAGTGCTCCGGATTTTGCATATTTATGAGGAGCATAGTAAAACTTATAACGGCCAAGTATGGTCAAGATATCTTGATAAACAAAGTTTATTTTCGTACAACTTAATTTTCGACCGCTCGTTCCTATGGCAGCTATATGATATAGTGCTCCGGATTTTGCATATATTTGAGGAGCATAGTAAACCTTATAACGGCCAAGTATGGTCAAGATATCTTGATAAACAAAGTTTTTTTTCATACAACAACTTAATTTTCGACCGCTCGTTCCAATGGCAGCTATATGATATAGTGGTCCGATCTTAATAGGATTTCGCATATATATGAGGAGCATAGTAAAACTAACAAGTAAGAGGTTCTAGTCGGGAGCTCCCGACTAGGGGATACCCTGAACCCTCATATTCCAGCAACAAATGCAGCGCGCGCTTATAGATAGAGAGTAGCGGGGAGGTGGCGATAGGTATAAAATGAAAGATAATCGATATATATTTACTTTTCTTGAAGCTACATGTCAAGTTTGGTGACTCTAGCTCTTATTATTTACCAAAATTGCTTAAAAATCGGGATTTCGATATACATTTTTATCGATTACTTGGAAACGGGGCAAGTTATCGTTTATCGGAAACAAACTCGATCTGCGCAGGCACTAGGAGCACCTACACCATTTGAGCTCTCTAGCTCTCTAGCTCAAAATAACTGCCAAGTTTGGTCAAGATATCTTGATAAACAACATTTTTTTTCATACAAGAACTTAATTTTCGACATCGCGTTCCTATGGCAGCTATATGATATGGTGGTCCGATCTTAATAGGATTTCGCATATAGATGAGGAGCATAGTAAAACTAATAAACGCAGAGTTTGGTCAAGATATCTTGATAAACAACGTTTTTTTTCGTACAACAATTAATTTTCGACCGATCATTCCTATGGCAGCTAAATGATATAGTGGTCCGATCCTAATAGGATTTTGCCTATATATAAGGAGCGTAGTAAAACTAATAACTGCCAGATTTGGACAATATATCTGGATAGACAAAATTTTTTCCATACAAATACTTAATTTTCAACCGCTCGTTCCTATGGCAGCTATATGATATAGTGGTCCGAACTTAATAGGATTTCGCTTATATATGAGGAGCATAGTAAAACTAATAACTGCCTAGTTTGGTCACGATATCTTGATACGCAAAGTTTTTTTTTCATACAAATACTTAATTTTCGACTGATCGTTCCTATGGCAGCTTTATTATATAGTGGTCCGATCTTAATAGGATTTCGCATATATATGAGGAGCATATATATGAGGAGCATAGTAAAACAATGTACGCCGAGTTTGGTCAAGATATCTTGATAAACAATGTTTTTTTTCGTACAACTTAATTTTCGACCGCTCGTTCCTTTGGCAGCTATATGATATATTGGTCCGATCTTAATACGATTTTGCCTATATATGAGGAGCATAGTAAAACTAATAACTACCAAGTTTGGTCAAGATATCTTGCTAACCAACATTGTTTTCCATACAAGAACTTAATTTTCGACATCGCGTTCCTATGGCAGCTATATGATATAGTGGTCCGATCTTAATAGGATTTTGCCTATAAATGAGGAGCATAGTAAAACTAATAACTGCCAAGTTTGGTCAAGATATCTTGCTAAACAACATTTGTTTTCATACAAGAACTTAATTTTCGTCATCGCTTTCCTATTTCAGCTATATGATATAGTGGTCCGATCTTAATAGGATTTTGCCTATATATGAGGAGCATAGTAAAATTAATAACTGCCTAGTTTGGTCACGATATATTGATACGCAAACTTTTTTTTTCATACAAATACTTAATTTTCGACTGATCGTTCCTAAGGCAGCTTTATTACATAGTGGTCCGATCTTAATGGGATTTCGCATATATATGAGGAGCATAGTAAAACAATGAACGCCGAGTTTGGTCAAGATATCTTGATAAACAAAGTTTTTTTTCGTACAACTTAATTTTCGACCGCTCGTTCCTATGGCAGCTATATGATATAGTGATCCGATCTTAATAGGATTTTGCCTATATATGAGGAGCATAGTAAAACTAATAACTACCAAATTTGGTCAAGATATCTTGCTAACCAACATTGTTTTCCATACAAGAACTTAATTTTCGACATCGCGTTCCTATGGCAGCTATATGATATAGTGGTCCGATCTTAATAGGATTTTGCATATACATGAGGAGCACAGTAAAACTAATAAATACCAAGTTTGGTCAAGATATCTTGATAAACAACATTTTTTTTCATGCAACAACTTAATTTTTGACTGCTCGTTCCAATGGCAGCTATATGATATAGTGCTCCGGATTTTGCATATTTATGAGGAGCATAGTAAAACTTATAACGGCCAAGTATGGTCAAGATATCTTGATAAACAAAGTTTATTTTCGTACAACTTAATTTTCGAACGCTCGTTCCTATGGCAGCTATACTGCCTAGTTTGGTCACGATATCTTGATACGCAAAGTTTTTTTTTCATACAAATACTTAATTTTCGACTGATCGTTCCTAAGGCAGCTTTATTATATAGTGGTCCGATCTTAATAGGATTTCGCATATATATGAGGAGCATAGTAAAACAATGAACGCCGAGTTTGGTCAAGATATCTTGATAAACAAAGTTTTTTTTCGTACAACAACTTAATTTTCGACCGCTCGTTCCTATGGCAGTTATATGATATAGTGGTCCGATCTTAATAGGATTTTGCCTATATATGAGGAGCGTTGTAAAACTAATAACTGCCAAGTTTGGACAATATATCTTGATAGACAAAATTGTTTCCATACAAATACTTAATTTTCGACCGTTCGTTCCTATGGCAGCTATATGATATAGTGTTGTGAACGATATATTATTTTTATTAATTTATTGGGAGCAGCGAAGGTGCCGCTTCCAACGTTCAGTTGAATCTGATTTTTACATTTTTCCTTAGGTTCTAAGTAAGCCTAAGTCTCATTGCTGCGCTGCCCACAGTTGGACAGCAGAGAGACGGTTATGTATATTCTATATGTTATATGTATGTAATTATGCTCTCTTAAGCTGGAGCGCTAGGGTATATGCATGCCCTTGAGTTCGGTCAAGTGGTCGGCGCGTCTAACAGAATGCTGACACTTGCACATTCTGTGAGCGCGCCGATCGACTCATATTTCGGCCACTTGGTTTATGACCGGGGATTTGTATATATATAAACACTGCAACAAAGTGTTACAGTGTGTTCACTTTAAGTACTCTTGGTACAGTAGATATTCAATATATATGCATACTACATCTCCCTCCTTTTGAAAAATAACGTAATATTATGAAGTTATTTTATAAGTATACTTTGCTTAAAAGAATAATTTTTAATTAACAAAGGAAAATTTTTATTTTTTTTTTTTTGTTTTTTTTTTTTTTTTTTTTTTTATATATATATTCCAAGAAAATGAAATTACAAATATTATTTGTATGTAAAGAAGAAAATTTTTTTTTCTTAGCATGGCCATTCTAAATACAATTATGAAATAAACATTTTTAACCTATCCTTATGAACTGTTTGTTTTTTGTTATTATTATTCGTTATTATAATGTTATTTCTATCTCCTATTTCCGTTACTTTATACGGACCAGTATATTTATAATCTAGCTTATGACCTGTTTCATTTCTTAATAAGACTTTATCACCTATTGATATATCTATGTTGTTTGTTTTTCTGATCATATAGTATCTTATTTTTTTTCTTATTTTCTTCTATCATTATTCTGGCTCTTTTGTATGCTACTTCTAGTCTATATTTACTTTCCTTAGCATAGTCATCTATATTATATATGGGTTCAATCTTATCTATACTATTAAATTGTTTTGGTAAATTATTTGTTTTACCAAATACTAACTCATATGGACAGTAATTATGTGCCATTGAGGGGTCGTGTTGAAACAGAAAACGAAATATTGAAGCCATACGTCCCAATCAGCTTTATCAACCGATATATATGAGCGTATGTATTCATTAAAAGTTCTATGACTACGTTCTATTGTTCCAACTGTCTGGTGGTGGTGTGCCGTAGATGTTATATTTTCAATTTTTAGGTATTTGCATAAATCATTTATAATTGAATTCTTATATTCTGTTCCCATGTCCGTAATGAACGTCTTCATTGGACCGTACTTCAGAATAAATGATTCAAAAATTGCTTTAGCGACAGTGTTCGCGTTCTTATTTGGAACTGGTATGGCAACTAAATATTTAGTTAGATCACATATTAAAGTGACTGCATACTCATTGTCATTTTCTGATTTTGGTAGTGGACCAATAGTGTCTACTATCACTCTGTCGAAAGCATTTATTGGCGTATCTGTTATTATTAATGGGGTCTTATTGTGCTTGGTTATTTTATTTTTTTGGCATTTTTGACATTTTCGTATGTACTCAGTAATATCTCGAGTCATACCTTTCCAAAAATAATGTCTTTTGACCTTGGCCAAGGTTTTTGTAATGCCGCTATGACCTCCTTGTATTGGATCGTCATGGAATTTAGACAGTATAGCTTCTTTCTCTTTTTGTTTTTCTATAAGGGTCACCGGGTTGAGTAGCGCTACTCTTAATGTATTCAATATCTTATTGCCCATTTGCTTGAAATTATCTATTGAAACATGTTCAAAGATATTTTCCCACGGTGCCATTTTGAGTTGGCTGATTTTGTTTATACCGGCTTGCATTTCAAGCCTTTGGAAAAATTGACCTAAGTCTAGGATTCCATTGGTATATAAATCGCTAACATCGTATCTTGCAGTAATTTTTCTACCATATTTAAATAAACATAGCGTATCTTTTACATGCAAGGTCACTACTTTACGTACTTCGTCATTGTTTATGACTTCATATACGTTGGGCTTAGAAGCTTTCTCTATAGATTGCGTAGGCAATTCTATTTCTTTGTTATCCGCGCGGATTTTCTGTCTATTTTGATATCTAGTAGTGACTTTCATTATATTTCCAGTAATGTTTTGTAGATCTTTAATGGTTATTCTTGATAACGCATCAGCTACATAATTGTCTTTTCCCTTTAGATATTCAACTGTGAAATCATACTCTTCTAATTCTAGCCTCATACGTGTCAGTTTAGAACTCGGATTGATCATTGAAAATAAATATATTAATGGTCTGTGATCTGTTTTGATTGTAAAGTGTCTTCCATAAATATATGGTCGGAAATGTAATATTGCCCAGTGAATTGCAGCTAATTCCTGCTCAGTTGTACACTTATTACTTTCTCCCTTAGTGAAAGCTCTTGATGCGTATGCAATGGGAAGTTGGAGTCCGTTATGGTTTTGAGTTAAAACCGCTCCACACGCTTGCTTACTTGCGTCAGTAATTATGCAAAATTCTTTGCTGAAATCAGGATATTGTAGCAAAGTGGGTTCCATCAGTTTTGTTTTTAAGTATTCGAATGCGTTTTGGCATTCATCTGTCCATTCAAAATGAACATTCTTTTTACATAATCTTGTTATGTGCCGTGAATATTCGGCGAAATTTTTTATGAAACGTCTATAATAATTGCAAAATGCTATGAAACGTCTAGCGCTGTCCGCATTGTGCGGCTTAGGGTAATTCATAATGACATCATATTTCTTGTCGTCCGGAAGTATTCCTTTATCTGTGCATTTATGACCGAGAAAAGTCACCTCATGCATAAAAAATGAACATTTTTCTGGATGTAACTTTAGATTGTATTTCCTACATTTCTCAAAAACGTCTGTTAAGTTTTTAAGCATATGTTTTTCGGAACAACCTATAACTATTAAGTCATCCATATAAAGGAATGCTTGTGAAGGTTCTAATCCAGAGAATGCTATGGTCATCATTCTCTGAAATGAATTCGGCGCTATTTTTAGTCCGAAAGGTAATCGCGTGAAGCGATACGAGCCATTGCTCGTTGAAAATGACGTTATATCTCTTGAACTTTTTTGAGTTCAATTTGGTGAAATCCTGACATTAAGTCAAGACATGAAAAATATTTTGCTCGTCCAAGTTGATCCAAAATATCATCAATTCTTGGGAGTGGAAATTTGTCGGACAGTAATTTTTTATTAATTTGACGATAGTCAATCACTAATCGCCATTTCTTTTGCTCTGAACCTGGAGATGGTTTTTTAGGGACAAGTAATAATGGGCTATTATATTCAGATACAGATGGTTCAACAATCCCGTCGGTGATCAATTTTCCGACTTGTTTCTGTATTTCGTTCACCTGACTGTGTGGGCTTCTGTAATTTTTTATATACACTGGTTCATCATCTTTTAATCTCAGTTTTTGTTTATAAAAGTTATTAGTGCTTATTGGTTCAGTGTCCAATCCGAATATATCATTATATTGGGTGCATAGGCTTGAAAGCTGTGATTTGAATTGTGGAGGAAAGTTTTTTGAAAGTTGAGATAATACAGAATTTTCTCTATTTTCAAGATTAGTTTTGACTATTTCGTAGCTCGAAAGTGATTCATACGCTAAATTATTTGTACTGACTACTTGATCTTTATTTGTTGTATTGAGTAGTCTTATAAAAGCGTTTTTAGATGTTGCTATGGTACTTGCTATGTAAATACCATGCTTAATTTCTTGATTTGGAATCAATACACTGTCTTCTTTTGAATTTAGTTGGATTTTTCTAATAACTTGGGATCTTGCTGGCAGAAGTATTGAGTTGTTGCCAGAACTGTATGTTATTGGAACATAAATTGGAAATTTTAAGTTATTAGGTCTAATTATAAGCCAATCTTCAGATGGCTTGAAGTCTAATTGACAGTTGTATTTTTTAATAAAATCGATTCCTAATATGCCATCACAAGGAATAGCGAATTGTAAATCCACGATATGAAAATCGTGTTGGATTATGTACTTAGTGGTCTGTATCTCAATAGAAGTTAACCCCTTGGATTTGGTTACCTCTTGACTAATTCCTTTTATTTCTATAATATAATTATCTTGTATGTCATGAAAGACATCAGAATTTTCTTTAACTATTGAAATGTCTGCACCTGTGTCTACTAAAAAGACAAGTTCTTTTCCTGTAGCCACATGGTTGAATGATACAAACATATTCTGACTGAGATTAATGGTATGAACCTTTGCATTTTCTATTGTTGAGTATCTAAAGGGTTTTGCGAGTTTTCCGATGTAGTATGGGTTACTCTGACATTACGTGGGTTATTATAGTTTTGGCCTCGACTCGTGTTGCCACGGCCTCTTGAGTTTCCTCTATATTGGCCTCGTCCATTATTGTATTGGGTACTATTGTTATAATTATCGTTGTGACTGCGAAAGTTACCTCTATGATTTCCACGTCCGCGGTTTCCGCCGCGCTGTGGGTAATTTTTGTAATATAGGACAGTGTTTGGCTGTCCGGTTGCTTCTGTGCAACTATTTACAAATTTTGATACGGCATCATTCATAGTATTGAAGGTACCAGCTTGCATGATAAGTTTTACCTTATCGATTGTGCAATTTTTAGTTATTGCTTTGACTGCATGCTGAGTGGAATAACTTCTGGCTAACTCTAGGTGTAAGCCGTCTGTTATATATGCACCTTCTAACGTTTTTGTCAACTGCTCGACCTCTAGTATGTACTGGTTAGCAGTTTTATTGCGTTGCTGTAGGTTCATCAGTTTTGCTGACAATACTTCTACAGTTTCACCTTTGACGTTGCTTTTTAATCTGGAAATGACTTCAGTTATTGTTGTTTCATTTCCGACTAGATTTCTGGCGACACCTTTTAGCCTTGATTTTATTATAGAAACCGCTAATTGTTCGTGTTCGCCTTTTATCAATTCTAATATTTGTAAAGCATCAATAAAACTTGTTAAGTTTTCAGCTTTACCATCAAAAATTGGTATAAGCTTGGATGCTGTATTAATAAAATCAATATTAGTTTGTGCCATTGTGATATTGCTGCTTAATTTATTCTCTATTATGCCTGTTCCAGTATCAGAATCTGTAGAATTATCCAGATCTGACATCAAAACAGCTGGAATGGTAAGATTAATTAAATCTTGCTCTTCTATTTTAGGGTTTGTCTTCGCGAGCTCTTCTGACTCTATTTGGTCAGTGTCAGTTTGTTCTGTTGATTCCGGTTCATCACCAGTTTCAACTGTTTCAACTGTTAGAGAAGTGTTAAGTATGGTCGGTACTGATATATCTAAATTGAACTTTAGTTTAATTGATATTAAATTAGATCGTAGTCTAATTAAAAATTTTGATACTTGGGACCAATGATCTTGATTTAATTTTTCTCTGTGGCCATGTATTAGTATACGTGCTTCATTAAATCATTCTACTAGTATTTCTACATGTTTCTTAATAGTATTTTTTTGAATTTGCCTGTTTTGTGTAAGTGACTTATATGATTTATCAAAGTCAATTTTTATGTTATTTATTTCTTTACATAATTCATTCCATTCCATTATATTATGGATATGAAGTCTTTCTTTAAAATAAGGGTAAACTGAACTCTATCATATGTTGCTCTAATTGTCTTTAGTGTAGCCATATTTTTATTAATATATTTTTTTGTAATTCATTATATTTGTTTTATTGCATTTTCTTAAAGTTACTAAATTAACTATAGGGTTATTTTTTTCAATGTTGTTTGTGCTCTTTTTTTTTAAATTTTGTCTAGGTCATTTGCCTTGCTCATATATTTTTTTTTAAACATTTGTTATGTAATTTATATAGTTTATAAAAACAATTTGCGCACATTATAACAACAATTATTATTAACAGTGTGTGTATTAGTTCTATGTCATTATTATTTGACTCTACTTTATTAATGACATTAGCAGTGGAGTCCACTGACTTAACGTCTACTATTGCCATTTTGGGCGTATATATTTTTAGAGTGTATTTATAACTATTTTGTTGTATCTTCAGTAAATTTTACTATTGCATTGCTTTGCATTTACGTTAACAAGTTTTTCTACCTATTGGTTTCTATAGCTTTACGGGCTATACTTCTAATTGAGCGCAGATGGTTCCGCACAATTTTACAAATTTTATTATAATAATGTTAACTGTTGCTCCAGATGTCCAGTTGTCCTCCGCGTCAGCTGGTCGTCGCCGGTTTGGCTACGCTGACGCTCCTTCGTAGGCGAAAGTGGCGGAGTGCCCCTCGCGCTGTTGTCTTCACTGCTGCTGATGTCCGTGGCCTATTGGCTCAGGCGGGGCCGGTGCCGGTCTTCGCACTGGTCTTTGGTCCCAAGCATGTGAATTTGCACGTCAGGTTTTTTCGGCAACGGCTTTGGAGATGGTGGTTTTTTAATTATTTTTTCATTTATAACTTTGATATTTGCTGAGTGAGTTGCGGTATTTGGCTTTCTTTGCTGGAGGCTTTCTTTCAGAAAATCAAGTTCGGTAGTTAATTTTTGTGCAGTTGCCCATGTGGGCGGCGTATTCGTGTATAATAGCCACTTAATGTGTGCTATTCTTTTATTTATTTTGTTTTTCTGGCCTCCGCGTTTGCCCATTACTCGCACTCTACTCACTCAGGCTTTCAGTTTTTTTTTTCTCAATCTGTAGGTCTCCCGCGCTGGCGTAAGGGACGGATTGCCTCTCACACTTGTTGCTTGTTGTTGTTGTCATCCAGCCCTCTCACTCTCGTGTTTTATTCCATCGTTGACGGACTGCCACTCGTACTTGTAGACACTTTTTATAGTTGTTGTTGATTTTTTTTTTTTAATATTTAGGACCATGTCACGGTCGCCATGTTGTGAACGATATATTATTTTTATTAATTTATTGGGAGCAGCGAAGGTGCCGCTTCCAACGTTCAGTTGAATCTGATTTTTACATTTTTCCTTAGGTTCTAAGTAAGCCTAAGTCTCATTGCTGCGCTGCCCACAGTTGGACAGCAGAGAGACGGTTATGTATATTCTATATGTTATATGTATGTAATTATGCTCTCTTAAGCTGGAGCGCTAGGGTATATGCATGCCCTTGAGTTCGGTCAAGTGGTCGGCGCGTCTAACAGAATGCTGACACTTGCACATTCTGTGAGCGCGCCGATCGACTCATATTTCGGCCACTTGGTTTATGACCGGGGATTTGTATATATATAAACACTGCAACAAAGTGTTACAGTGTGTTCACTTTAAGTACTCTTGGTACAGTAGATATTCAATATATATGCATACTACAATAGTGGTCCGATCTTAATAGGATTTCGCATATATATGAGGAGCATAGTAAAACTAATAACTGCCAAGTTTGGTCAAGATATCTTGCTAACCAACATTGTTTTTCATACAAGAACTTAACTCGACATCGCGTTCCTATGTCAGCTATATGATATAGTGGTCCGATCTTAATAGGATTTTGCATATACATGAGGAGCACAGTAAAACTAATAAATATCAAGTTTGGTCCAGATATCTTGATAAACAACATTTTTTTTCATGCAACAACTTAATTTTTGACCGCTCGTTCCAATGGCAGCTATATGATATAGTGCTCCGGATTTTGCATATTTATAAGGAGCATAGTAAAACTTATAACGGCCAAGTATGGTCAAGATATCTTGATAAACAAAGTTTTTTTTCGTACAACTTAATTTTCGACCGCTCGTTCCTATGGCAGCTATATGATATAGTGGATTTCGCATATATATAAGGAGCATAGTAAAACTAATAAATGCCAAGTTTGGTCACGATATCTTGATACACAAACTTTTTTTTTCATACAAATACTTAATTTTCGACTGATCGTTCCTACGGCAGCTTTACTATATAGTTGTCCGATCTTAATAGGATTTCGCATATATATGAGGAGCATAGTAAAACTAATAAACACCGAGTTTGGTCAAGATATCTTGATAAACAAAGTTTTTTTTCGTACAACAACTTAATTTTCGACCGCTCGTTCCTATGGCAGCTATATGATATAGTGGTCCGATCTTAAAAGGATTTCGCATATATATGAGGAGCATAGTAAAACTAATAACTGCCAAGTTTGGTCAAGATATATTGATAGACAAAACTTTTTCCATACAACAAATTAATTTTCGACCGCTCGTTCCTATGGCAGCTATATGATATAGTGCTCCGGATTTTACATATATATGAGGAGCATAGTAAACCTTATAACGGCCAAGTATGGTCAAGATATCTTGATAAACAACATTTTTTTCATACAACAACTTAATTTTCGACCGCTCGATCCAATGGCAGCTATATGATATAGTGGTCCGATCTTAATAGGATTTCGCATATATATGAGGAGCATAGTAAAACTAATAAATGCCAAGTTTAGTCACGATATCTTGATACACAAACTTTTTTTTTCATACAAATACTTCATTTTCGACTGATCGTTCCTACGGCAGCTTTATTATATAGTGGTTAGGTTAGTGGTTATTAGGATTTCGCATATATATGAGGAGCATAGTAAAACTAATAAACGCAGAGTTTGGCCAAGATATCTTGATAAACAACGTTTTTTTTCGTACAACAACTTAATTTTCAACCGATCATTTCTATGGCAGCTATATGATGTAGTGGTCCGATCTTAATAGGATTTTGCCTATATATGAGGAGCGTAGTAAAACTAATAACTGCCAGATTTGGACAATATATCTTGATAGACAAATTTTTTTCCATACAAATACTTAATTTTCGACCGCTCGTTTCTATGGCAGCTATATGATATAGTGGTCCGATCTTAATAGGATTTCGCTTATATATGAGGAGCATAGTAAAACTAATAACTGCCAAGTTTGGTCAAGATATCTTGATAAACAAAATTTTTTTCATGCAACAACTTAATTTTCGACTTCTCGTTCCTATGGCAGCTATATGATATAGTGGTCCGATCTTAATAGGATTTTGCCTATATATGAGGAGCATAGTAAAACTAATAACTGCCAAGTTTGGTCAAGACATCTTGCCAAACAAAATTTTTTTTCATACAAGAACTTAATTTTCGACATCGCGTTCCTATGGCAGCTTTATTATATAGTGGTCCGATCTTAATAGGATTTCGGATATATATGAGGAGCATAGTAAAACAATGAACGCCGAGTTTGGTCAAGATATCTTGATAAACAAAGTTTTTTTTCGTACAACAACTTAATTTTCGACCGCTCGTTCCTATGGCAGTTATATGATATATATGAGGAGCGTTGTAAAACTAATAACTGCCAAGTTTGGACAATATATCTTGATAGACAAAATTTTTTCCATACAAATACTTAATTTTCGACCGCTCGTTCCTATGGCAGCTATATGATATAGTGGTCCGATCTTAATAGGATTTCGCATATATATGAGGAGCATAGTAAAACTAATAACTGCCAAGTATGGTGAAGATATCTTGATAAACAAAATTTTTTTCATGCAACAACTTAATTTTCGACCACTCGTTCCAATGGCAGCTATATGATATTGCGGTCCGATCTTAATAGGATTTTGCCTGTATATGAGGAGCATAGTAAAACTAATAACTACCAAGTTTGGTCAAGATATCTTGCTAACCAACATTGTTTTTCATACAAGAACTTAATTTTCGACATCGCGTTCCTATGGCAGCTATATGATATAGTGGTCCGATCTTAATAGGATTTTGCATATACATGAGGAGCACAGTAAAACTAATAAATATTAAGTTTGGTCAAGATATCTTGATAAACAACATTTTTTTTCATGCAACAACTTAATTTTTGACCGATCGTTCCAATGGCAGCTATATGATATAGTGCTACGGATTTTGCAAATTTATGAGGAGCATAGTAAAACTTATAACAGCCAAGTATGGTCAAGATATCTTGATAAACAAAGTTTATTTTCGTACAACTTAATTTTCAAACGCTCGTTCCTATGGCAGCTATATGATATAGTGGACGATCTTAATAGGATTTCGCATATATATAAGGAGCATAGTAAAACTAATAAATGCCAAGTTTGGTCACGATATCTTGATACACAAACTTTTTTTTTCATACAAATACCTAATTTTCGACTGATCGTTCCTACGGCAGCTTTATTCTTAACAGGATTTCGCATATATATGAGGAGCATAGTAAAACTAATAAACACCGAGTTTGGTCAAGATATCTTGATAAACAACATTTTTTCATACAACTTAATTTTCGACCGCTCGTTCCTATGGCAGCTATATGATATAGTGGTCCGATCTTAATAGACTTTTGCCTATATATGGGGAGCATAGTAAAACTAATAACTGCCAAGTTTGGTCAAGATAAACAACATTTTTTTCATGCAACAACTTAATTTTTTACCGCTCGTTCCTATGGCAGCTATATGATATAGTGGTCTGATCTTAATAGGATTTTGCCTATATATGAGGAGCATAGTAAAACTAATAACTGCCAAGTTTGGTCAAGATATCTTTGATAAACAACATTTTTTTCTTACAACAACTTAATTTTCGACCGCTCGTTCCTATGGCAGCTATATGATATAGTGGTCCGATCTTAATAGGATTTTGCCTATATATGAGGAGCATAGTAAAACTAATAACTGCCAAGTTTGGTCAAGATATCTTGATAAACAACATTTTTTCGTACAACAACTTAGTTTTAGACTGATCGTTCCTATGGCAGCTATATGATATAGTGGTCCGATCTTAATAGGATTTTGCCTATATATGAGGAGCATAGTAATACAATGAACGCCGAGTTTGGTCAAGATATCTTGATAAACAAAGTTTATTTTCATACAACTTAATTTTCGACCGTTTGTTCCTATGGCAGTTATATGATATAGTGGTCCAATCTTTTTTTTTTTTTTTTTATTTATTTATTTAATAATTGGTTTGTAAGGACTCTTTTGCCTTATGCACCAATTGATGTCTTTTGTTAATTTCGCCATGTTTTTACAATTTAAAAACTTGTTTCGTTATTCTATTTTATGTATCTAATATCTGTGTTGTCTGCATTATTGCCGCGTAGCCCTGCGGATGGGTGGGCGTTGTTGGTGGAGTTGGGTGGGTATTATGTGGGCAAATGTTCTCCTCCTTAACCTCCTGATGGGATGGGCACCTTGAAGGTTGCTGGCGAGCCTATTGGCGTGCGTGGCTAGCCGGTTGTTATAGAGGGCGCAGTGGGTCCTTATTTGCTCTTCAACCCAGGGGATCTTCAGGTCTCTGTGTAGAACGCTTTTGCGCACGTAGAATGGGGCTCCTGCCATCCTGCGAAGAGTTTTGTTTTGGAGAGATTGAACTCTTTTTCTGTTGGATGGAGCAGCCAAGCCCCAGATTTGTATGGCATATCGCCAGATGGGTGGCACAGTTTGTAAATACACAAGCCGTTTACTTCCAAGGGAAAGTTTGCTGCGGGGGTTGAGGAGCCAATTTAGCTTGGTCAGCTTATTTTGACAGCGTTGCACAGTTCCTTTGATGTGGCTGGCGAAAGTGAGGCGCTTGTCAAGGGTGACGCCCAGGTATTTTGTTTCACTTTCTTGGGTAAGCGTTAGTCCGTTTAACCTCAGCGCTGGCGGTACTCCTCTTCTAATTGTGAAGCACACGGTGGTGCTTTTGGCAGGGCTTAGTTTGACGTTCCAGCGTCGAGCCCAGCTGCTAAGGAGGTCCAGATAGTCCTGCGCAGCATCTGCAGCAACAACTGGGGACCTGGCGCTGACCATTGCGCAGACGTCGTCGGCATATGAGGCCATTAGAAGTGAGCGCGAAGGCACACCGAGGGCATGGGCGTCTGGAGTAGGCATGTCTGCGGAGAAGAGCGAAAATAGAAATGGCCCTAGTACACTACCTTGCGGGACGCCAGCTTGGATGTAATGTGTGGAGGACTGCTCCGCCCTAACTTTCACCCTGAAAGAACGACCCTCCAAGTAGGATCAAATCAGGGTGAAGTAGGGCAGGGGCAGTCCGCGTTTCAGTTTTGCCAGTAGCCCTAGGTGCCAGATACGGTCGAATGCCTGGCTGATATCGACAAAAGTCGCCACACAGTACAATTTTTTGTCAAATGCCTCCAGAACGTGGTTGATGACCGTATGTAGCTGCTCCGTGGTTCCGTGCCCAGCGCGAAAGCCAAACTGGTGGCGAGGAATTAGGTGCCGTGACTCTGCAAAGGCCGTAAGTCTTGCTGCGACAAGTCTTTCCCAGACCTTGGATAGTGCAGGCAGGAGACTAATCGGTCGATATGACTCGGGGTCGTCCTCCGGCTTGCCAGGCTTGTGGATCATGGTCACGATGGAAATTTTCCACGCTTCCGGAAAGTACTTCAACCTCATTATGGCGTTGAATATTAAAACCAGGAAAAGGATAGCATTCGTGGGGGAGCGCTTTTAATGTGCGATTGCACACCAAGTCGTGTCCCGGGGCTTTGTTTGGCTTCTGGCGTTGGAGCACTCTTTTCACCTCCTCTTTGGTAAATGGAGTTGGGGTGGAGTCCGGCTCTGTTTCTGAGGCTACAGCAGCTCTTGTCTCGGCAATCTCGTCTTCCGTGGCGATGCTGAATGACGTGAATCGCTCCTCGAGGTGGGCAGCAAAGGTTGCAGCCTGCTCTGCGTCTGAGCGGCACCAGGCCCCGTCACTTCTTTTGAGGGGAGCCTGGCTCAGAGGTTGGCGTTTTGTGCCGCGTGTCGCCTTCCACAGCGAGAAATCCGCGTTATGTTGGGACGACATGTTCATCAGCATGTTGTCAAAATATCTTGCCCGTTGCACTTGAAGCACCCGATGCAGTTCGTCAGCGATTCTGCGCCAGTTCGCCTTGTCGCTGGGGTGCCGAGTGCCTGACCAGATCTTACGAAGCCTTCTTTTTTCTCTAAGTAGGATTAACAGGTCCGGCGAGAGTTTGTATAGCCCGTCGCGGTGCCTGCATCGACTGGGTAGAGGACGCTTGGCTTCAGCTGCTGCAGTCCGCACCTTTTCGGTGAATCCGTTAAGAGCATCGTCGATGTCCTCTGCGGAAGCTATATCCATGTCCGGGTAGATGATGTCGTTTAGCTTGCGGCTGAAGACATTTATATTTGTTTGCCTGTCGATGATCCTTTCCAGCGTTGGGTAGTGTCTGGCGGCGGTATTGATTGAAATTATCAGCGGCAAGTGGTCGGAGCTCAGGTCAGCACGAGATTCAATGCTGAGCGTCCAGTGTGGGAGACCCCTGTATATTGCAAAGTCGAGGCAGGAGGGTCTGCGGCCAGCCTGTGGTGGGAAACTTGTGGGGCTGCCAGTGGCTAGACATTCAAAGCGCGCGTCGCGCATGAAATCGGTGAGCATAAGTCCCCTGGCGTTGCTGCGGCTTGCCCCCCAAAGCTGATGGTGTGCGTTCCAATCACCGCCGAGTAGGCACTTTGGATCGAGGGTGCTGAGGCGCTGGCAGAGCTCATTGGCTGTCCATCTGAAGCCTGGCTGGCAATATATGGCCCCAAATTCGACGTCTCCAGAGTCCGTTGAGACTATTGCAGTGGCCAGTTGCAGGTCGGCTTCGCGTTTGGGTGCGGTGGGGAAGTGCGAGATACCACTGCGGATAAGAATTGCTGTGCCACCCCAGCGTCGTTGGGCGGGGTGATTCGCTGGGTAGGAGGAGTACCCAGGAATGCGGGGAGTCTCCAGATCACGCATGTGGGTTTCGCTTAAAAGTGCGATATCTACCTTGTGGAGCTGCATGTAGAGTTGCAACTCATGGATTTTGGCTGGGACGCCGCCCGCGTTCCAGCACAGGACCCTGAGGGTGCTCATTTTGAAAGAAGCGCGCTAAGGAGCTCGAGCATGCGATTCTGCATCTGCATGTTCGCCTCTTGCATCTTGAAAAAGCTCTGTATCGATGTGTTTAGAGCTTCGATTGCTTCGAGAACTCGATCCATGGGAGGATGGTTTTCAGTGCGGTTTGTGGGTAACTCTTGTGGCTCAGGCTGTTGTTGAGCACCACGGCGTTGGCGAGGCGTTTGTTGTTGGCGTTGGTGTTCCTGCTCTTGAAAAAGGTTAGGTTGTCGTTGCCGAGGGTGCTGTGTGGGAGCGATGAACTGTCCAACAGTTGGCCATTCGTCTTGCATGGAGCTGTTGTCACGAGCGACTTGAGCGTATGTGTGGCCTGTTGTAGGGCTGGATGCTGGGGCCAGAGGGCGTGAAGAGCTTGCCACTGCTTGATGGCGATGGCTAGGTGGTTGTCGAGCTGCTTGTGTGCTGCTGAGGATCGATGGCTTGCGTTGGTTTCGTTTGGCGAAACTCTGATAGGCCTCACAGCCCTTGTAGTTGGCTGGGTGATCCAGGTCGCAGTTGGCACAGGTCGCTCGAACCGAGTCGGGCCGTGTGCAGTCCCCGGATTTGTGCTGTTCCCCACATTTGACACAGATGTGCTTCTGTCGGCAGTATTTTGCTGTGTGGCCAAATTGCTGACATCGGCTGCACTGAGTAAGAGATTGCTTTTTGCGGGCTTCCTCGATAAAGCATCTCTGGCCGGCAAGATAGCGTATATTATGAATTTGGTCCTTATTTCCACCAGGGGCTAGGTTAACAAAGAATAGGTGAATTGGCTTGTCCGTTCTCTTTGAGTTGTCCGGGCAGTGAATATGTATAACTTCGTGCCCTAGAGCCTTGAAATCGTCGCGGATCTTGGCGTGTGAAGTTGAGTCGTGTAGTCCTTTTATGACTATTTTGTACGGCCGCTCCTCCTTGAGCTGGTACGTGTAGAATTCAATGTTAGCAGCTTCGAGTAGTTTTTGAGCAGCTCTAAATGTGTCTGCATCTTGGGCATATAACCGAGTTATACCCCCTACTGAAGTCCTTGGTTCGACTTTGTCAAGTCTACGTTGTTTTTTTGGAGCAGATCCAGTAGAAGGGGTAAATTGCTGATTCTCGGAAGAGAAATTGGAGGAGGCTTGGGTTTCGCAAGTTGTCGCCTATTTTGGTCAGGGATTCCTGTATTAGGAGAAGGGCATCTATGCCCGGGATTTGAGTGCAAGGTGGCTTTGTCACATGCTTTAACATTACAAGCGACCGGGCTCACGTCGGCCTCCTGCTCCGAGTCACTGGTTGCGGCTGAGTTGTTCTGCACGCAGCCATTTTGGGTGCGCTGTTTGATTCCGTCCAGGAGATTTGAGAGCGAGTCTGCGTGGTCGACGGACATGTTTTCCATATCTTCGATATCCTCGTCTGCTGATTCATCGTCTGATTTGCTACTCAGTGCATGGAATCTGTTGCTTGTTGCTTTCGAGAGCAACGGGAGAGAACTAGCTGGTAACTTTTTATTAGTAATGCTCTTACGTTTGGGCTGAGCATGGGGAGAAAGTTGCTACGCAACTTTGCGTTTGCGCGGTTGCAGTTGTCTTTGAATCGTGACTGGATCAAAGTCAGCTAGCTGAAGGTTACCTTAGTTACTGTTGCTAGTGATGGCGTTGTCCGCGCCGATGTCAGGAATGACGGCGCTGGGGAGGAGGTGCTGTGGAGGTTTCGGATTCGGCTCGGCTGAAAGCCCCTGCACTTGATTGCTGTTGGCTTCGGAATTAGTTGTTGGTGGGATGTTGTTGGTGTTGCTGCGTGTGCTGTATGTATGGGCAGCAGGAACGTCGTTGTTTTTGAGGTTTTCATTTGCCATGGCAGCATGACAATTTCTTAAGCTGAGTGCTATTTTTTTAGGCATCTCTGCATTATTATTGACAGCACTGACTTTGACAGCTCCCAATTTTTTCTTGTGTGCAAGTTGCACATTTGCAGTTTTAATTTTTACGGTTTTCTTTATTTTAGGCACTTTTATACTGTTTTTGATTGTTTTGGGGTTGAGCTCACTTTTAAATGTTCTGTTATGCCACTGTTGGGTGGGCTTGTCCGTGATTTGACACTTTTTTTTAAGATATTAGCGGAGCACAATACACAGCGTTACTTTTGACGGCAAAAACTGGTCCAATCTTAATAGGATTTTGCCTATATATGAGGAGCATAGTAAAACTAATAACTGCCAAGTTTGGTCAAGATATCTTGATAAACAATATTTTTTCATACAACAACTTAATTTTCGACCGCTCGTTCCTATGGCAGCTATATGATATAGTGGTCCGATCTTAATAGGATTTTGCCTATATATGAGGAGCGTAGTAAATCTAATAACTGCCAAGTTTGGACTATATATCTTGATAGACAAAACTTTTTCCATACAAAAAATTAATTTTCGACCGCTCGTTCCTATGGCAGCTATATGATATAGTGCTCCGGATTTTGCATATATATGAGGAGCATAGTAAACCTTATAACGGCCAAGTATGGTCAAGATATCTTGATAAACAACATTTTTTTCATACAACAACTTAATTTTCGACCGCTCGTTCCAATGGCAACTATATGATATAGTGGTCCGATCTTAATAGGACTTCGCATATATATGAGGAGCATAGTAAAACTAATAAATGCCAAGTTTGGTCACGATATCTTGATACACAAACTTTTTTTTTCATACAAATACTTCATTTTCGACTGATCGTTCCTACGGCAGCTTCATTATATAGTTGTCCGATCTTAATAGGATTTCGCATATATATGAGGAGCATAGTAAAACTAATAAACGCAGAGTTTGGTCAAGATATCTTGATAAACAACGTTTTTTTCGTACAACAACTTAATTTTCGACCGATCATTCCTATGGCAGCTATATGATATAGTGGTCCGATCCTAATAGGATTTTGCCTATATATGAGGAGCGTAGTAAAACTAATAACTGCCAGATTAGTGCTCCGGATTTTGCATATATATGAGGAGCATAGTAAACCTTATAACGGCCAAGTTTGGTCAAGATATCTTGGTAAACAACATTTTTTTTCATACAAGAACTTAATTTTCGACATCGCGTTCCTATGGCAGCTATATGATATAGTGGTCCGATCTTAATAGGATTTCGCATATATATGAGGAGCATAGTAAAACTAATAACTGCCTAGTTTGGTCACGATATCTTGATACACAAACTTTTTTTTTCATACAAATACTTAATTTTCGACTGATCGTTCCTAAGGCAGCTTTATTATATAGTGGTCCGATCTTAATAGGATTTTGCCTTTATATGAGGAGCGTTGTAAAACTAATAACTGCCAAGTTTGGACAATATATCTTGATAGACAAAGTTTATTTTCGTACAACTTAATTTTCGACCGCTCGTTCCTATGGCAGCTATATGATATAGTGGTCCGATCTTAATAGGATTTTGCATAGACATGAGGAGCACAGTAAAACTAATAAATACCAAGTTTGGTCCAGATATCTTGATAAAAAACATTTTTTTTCATGCAACAACTTAATTTTTGACCGCTCGTTCCAATGGCAGCTATATCATATAGTGCTCCGGATTTTGCATATTTATGAGGAGCATACTAAAACTTATAACGGCCAAGTATGGTCAAGATATCTTGATAAACAAAGTTTATTTTCGTACAACTTAATTTTCGACCGCTCGTTCCTATGGCAGCTATATAATATAGTGGTCCGATCTTAAAAGGATTTCGCATATATATGAGGAGCATAGTAAAACTAATAAATGCCAAGTTTGGTCACGATATCTTGATACACAAACTTTTTTTTCATACAAATACTTAGTTTTCGACTGATCGTTCCTACGGCAGCTTTATTATATAGTTGTCCGATCTTAATAGGATTTCGCATATATATGAGGAGCATAGTAAAACTAATAAACACCGAGTTTGGTCAAGATATCTTGATAAACAACGTTTTTTTTCGTACAACAACTTAGTTTTAGACTCCTCGTTCCTATGGCAGCTATATGATATAGTGGTCCGATGTTAATAGGATTTTGCCTATATATGAGGAACATAGTAATACTAATAACTGCCAAGTTTGGTAAGATATCTTGATAAACAACATTTTTTTCATACAACAACTTAATTTTCGACCGCTCATTCCTATGGCAGCTATATGATATAGTGGTCCGATCTTAATTGGATTTTGCCTATATATGAGGAGCATAGTAAAACTAATAAATGCCAAGTTTGGTCACGATATCTTGATACACAAACTTTTTTTTCATACAAATACTTAATTTTCGACTGATCGTTCCTACGGCAGCTTTATTATATAGTTGTCCGATCTTAATAGGATTTCGCATATATATGAGGAGCATAGTAAAACTAATAAACGCAGAGTTTGGTCAAGATATCTTGATAAACAACGTTTTTTTCGTACAACAACTTAATTTTCGACCGATCATTCCTATGGCAGCTATATGATATAGTGGTCCGATCCTAATAGGATTTTGCCTTTATATGAGGAGCGTAGTAAAACTAATAACTGCCAGATTTGGACAATATATCTTGATAGACAACATTTTTTCCATACAAATACTTAATTTTCGGCCGCTCGTTCCTATGGCAGCTATATGATATAGTGGTCCGATCTTAATAGGATTTCGCATATATATGAGGAGCATAGTAAAACTAGAAACTGCCAAGTTTGGTCAAGATATCTTGATAAACAAAATTTTTTTTCATGCAACAACTTAATTTTCGACTCCTCGTTCCTATGGCAGCTATATATGAGGAGCATAGTAAAACTAATAACTGCCAAGTTTGGTCAAGATATCTTGCTAAACAACATTTTTTTCATACAACAACTTAATTTTCGCCATCCCGTTCCTATGGCAGCTATATGATATAGTGGTCCGATCTTAATAGGATTTCGCATATATATGAGGAGCATAGTAAAACTAATAACTGCCTAGTTTGGTCACGATATATTGATACGCAAACTTTTTTTTTCATACAAATACTTAATTTTCGACTGATCGTTCCTAAAGCAGCTTTATTATATAGTGGTCCGATCTTAATAGGATTTCGCATATATATGAGGAGCATAGTAAAACAATGAACGCCGAGTTTGGTCAAGATATCTTGATAAACAACGTTTTTTTCGTACAACTTAATTTTCGACCGCTCGTTCCTATGGCAGCTATATGATATATTGGTCCGATCTTAATAGGATTTTGCCTATATATGAGGAGCATAGTAAAACAAATAACTACCAAGTTTGGTCAAGATATCTTGCTAACCAACATAGCTTTCCATACAAGAACTTAATTTTCGACATCGCGTTCCTATGGCAGTTATATGATATAGTGGTCCGATCTTAATAGGATTTTGCATATACATGAGGAGCACAGTAAAACTAATAAATACCAAGTTTGGTCAAGATATCTTGATAAACAAAATTTTTTCATGCAACAACTTAATTTTCGACTGCTCGTTCCTATGGCAGCTATATGATATAGTGGTCCGATCTTAATAGGATTTTGCCTGTATATGAGGAGCATAGTAAAACTAATAACTGCCAAGTTTGGTCAAGATATCTTGATAAACAACATTTGTTTTCATACAAGAACTTAATTTTCGTCATCGCGTTCCTATGGCAGCTATATGATATAGTGGTCCGATCTTAATAGGATTTCGCATATATGAGGAGCATAGTAAAACTAATAACTGCCTAGTTTGGTCACGATATATTGATACGCTAACTTTTTTTTTCATACAAATACATAATTTTCGACTGATCGTTCCTAAGGCAGCTTTATAATATAGTGGTCCGATCTTAATAGGATTTCGCATATATATGAGGAGCATAGTAAAACAATGAACGCCGAGTTTGGTCAAGATATCTTGATAAACAAAGTTTTTTTTCATACAACAACTTAATTTTCGACCGCTCGTTCCTATGGCAGCTATATGATATAGTGGTCCGATCTTAATTGGATTTTGCCTATATATGAGGAGCATAGTAAAACTAATAAATGCCAAGTTTGGTCACGATATCTTGATACACAAACTTTTTTTTTCATACAAATACTTAATTTTCGACCGCTCGTTCCTATGGCAGCTATATGATATAGTGGTCCGATCTTAATAGGATTTTGCCTATATATGAGGAGCATAGTAAAACTAATAACTGCCAAGTTTGGTCAAGATATCTTGATAAACAACATTTTTTCGTACAACAACTTAGTTTTAGACTGATCGTTCCTATGGCAGCTATATGATATAGTGGTCCGATCTTAATAGGATTTTGCCTATATATGAGGAGCATAGTAATACAATGAACGCCGAGTTTGGTCAAGATATCTTGATAAACAAAGTTTATTTTCATACAACTTAATTTTCGACCGTTTGTTCCTATGGCAGTTATATGATATAGTGGTCCAATCTTTTTTTTTTTTTTTATTTATTTATTTAATAATTGGTTTGTAAGGACTCTTTGCCTTATGCACCAATTGATGTCTTTTGTTAATTTCGCCATGTTTTTACAATTTAAAAACTTGTTTCGTTATTCTATTTTATGTATCTAATATCTGTGTTGTCTGCATTATTGCCGCGTAGCCCTGCGGATGGGTGGGCGTTGTTGGTGGAGTTGGGTGGGTATTATGTGGGCAAATGTTCTCCTCCTTAACCTCCTGATGGGATGGGCACCTTGAAGGTTGCTGGCGAGCCTATTGGCGTGCGTGGCTAGCCGGTTGTTATAGAGGGCGCAGTGGGTCCTTATTTGCTCTTCAACCCAGGGGATCTTCAGGTCTCTGTGTAGAACGCTTTTGCGCACGTAGAATGGGGCTCCTGCCATCCTGCGAAGAGTTTTGTTTTGGAGAGATTGAACTCTTTTTCTGTTGGATGGAGCAGCCAAGCCCAGATTTGTATGGCATATCGCCAGATGGGTGGCTCAGTTTGTAAATACACAAGCCGTTTACTTCCAAGGGAAAGTTTGCTGCGGGGTTGAGGAGCCAATTTAGCTTGGTCTGCTTATTTTGACAGCGTTGCACAGTTCCTTTGATGTGGCTGGCGAAAGTGAGGCGCTTGTCAAGGGTGACGCCCAGGTATTTTGTTTCACTTTCTTGGGTAAGCGTTAGTCCGTTTAACCTCAGCGCTGGCGGTACTCCTCTTCTAATTGTGAAGCACACGGTGGTGCTTTTGGCAGGGCTTAGTTTGACGTTCCAGCGTCGAGCCCAGCTGCTAAGGAGGTCCAGATAGTCCTGCGCAGCATCTGCAGCAACAACTGGGGACCTGGCGCTGACCATTGCGCAGACGTCGTCGGCATATGAGGCCATTAGAAGTGAGCGCGAAGGCACACCGAGGGCATGGGCGTCTGGAGTAGGCATGTCTGCGGAGAAGAGCGAAAATAGAAATGGCCCTAGTACACTACCTTGCGGGACGCCAGCTTGGATGTAATGTGTGGGGGACTGCTCCGCCCTAACTTTCACCCTGAAAGAACGACCCTCCAAGTAGGATCAAATCAGGGTGAAGTAGGGCAGGGGCAGTCCGCGTTTCAGTTTTGCCAGTAGCCCTAGGTGCCAGATACGGTCGAATGCCTGGCTGATATCGACAAAAGTCGCCACACAGTACAATTTTTTGTCAAATGCCTCAGAACGTGGTTGATGACCGTATGTAGCTGCTCCGTGGTTCCGTGCCCAGCGCGAAAGCCAAACTGGTGGCGAGGAATTAGGTGCCGTGACTCTGCAAAGGCCGTAAGTCTTGGTGCGACAAGTCTTTCCCAGACCTTGGATAGTGCAGGCAGGAGACTAATCGGTCGATATGACTCGGGGTCGTCCTCCGGCTTGCCAGGCTTGTGGATCATGGTCACGATGGAAATTTTCCACGCTTCCGGAAAGTACTTCAACCTCATTATGGCGTTGAATATTAAAACCAGGAAAAGGATAGCATTCGTGGGGAGCGCTTTTAATGTGCGATTGCACACCAAGTCGTGTCCCGGGGCTTTGTTTGGCTTCAGGCGTTGGAGCACTCTTTTCACCTCCTCTTTGGTAAATGGAGTTGGGGTGGAGTCCGGCTCTGTTTCTGAGGCTACAGCGCTCTTGTCTCGGCAATCTCGTCTTCCGTGGCGATGCTGAATGACGTGAATCGCTCCTCGAGGTGGGCAGCAAAGGTTGCAGCCTGCTCTGCGTCTGAGCGGCACCAGGCCCCGTCACTTCTTTTGAGGGGAGCCTGGCTCAGAGGTTGGCGTTTTGTGCCGCGTGTCGCCTTCCACAGCGAGAAATCCGCGTTATGTTGGGACGACATGTTCATCAGCATGTTGTCAAAATATCTTGCCCGTTGCACTTGAAGCACCCGATGCAGTTCGTCAGCGATTCTGCGCCAGTTCGCCTTGTCGCTGGGGTGTCGAGTGCCTGACCAGATCTTACGAAGCCTTCTTTTTCTCTAAGTAGGATTAACAGGTCCGGCGAGAGTTTGTATAGCCCGTCGCGGTGCCTGCATCGACTGGGTAGAGGACGCTTGGCTTCAGCTGCTGCAGTCCGCACCTTTTCGGTGAATCCGTTAAGAGCATCGTCGATGTCCTCTGCGGAAGCTATATCCATGTCCGGGTAGATGATGTCGTTTAGCTTGCGGCTGAAGACATTTATATTTGTTTGCCTGTCGATGATCCTTTCCAGCGTTGGGTAGTGTCTGGCGGCGGTATTGATTGAAATTATCAGCGGCAAGTGGTCGAAGCTCAGGTCAGCACGAGATTCAATGCTGAGCGTCCAGTGTGGGAGACCCCTGTATATTGCAAAGTCGAGGCAGGGTCTGCGGCCAGCCTGTGGTGGGAACTTGTGGGGCTGCCAGTGGCTAGACATTCAAAGCGCGCGTCGCGCATGAAATCGGTGAGCATAAGTCCCCTGGCGTTGCTGCGGCTTGCCCCCAAAGCTGATGGTGTCGTTCCAATCACCGCCGAGTAGGCACTTTGGATCGAGGGTGCTGAGGCGCTGGCAGAGCTCATTGGCTGTCCATCTGAAGCCTGGCTGGCAATATATGGCCCCAAATTCGACGTCTCCAGAGTCCGTTGAGACTATTGCAGTGGCCAGTTGCAGGTCGGCTTCGCGTTTGGGGGCGGTGGGAAGTGCGAGATACCACTGCGGATAAGAATTGCTGTGCCACCCCAGCGTCGTTGGGCGGGGTGATTCGCTGGGTAGGAGGAGTACCCAGGAATGCGGGGAGTCTCCAGATCACGCATGTGGGTTTCGCTTAAAAGTGCGATATCTACCTTGTGGAGCTGCATGTAGAGTTGCAACTCATGGAATTTGGCTGGGACGCCGCCCGCGTTCCAGCACAGGACCCTGAGGGTGCTCATTTTGAAAGAAGCTCCAAGGAGCTCGAGCATGCGATTCTGCATCTGCATGTTCGCCTCTTGCATCTTGAAAAGCTCTGTATCGATGTGTTTAGAGCCTCGATTGCTTCGGAGAACTCGATCCATGGGAGGATGGTTTTCAGTGCGGTTTGTGGGTAACTCTTGTGGCTCCGGCTGTTGTTGAGCACCACGGCGTTGGCGAGGCGTTTGTTGTTGGCGTTGGTGTTCCTGCTCTTGAAAAAGGTTAGGTTGTCGTTGCCGAGGGTGCTGTGTGGAGCGATGAACTGTCCAACAGTTGGCCATTCGTCTTGCATGGAGCTGTTGTCACGAGCGACTTGAGCGTATGTGTGGCCTGTTGTAGGGCTGGATGCTGGGGCCAGAGGGCGTGAAGAGCTTGCCACTGCTTGATGGCGATGGCGAGTGGTTGTCGAGCTGCTTGTGTGCTGCTGAGGATCGATGGCTTGCGTTGGTTTCGTTTGGCGAAACTCTGATAGCCTCACAGCCCTTGTAGTTGGGTGATCCAGGTCGCAGTTGGCACAGGTCGCTCGAACCGAGTCGGGCCGTGTGCAGTCCCCGGATTTGTGCTGTTCCCCACATTTGACACAGATGTGCTTCTGTCGGCAGTATTTGCTGTGTGGCCAAATTGCTGACATCGGCTGCACTGAGTAAGAGATTGCTTTTTGCGGGCTTCCTCGATAAAGCATCTCTGGCCGGCAAGATAGCGTATATTATGAATTTGGTCCTTATTTCCACCAGGGGCTAGGTTAACAAAGAATAGGTGAATTGGCTTGTCCGTTCTCTTTGAGTTGTCCGGGCAGTGAATATGTATAACTTCGTGCCCTAGAGCCTTGAAATCGTCGCGGATCTTGGCGTGTGAAGTTGAGTCGTGTAGTCCTTTATGACTATTTTGTACGGCCGCTCCTCCTTGAGCTGGTACGTGTAGAATTCAATGTTAGCAGCTTCGAGTAGTTTTTGAGCAGCTCTAAATGTGTCTGCATCTTGGGCATATAACCGAGTTATACCCCCTACTGAAGTCCTTGGTTCGACTTTGTCAAGTCTACGTTGTTTTTTGGAGCAGATCCAGTAGAAGGGGTAAATTGCTGATTCTCGGAAGAGAAATTGGAGGAGGCTTGGGTTTCGCAAGTTGTCGCCTATTTTGGTCAGGGATTCCTGTATTAGGAGAAGGGCATCTATGCCCGGGATTTGAGTGCAAGGTGGCTTTGTCACATGCTTTAACATTACAAGCGACCGGGCTCACGTCGGCCTCCTGCTCCGAGTCACTGGTTGCGGCTGAGTTGTTCTGCACGCAGCCATTTTGGGTGCGCTGTTTGATTCCGTCCAGGAGATTTGAGAGCGAGTCTGCGTGGTCGACGGACATGTTTCCATATCTTCGATATCCTCGTCTGCTGATTCATCGTCTGATTCGCTACTCAGTGCATGGAATCTGTTGCTTGTTGCTTTCGAGAGCAACGGGAGAGAACTAGCTGGTAACTTTTTATTAGTAATGCTCTTACGTTTGGGCTGAGCATGGGGAGAAAGTTGCTACGCAACTTTGCGTTTGCGCGGTTGCAGTTGTCTTTGAATCGTGACTGGATCAAAGTCAGCTAGCTGAAGGTTACCTTAGTTACTGTTGCTAGTGATGGCGTTGTCCGCGCCGATGTCAGGAATGACGGCGCTGGGGAGGAGGTGCTGTGGAGGTTTCGGATTCGGCTCGGCTGAAAGCCCCTGCACTTGATTGCTGTTGGCTTCGGAATTAGTTGTTGGTGGGATGTTGTTGGTGTTGCTGCGTGTGCTGTATGTATGGGCAGCAGGAACGTCGTTGTTTTTGAGGTTTTCATTTGCCATGGCAGCATGACAATTTCTTAAGCTGAGTGCTATTTTTTTAGGCATCTCTGCATTATTATTGACAGCACTGACTTTGACAGCTCCCAATTTTTCTTGTGTGCAAGTTGCACATTTGCAGTTTTAATTTTTACGGTTTCCTTTATTTTAGGCACTTTTATACTGTTTTTGATTGTTTTGGGGTTGAGCTCACTTTTAAATGTTCTGTTATGCCACTGTTGGGTGGGCTTGTCCGTGATTTGACACTTTTTTTTAAGATATTAGCGGAGCACAATACACAGCGTTACTTTTGACGGCAAAAACTGGTCCAATCTTAATAGGATTTTGCCTATATATGAGGAGCATAGTAAAACTAATAACTGCCAAGTTTGGTCAAGATATCTTGATAAACAATATTTTTTTCATACAACAACTTAATTTTCGACCGCTCGTTCCTATGGCAGCTATATGATATAGTGGTCCGATCTTAATAGGATTTTGCCTATATATGAGGAGCGTAGTAAATCTAATAACTGCCAAGTTTGGACTATATATCTTGATAGACAAAACTTTTTCCATACAAAAAATTAATTTTCGACCGCTCGTTCCTATGGCAGCTATATGATATAGTGCTCCGGATTTTGCATATATATGAGGAGCATAGTAAACCTTATAACGGCCAAGTATGGTCAAGATATCTTGATAAACAACATTTTTTTCATACAACAACTTAATTTTCGACCGCTCGTTCCAATGGCAACTATATGATATAGTGGTCCGATCTTAATAGGACTTCGCATATATATGAGGAGCATAGTAAAACTAATAAATGCCAAGTTTGGTCACGATATCTTGATACACAAACTTTTTTTCATACAAATACTTCATTTTCGACTGATCGTTCCTACGGCAGCTTCATTATATAGTTGTCCGATCTTAATAGGATTTCGCATATATATGAGGAGCATAGTAAAACTAATAAACGCAGAGTTTGGTCAAGATATCTTGATAAACAACGTTTTTTTCGTACAACAACTTAATTTTCGACCGATCATTCCTATGGCAGCTATATGATATAGTGGTCCGATCCTAATAGGATTTTGCCTATATGAGGAGCGTAGTAAAACTAATAACTGCCTGATTAGTGCTCCGGATTTTGCATATATATGAGGAGCATAGTAAACCTTATAACGGCCAAGTTTGGTCAAGATATCTTGGTAAACAACATTTTTTTTCATACAAGAACTTAATTTTCGACATCGCGTTCCTATGGCAGCTATATGATATAGTGGTCCGATCTTAATAGGATTTCGCATATATATGAGGAGCATAGTAAAACTAATAACTGCCTAGTTTGGTCACGATATCTTGATACACAAACTTTTTTTTTCATACAAATACTTAATTTTCGACTGATCGTTCCTAAGGCAGCTTTATTATATAGTGGTCCGATCTTAATAGGATTTTGCCTTTATATGAGGAGCGTTGTAAAACTAATAACTGCCAAGTTTGGACAATATATCTTGATAGACAAAGTTTATTTTCGTACAACTTAATTTTCGACCGCTCGTTCCTATGGCAGCTATATGATATAGTGGTCCGATCTTAATAGGATTTTGCATAGACATGAGGAGCACAGTAAAACTAATAAATACCAAGTTTGGTCCAGATATCTTGATAAAAAACATTTTTTTCATGCAACAACTTAATTTTTGACCGCTCGTTCCAATGGCAGCTATATCATATAGTGCTCCGGATTTTGCATATTTATGAGGAGCATACTAAAACTTATAACGGCCAAGTATGGTCAAGATATCTTGATAAACAAAGTTTATTTTCGTACAACTTAATTTTCGACCGCTCGTTCCTATGGCAGCTATATAATATAGTGGTCCGATCTTAAAAGGATTTCGCATATATATGAGGAGCATAGTAAAACTAATAAATGCCAAGTTTGGTCACGATATCTTGATACACAAACTTTTTTCATACAAATACTTAGTTTTCGACTGATCGTTCCTACGGCAGCTTTATTATATAGTTGTCCGATCTTAATAGGATTTCGCATATATATGAGGAGCATAGTAAAACTAATAAACACCGAGTTTGGTCAAGATATCTTGATAAACAACGTTTTTTCGTACAACAACTTAGTTTTAGACTCCTCGTTCCTATGGCAGCTATATGATATAGTGGTCCGATGTTAATAGGATTTTGCCTATATATGAGGAACATAGTAATACTAATAACTGCCAAGTTTGGTAAGATATCTTGATAAACAACATTTTTTTCATACAACAACTTAATTTTCGACCGCTCATTCCTATGGCAGCTATATGATATAGTGGTCCGATCTTAATTGGATTTTGCCTATATATGAGGAGCATAGTAAAAACTAATAAATGCCAAGTTTGGTCACGATATCTTGATACACAAACTTTTTTTTCATACAAATACTTAATTTTCGACTGATCGTTCCAACGGCAGCTTTATTATATAGTGGTCCGATCTTAATAGGATTTCGCATATATGAGGAGCATAGTAAAACTAATAAACGCAGAGTTTGGTCAAGATATCTTGATAAACAACGTTTTTTTCGTACAACAACTTAATTTTCGACCGATCATTCCTATGGCAGCTATATGATATAGTGGTCCGATCCTAATAGGATTTTTGCCTTTATATGAGGAGCGTAGTAAAACTAATAACTGCCAGATTTGGACAATATATCTTGATAGACAACATTTTTTCCATACAAATACTTAATTTTCGGCCGCTCGTTCCTATGGCAGCTATATGATATAGTGGTCCGATCTTAATAGGATTTCGCATATATATGAGGAGCATAGTAAAACTAGAAACTGCCAAGTTTGGTCAAGATATCTTGATAAACAAAATTTTTTTCATGCAACAACTTAATTTTCGACTCCTCGTTCCTATGGCAGCTATATATGAGGAGCATAGTAAAACTAATAACTGCCAAGTTTGGTCAAGATATCTTGCTAAACAACATTTTTTTCATACAACAACTTAATTTTCGCCATCCCGTTCCTATGGCAGCTATATGATATAGTGGTCCGATCTTAATAGGATTTCGCATATATATGAGGAGCATAGTAAAACTAATAACTGCCTAGTTTGGTCACGATATATTGATACGCAAACTTTTTTTCATACAAATACTTAATTTTCGACTGATCGTTCCTAAAGCAGCTTTATTATATAGTGGTCCGATCTTAATAGGATTTCGCATATATATGAGGAGCATAGTAAAACAATGAACGCCGAGTTTGGTCAAGATATCTTGATAAACAACGTTTTTTTCGTACAACTTAATTTTCGACCGCTCGTTCCTATGGCAGCTATATGATATATTGGTCCGATCTTAATAGGATTTTGCCTATATATGAGGAGCATAGTAAAACAAATAACTACCAAGTTTGGTCAAGATATCTTGCTAACCAACATTGCTTTCCATACAAGAACTTAATTTTCGACATCGCGTTCCTATGGCAGTTATATGATATAGTGGTCCGATCTTAATAGGATTTTGCATATACATGAGGAGCACAGTAAAACTAATAAATACCAAGTAAGGTCAAGATATCTTGATAAACAAAATTTTTTTCATGCAACAACTTAATTTTCGACTCCTCGTTCCTATGGCAGCTATATGGTATAGTGGTCCGATCTTAATAGGATTTTGCCTATATATGAGGAGCATAGTAAAACTAATAACTGCCAAGTTTGGTCAAGATATCTTGCTAAACAACATTTGTTTTCATACAAGAACTTAATTTTCGTCATCGCGTTCCTATGGCAGCTATATGATATAGTGGTCCGATCTTAATAGGATTTCGCATATATATGAGGAGCATAGTAAAACTAATAACTGCCTAGTTTGGTCACGATATATTGATACGCTAACTTTTTTTTTCATACAAATACATAATTTTCGACTGATCGTTCCTAAGGCAGCTTTATAATATAGTGGTCCGATCTTAATAGGATTTCGCATATATATGAGGAGCATAGTAAAACAATGAACGCCGAGTTTGGTCAAGATATCTTGATAAACAAAGTTTTTTTTCATACAACAACTTAATTTTCGACCGCTCGTTCCTATGGCAGCTATATGATATAGTGGTCCGATCTTAATTGGATTTTGCCTATATATGAGGAGCATAGTAAAACTAATAAATGCCAAGTTTGGTCACGATATCTTGATACACAAACTTTTTTTTTCATACAAATACTTATTTTTCGACCGCTCGTTCCTATGTCAGCTATATGATATAGTGGTCCGATCTTAATAGGATTTTGCCTATATATGAGGAGCATAGTAAAACTAATAACTGCCAAGTTTGGTCAAGATATCTTGATAAACAACATTTTTTCGTACAACAACTTAGTTTTAGACTGATCGTTCCTATGGCAGCTATATGATATAGTGGTCCGATCTTAATAGGATTTTGCCTATATATGAGGAGCATAGTAAAACAATGAACGCCGAGTTTGGTCAAGATATCTTGATAAACAAAGTTTTTTTTCATACAACAACTTAATTTTCGACCGCTCGTTCCTATGGCAGCTATATGATATAGTGGTCCAATCTTTTTTTTTTTTTTTTATTTATTTATTTAATAATTGGTTTGTAAGGACTCTTTGCCTTATGCACCAATTGATGTCTTTTGTTAATTTCGCCATGTTTTTTACAATTTAAAAACTTGTTTCGTTATTCTATTTTATGTATCTAATATCTGTGTTGTCTGCATTATTGCCGCGTAGCCCTGCGGATGGGTGGGCGTTGTTGGTGGAGTTTGGTGGGTATTATGTGGGCAAATGTTCTCCTCCTTAACCTCCTGATGGGATGGGCACCTTGAAGGTTGCTGGCGAGCCTATTGGCGTGCGTGGCTAGCCGGTTGTTATAGAGGGCGCAGTGGGTCCTTATTTGCTCTTCAACCCAGGGGATCTTCAGGTCTCTGTGTAGAACGCTTTTGCGCACGTAGAATGGGGCTCCTGCCATCCTGCGAAGAGTTTTGTTTTGGAGAGATTGAACTCTTTTTCTGTTGGATGGAGCAGCCAAGCCCCAGATTTGTATGGCATATCGCCAGATGGGTGGCACAGTTTGTAAATACACAAGCCGTTTACTTCCAAGGGAAAGTTTGCTGCGGGGGTTGAGGAGCCAATTTAGCTTGGTCTGCTTATTTTGACAGCGTTGCACAGTTCCTTTGATGTGGCTGGCGAAAGTGAGGCGCTTGTCAAGGGTGACGCCCAGGTATTTTGTTTCACTTTCTTGGGTAAGCGTTAGTCCGTTTAACCTCAGCGCTGGCGGTACTCCTCTTCTAATTGTGAAGCACACGGTGGTGCTTTTGGCAGGGGCTTAGTTTGACGTTCCAGCGTCGAGCCCAGCTGCTAAGGAGGTCCAGATAGTCCTGCGCAGCATCTGCAGCAACAACTGGGGACCTGGCGCTGACCATTGCGCAGACGTCGTCGGCATATGAGGCCATTAGAAGTGAGCGCGAAGGCACACCGAGGGCATGGGCGTCTGGAGTAGGCATGTCTGCGGAGAAGAGCGAAAATAGAAATGGCCCTAGTACACTACCTTGCGGGACGCCAGCTTGATGTAATGTGTGGGGACTGCTCCGCCCTAACTTTCACCCTGAAAGAACGACCCTCCAAGTAGGATCAAATCAGGGTGAAGTAGGGCAGGGGCAGTCCGCGTTTCAGTTTTGCCAGTAGCCCTAGGTGCCAGATACGGTCGAATGCCTGGCTGATATCGACAAAAGTCGCCACACAGTACAATTTTTTGTCAAATGCCTCCAGAACGTGGTTGATGACCGTATGTAGCTGCTCCGTGGTTCCGTGCCCAGCGCGAAAGCCAAACTGGTGGCGAGGAATTAGGTGCCGTGACTCTGCAAAGGCCGTAAGTCTTGGTGCGACAAGTCTTTCCCAGACCTTGGATAGTGCAGGCAGGAGACTAATCGGTCGATATGACTCGGGGTCGTCCTCCGGCTTGCCAGGCTTGTGGATCATGGTCACGATGGAAATTTTCCACGCTTCCGGAAAGTACTTCAACCTCATTATGGCGTTGAATATTAAAACCAGGAAAAGGATAGCATTCGTGGGGAGCGCTTTTAATGTGCGATTGCACACCAAGTCGTGTCCCGGGGCTTTGTTTGGCTTCAGGCGTTGGAGCACTCTTTTCACCTCCTCTTTGGTAAATGGAGTTGGGGTGGAGTCCGGCTCTGTTTCTGAGGCTACAGCGGCTCTTGTCTCGGCAATCTCGTCTTCCGTGGCGATGCTGAATGACGTGAATCGCTCCTCGAGGTGGGCAGCAAAGGTTGCAGCCTGCTCTGCGTCTGAGCGGCACCAGGCCCCGTCACTTCTTTTGAGGGGAGCCTGGCTCAGAGGTTGGCGTTTTGTGCCGCGTGTCGCCTTCCACAGCGAGAAATCCGCGTTATGTTGGGACGACATGTTCATCAGCATGTTGTCAAAATATCTTGCCCGTTGCACTTGAAGCACCCGATGCAGTTCGTCAGCGATTCTGCGCCAGTTCGCCTTGTCGCTGGGGTGTCGAGTGCCTGACCAGATCTTACGAAGCCTTCTTTTTCTCAAGTAGGATTAACAGGTCCGGCGAGAGTTTGTATAGCCCGTCGCGGTGCCTGCATCGACTGGGTAGAGGACGCTTGGCTTCAGCTGCTGCAGTCCGCACCTTTTCGGTGAATCCGTTAAGAGCATCGTCGATGTCCTCTGCGGAAGCTATATCCATGTCCGGGTAGATGATGTCGTTTAGCTTGCGGCTGAAGACATTTATATTTGTTTGCCTGTCGATGATCCTTTCCAGCGTTGGGTAGTGTCTGGCGGCGGTATTGATTGAAATTATCAGCGGCAAGTGGTCGAAGCTCAGGTCAGCACGAGATTCAATGCTGAGCGTCCAGTGTGGGAGACCCCTGTATATTGCAAAGTCGAGGCAGGAGGGTCTGCGGCCAGCCTGTGGTGGGAAACTTGTGGGGCTGCCAGTGGCTAGACATTCAAAGCGCGCGTCGCGCATGAAATCGGTGAGCATAAGTCCCCTGGCGTTGCTGCGGCTTGCCCCCAAAGCTGATGGTGTGCGTTCCAATCACCGCCGAGTAGGCACTTTGGATCGAGGGTGCTGAGGCGCTGGCAGAGCTCATTGGCTGTCCATCTGAAGCCTGGCTGGCAATATATGGCCCCAAATTCGACGTCTCCAGAGTCCGTTGAGACTATTGCAGTGGCCAGTTGCAGGTCGGCTTCGCGTTTGGGGGCGGTGGGGAAGTGCGAGATACCACTGCGGATAAGAATTGCTGTGCCACCCCAGCGTCGTTGGGCGGGGTGATTCGCTGGGTAGGAGGAGTACCCAGGAATGCGGGGAGTCTCCAGATCACGCATGTGGGTTTCGCTTAAAAGTGCGATATCTACCTTGTGGAGCTGCATGTAGAGTTGCAACTCATGGAATTTGGCTGGGACGCCGCCCGCGTTCCAGCACAGGACCCTGAGGGTGCTCATTTTGAAAGAAGCGCGCTAAGGAGCTCGAGCATGCGATTCTGCATCTGCATGTTCGCCTCTTGCATCTTGAAAAAGCTCTGTATCGATGTGTTTAGAGCTTCGATTGCTTCGAGAACTCGATCCATGGGAGGATGGTTTTCAGTGCGGTTTGTGGGTAACTCTTGTGGCTCCGGCTGTTGTTGAGCACCACGGCGTTGGCGAGGCGTTTGTTGTTGGCGTTGGTGCTCTTGAAAAAGGTTAGGTTGTCGTTGCCGAGGGTGCTGTGTGGGAGCGATGAACTGTCCAACAGTTGGCCATTCGTCTTGCATGGAGCTGTTGTCACGAGCGACTTGAGCGTATGTGTGGCCTGTTGTAGGGCTGGATGCTGGGGCCAGAGGGCGTGAAGAGCTTGCCACTGCTTGATGGCGATGGCTAGGTGGTTGTCGAGCTGCTTGTGTGCTGCTGAGGATCGATGGCTTGCGTTGGTTTCGTTTGGCGAAACTCTGATAGGCCTCACAGCCCTTGTAGTTGGCTGGGTGATCCAGGTCGCAGTTGGCACAGGTCGCTCGAACCGAGTCGGGCCGTGTGCAGTCCCCGGATTTGTGCTGTTCCCCACATTTGACACAGATGTGCTTCTGTCGGCAGTATTTTGCTGTGTGGCCAAATTGCTGACATCGGCTGCACTGAGTAAGAGATTGCTTTTTGCGGGCTTCCTCGATAAAGCATCTCTGGCCGGCAAGATAGCGTATATTATGAATTTGGTCCTTATTTCCACCAGGGGCTAGGTTAACAAAGAATAGGTGAATTGGCTTGTCCGTTCTCTTTGAGTTGTCCGGGCAGTGAATATGTATAACTTCGTGCCCTAGAGCCTTGAAATCGTCGCGGATCTTGGCGTGTGAAGTTGAGTCGTGTAGTCCTTTTATGACTATTTTGTACGGCCGCTCCTCCTTGAGCTGGTACGTGTAGAATTCAATGTTAGCAGCTTCGAGTAGTTTTTGAGCAGCTCTAAATGTGTCTGCATCTTGGGCATATAACCGAGTTATACCCCTACTGAAGTCCTTGGTTCGACTTTGTCAAGTCTACGTTGTTTTTTTGGAGCAGATCCAGTAGAAGGGGTAAATTGCTGATTCTCGGAAGAGAAATTGGAGGAGGCTTGGGTTTCGCAAGTTGTCGCCTATTTTGGTCAGGGATTCCTGTATTAGGAGAAGGGCATCTATGCCCGGGATTTGAGTGCAAGGTGGCTTTGTCACATGCTTTAACATTACAAGCGACCGGGCTCACGTCGGCCTCCTGCTCCGAGTCACTGGTTGCGGCTGAGTTGTTCTGCACGCAGCCATTTTGGGTGCGCTGTTTGATTCCGTCCAGGAGATTTGAGAGCGAGTCTGCGTGGTCGACGGACATGTTTTCCATATCTTCGATATCCTCGTCTGCTGATTCATCGTCTGATTCGCTACTCAGTGCATGGAATCTGTTGCTTGTTGCTTTCGAGAGCAACGGGAGAGAACTAGCTGGTAACTTTTTATTAGTAATGCTCTTACGTTTGGGCTGAGCATGGGGAGAAAGTTGCTACGCAACTTTGCGTATGCGCGGTTGCAGTTGTCTTTGAATCGTGACTGGATCAAAGTCAGCTAGCTGAAGGTTACCTTAGTTACTGTTGCTAGTGATGGCGTTGTCCGCGCCGATGTCAGGAATGACGGCGCTGGGGAGGAGGTGCTGTGGAGGTTTCGGATTCGGCTCGGCTGAAAGCCCCTGCACTTGATTGCTGTTGGCTTCGGAATTAGTTGTTGGTGGGATGTTGTTGGTGTTGCTGCGTGTGCTGTATGTATGGGCAGCAGGAACGTCGTTGTTTTGAGGTTTTCATTTGCCATGGCAGCATGACAATTTCTTAAGCTGAGTGCTATTTTTTAGGCATCTCTGCATTATTATTGACAGCACTGACTTTGACAGCTCCCAATTTTTTCTTGTGTGCAAGTTGCACATTTGCAGTTTTAATTTTTACGGTTTTCTTTATTTTAGGCACTTTTATACTGTTTTTGATTGTTTTGGGGTTGAGCTCACTTTTAAATGTTCTGTTATGCCACTGTTGGGTGGGCTTGTCCGTGATTTGACACTTTTTTTTAAGATATTAGCGGAGCACAATACACAGCGTTACTTTTGACGGCAAAAACTGGTCCAATCTTAATAGGATTTTGCCTATATATGAGGAGCATAGTAAAACTAATAACTGCCAAGTTTGGTCAAGATATCTTGATAAACAATATTTTTTTCATACAACAACTTAATTTTCGACCGCTCGTTCCTATGGCAGCTATATGATATAGTGGTCCGATCTTAATAGGATTTTGCCTATATATGAGGAGCGTAGTAAATCTAATAACTGCCAAGTTTGGACTATATATCTTGATAGACAAAACTTTTTCCATACAAAAATTAATTTTCGACCGCTCGTTCCTATGGCAGCTATATGATATAGTGCTCCGGATTTTGCATATATATGAGGAGCATAGTAAACCTTATAACGGCCAAGTATGGTCAAGATATCTTGATAAACAACATTTTTTTCATACAACAACTTAATTTTCGACCGCTCGTTCCAATGGCAACTATATGATATAGTGGTCCGATCTTAATAGGACTTCGCATATATATGAGGAGCATAGTAAAACTAATAAATGCCAAGTTTGGTCACGATATCTTGATACACAAACTTTTTTTTTCATACAAATACTTCATTTTCGACTGATCGTTCCTACGGCAGCTTCATTATATAGTTGTCCGATCTTAATAGGATTTCGCATATATATGAGGAGCATAGTAAAACTAATAAACGCAGAGTTTGGTCAAGATATCTTGATAAACAACGTTTTTTCGTACAACAACTTAATTTTCGACCGATCATTCCTATGGCAGCTATATGATATAGTGGTCCGATCCTAATAGGATTTTGCCTATATATGAGGAGCGTAGTAAAACTAATAACTGCCAGATTAGTGCTCCGGATTTTGCATATATATGAGGAGCATAGTAAACCTTATAACGGCCAAGTTTGGTCAAGATATCTTGGTAAACAACATTTTTTTTCATACAAGAACTTAATTTTCGACATCGCGTTCCTATGGCAGCTATATGATATAGTGGTCCGATCTTAATAGGATTTCGCATATATATGAGGAGCATAGTAAAACTAATAACTGCCTAGTTTGGTCACGATATCTTGATACACAAACTTTTTTTTTCATACAAATACTTAATTTTCGACTGATCGTTCCTAAGGCAGCTTTATTATATAGTGGTCCGATCTTAATAGGATTTTGCCTTTATATGAGGAGCGTTGTAAAACTAATAACTGCCAAGTTTGGACAATATATCTTGATAGACAAAGTTTATTTTCGTACAACTTAATTTTTGACCGCTCGTTCCAATGGCAGCTATATCATATAGTGCTCCGGATTTTGCATATTTATGAGGAGCATACTAAAACTTATAACGGCCAAGTATGGTCAAGATATCTTGATAAACAAAGTTTATTTTCGTACAACTTAATTTTCGACCGCTCGTTCCTATGGCAGCTATATAATATAGTGGTCCGATCTTAAAAGGATTTCGCATATATATGAGGAGCATAGTAAAACTAATAAATGCCAAGTTTGGTCACGATATCTTGATACACAAACTTTTTTTTCATACAAATACTTAGTTTTCGACTGATCGTTCCTACGGCAGCTTTATTATATAGTTGTCCGATCTTAATAGGATTTCGCATATATATGAGGAGCATAGTAAAACTAATAAACACCGAGTTTGGTCAAGATATCTTGATAAACAACGTTTTTTTTCGTACAACAACTTAGTTTTAGACTCCTCGTTCCTATGGCAGCTATATGATATAGTGGTCCGATGTTAATAGGATTTTGCCTATATATGAGGAACATAGTAATACTAATAACTGCCAAGTTTGGTAAGATATCTTGATAAACAACATTTTTTTCATACAACAACTTAATTTTCGACCGCTCGTTCCTATGGCAGCTATATGATATAGTGGTCCGATCTTAATTGGATTTTGCCTATATATGAGGAGCATAGTAAAACTAATAAATGCCAAGTTTGGTCACGATATCTTGATACACAAACTTTTTTTTTCATACAAATACTTAATTTTCGACTGATCGTTCCAACGGCAGCTTTATTATATAGTGGTCCGATCTTAATAGGATTTCGCATATATATGAGGAGCATAGTAAAACTAATAAACGCAGAGTTTGGTCAAGATATCTTGATAAACAACGTTTTTTTTCGTACAACAACTTAATTTTCGACCGATCATTCCTATGGCAGCTATATGATATAGTGGTCCGATCCTAATAGGATTTTGCCTTTATATGAGGAGCGTAGTAAAACTAATAACTGCCAGATTTGGACAATATATCTTGATAGACAACATTTTTTCCATACAAATACTTAATTTTCGGCCGCTCGTTCCTATGGCAGCTATATGATATAGTGGTCCGATCTTAATAGGATTTCGCATATATATGAGGAGCATAGTAAAACTAATAACTGCCAAGTTTGGTCAAGATATCTTGATAAACAAAATTTTTTTCATGCAACATCTTAATTTTCGACTCCTCGTTCCTATGGCAGCTATATATGAGGAGCATAGTAAAACTAATAACTGCCAAGTTTGGTCAAGATATCTTGCTAAACAACATTTTTTTCATACAACAACTTAATTTTCGCCATCCCGTTCCTATGGCAGCTATATGATATAGTGGTCCGATCTTAATAGGATTTCGCATATATATGAGGAGCATAGTAAAACTAATAACTGCCTAGTTTGGTCACGATATATTGATACGCAAACTTTTTTTTTCATACAAATACTTAATTTTCGACTGATCGTTCCTAAAGCAGCTTTATTATATAGTGGTCCGATCTTAATAGGATTTCGCATATATATGAGGAGCATAGTAAAACAATGAACGCCGAGTTTGGTCAAGATATCTTGATAAACAACGTTTTTTTTCGTACAACTTAATTTTCGACCGCTCGTTCCTATGGCAGCTATATGATATATTGGTCCGATCTTAATAGGATTTTGCCTATATATGAGGAGCATAGTAAAACAAATAACTACCAAGTTTGGTCAAGATATCTTGCTAACCAACATTGCTTTCCATACAAGAACTTAATTTTCGACATCGCGTTCCTATGGCAGTTATATGATATAGTGGTCCGATCTTAATAGGATTTTGCATATACATGAGGAGCACAGTAAAACTAATAAATACCAAGTTTGGTCAAGATATCTTGATAAACAAAATTTTTTTCATGCAACAACTTAATTTTCGACTCCTCGTTCCTATGGCAGCTATATGGTATAGTGGTCCGATCTTAATAGGATTTTGCCTATATATGAGGAGCATAGTAAAACTAATAACTGCCAAGTTTGGTCAAGATATCTTGCTAAACAACATTTGTTTTCATACAAGAACTTAATTTTCGTCATCGCGTTCCTATGGCAGCTATATGATATAGTGGTCCGATCTTAATAGGATTTCGCATATATATGAGGAGCATAGTAAAACTAATAACTGCCTAGTTTGGTCACGATATATTGATACGCTAACTTTTTTTTTCATACAAATACATAATTTTCGACTGATCGTTCCTAAGGCAGCTTTATAATATAGTGGTCCGATCTTAATAGGATTTCGCATATATATGAGGAGCATAGTAAAACAATGAACGCCGAGTTTGGTCAAGATATCTTGATAAACAAAGTTTTTTTTCATACAACAACTTAATTTTCGACCGCTCGTTCCTATGGCAGCTATATGATATAGTGGTCCGATCTTAATTGGATTTTGCCTATATATGAGGAGCATAGTAAAACTAATAAATGCCAAGTTTGGTCACGATATCTTGATACACAAACTTTTTTTTTCATACAAATACTTAATTTTCGACTGATCGTTCCTACGGCAGCTTTATTATATAGTGGTCCGATCTTAATAGGATTTTGCCTATATATGAGGAGCATAGTAAAACTAATAAACGCAGAGTTTGGTCAAGATATCTTAATAAACAACGTTTTTTTTTCGTACAACAACTTAATTTTCGACCGATCATTCCTATGGCAGCTATATGATATAGTGGTCCGATCTTAATAGGATTTTGCCTATATATGAGGAGCATAGTAAAACTAATAGCTGGCTAGTTTGGTCACGATATATTGATACGCAAACTTTTTTTTTCATACAAATACTTAATTTTCGACTGATCGTTCCTAAGGCAGCTTTATTATATAGTGGTCCGATCTTAATAGGATTTCGCATATATATGAGGAGCATAGTAAAACAATGAACGCCGAGTTTGGTCAAGATATCTTGATAAACAACGTTTTTTTTCGTACAACAACTTAATTTTCGACCGCTCGTTCCTATGGCAGCTATATGATATAGTGGTCCGATCTTAATTGGATTTTGCCTATATATGAGGAGCATAGTAAAACTAATAAATGCCAAGTTTGGTCACGATATCTTGATACACAAACTTTTTTTTTCATACAAATACTTAATTTTCGACTGATCGTTCCTACGGCAGCTTTATTATATAGTGGTCCGATCTTAATAGGATTTTGCCTATATATGAGGAGCATAGTAAAACTAATAAACGCAGAGTTTGGTCAAGATATCTTGATAAACAACGTTTTTTTTCGTACAACAACTTAATTTTCGACCGATCATTCCTATGGCAGCTATATGATATACTGGTCCGATCCTAATAGGATTTTGCCTATATATGAGGAGCGTAGTAAAACTAATAACTGCCAGATTTGGACAATATATCTTGATAGACAAAATTTTTTATATAGTGGTCCGATCTTAATAGGATTTCGCATATATATGAGGAGCATAGGAAAACAATGAACGCCGAGTTTGGTCAAGATATCTTGATAAACAAAGTTTTTTTTCGTACAACTTAATTTTCGACCGCTCGTTCCTATGGCAGCTATATGATATAGTGGTCCGATCTTAATAGGATTTTGCCTATATATGAGGAGCATAGTAAAACTAATAGCTGGCTAGTTTGGTCACGATATATTGATACGCAAACTTTTTTTTTCATACAAATACTTAATTTTCGACTGATCGTTCCTAAGGCAGCTTTATTATATAGTGGTCCGATCCTAATAGGATTTTGCCTATATATGAGGAGCGTAGTAAAACTAATAACTGCCAGATTTGGACAATATATCTTGATAGACAAAATTTTTTATATAGTGGTCCGATCTTAATAGGATTTCGCATATATATGAGGAGCATAGTAAAACAATGAACGCCGAGTTTGGTCAAGATATCTTGATAAACAACGTTTTTTTTCGTACAACAATCAATTTTCGACCGATCATTCCGATGGCAGCTATATGATATAGTGGTCCGATCTTAATAGGATTTTGCATATACATGAGGAGCACAGTAAAACTAATAAATACCAAGTTTGGTCAAGATATCTTAATAAACAACATTTTTTTCATGCAACAACTTAATTTTTGACCGCTCGTTCCAATGGCAGCTATATGATATAGTGCTCCGGATTTTGCATATTTATGAGGAGCATAGTAAAACTTATAACGGCCAAGTATGGTCAAGATATCTTGATAAACAAAGTTTATTTTCGTACAACTTAATTTTCGACCGCTCGTTCCTATGGCAGCTATATGATATAGTGCTCCGGATTTTGCATATATTTGAGGAGCATAGTAAACCTTATAACGGCCAAGTATGGTCAAGATATCTTGATAAACAACATTTTTTTCATACAACAACTTAATTTTCGACCGCTCGTTTCAATGGCAGCTATATGATATAGTGGTCCGATCTTAATAGGATTTCGCATATATATGAGGAACATAGTAAAACTAACGAGAAAGAAGGGCTATCTTTGGCATGCCAAAGATCTAATACCCTTGCAGACCCAACTTTTTAATGCCGAGAAAATGGTTAGGGCCGAGTTTGGTCAAGGTATATTGATATTGATCGTTCCTATGGCAGCTATATGATATAGTGGTCCGATCTTAATAGGATTTTGCATATATATGAGGAGCTTAGTAAAACTAATAAATGCCGAGTTTGGTCAAGATATCTTGACAAACAAAATGTTTTTTTCATACAAAAACTTAATTTTCGACCGATCGTTCCTATGGCTTCTATATGATATAGTGGTCCGATCTTAATAGAATTTTGCATATATATGAGGAGCATAGTAAAACTAATAAATGTCGAGTTTGGTCAAGATATCTTGATAAACAAAAGGTTTTTTCATACAAAAACTTAATTTTCGACCGATCGTTCCTATGGCAGCTATATGATATAGTGGTCCGATCCAGCTGGTTTTGACATATGTGCTGCGTGCAAGAGAAATAGGGACTTCTGCAAAGTTTCATTAAGATAGCTTTAAAACTGAGAGACTAGTTCGCATAGAAACAGACAGACGGACAGACGGTCAGACGGACGGACGGACATGGCTATATCGACTCGGCTGTTGATGCTGATCAAGAATATATATACTTTATGGGGTCGGAGATGTCTCCTTCTATGCGTTACACATTTCACGACAAAATTATAATACCCTCTGCAAGGGTATATATGATATAGTGGTCCGATCTTAATAGGATTTTGCTTATATATGAGGAGCATAGTAAAACTAATAGCTGGCTAGTTTCGTCACGATATATTGATACGCAAACTTTTTTTTTCATACAAATACTTAATTTTCGACTGATCGTTCCTAAGGCAGCTTTATTATATAGTGGTCCGATCTTAATAGGGTTTCGCATATATATGAGGAGCATAGTAAAACAATGAACGCCGAGTTTGGTCAAGATATCTTGATAAACAACGTTTTTTTTCGTACAACAACTTAATTTTCGACCGCTCGTTCCTATGGCAGCTATATGATATAGTGGTCCGATCTTAATTGGATTTTGCCTATATATGAGGAGCAAAGTAAAACTAATAAATGCCAAGTTTGGTCACGATATCTTGATACACAAACTTTTTTTTTCATACAAATACTTAATTTTCGACTGATCGTTCCTACGGCAGCTTTATTATATAGTGGTCCGATCTTAATAGGATTTTGCCTATATATGAGGAGCATAGTAAAACTAATAAACGCAGAGTTTGGTCAAGATATCTTGATAAACAACGTTTTTTTTCGTACAACAACTTAATTTTCGACCGATCATTCCTATGGCAGCTATATGATATAGTGGTCCGATCCTAATAGGATTTTGCCTATATATGAGGAGCGTAGTAAAACTAATAACTGCCAGATTTGGACAATATATCTTGATAGACAAAATTTTTTATATAGTGGTCCGATCTTAATAGGATTTCGCATATATATAAGGAGCATAGTAAAACAATGAACGCCGAGTTTGGTCAAGATATCTTGATAAACAAAGTTTTTTTTCGTACAACTTAATTTTCGACCGCACGTTCCTATGGCAGCTATATGATATAGTGGTCCGATCTTAATAGGATTTTGCCTTTATATGAGGAGCATAGTAAAACTAATAGCTGGCTAGTTTGGTCACGATATATTGATACGCAAACTTTATTTTTCATACAAATACTTAATTTTCGACTGATCGTTCCTAAGGCAGCTTTATTATATAGTGGTCCGATCTTAATAGGATTTCGCATATATATGAGGAGCATAGTAAAACAATGAACGCCGAGTTTGGTCAAGATATCTTGATAAACAACGTTTTTTTTCGTACAACAATCAATTTTCGACCGATCATTCCTATGGCAGCTATATGATATAGTGGTCCGATCTTAATAGGATTTTGCATATACATGAGGAGCACAGTAAAACTAATAAATACCAAGTTTGGTCAAGATATCTTAATAAACAACATTTTTTTTCATGCAACAACTTAATTTTTGACCGCTCGTTCCAATGGCAGCTATATGATATAGTGCTCCGGATTTTGCATATTTATGAGGAGCATAGTAAAACTTATAACGGCCAAGTATGGTCAAGATATCTTGATAAACAAAGTTTATTTTCGTACAACTTAATTTTCGACCGCTTGTTCCTATGGCAGCTATCTGATATAGTGCTCCGGATTTTGCATATATTTGAGGAGCATAGTAAACCTTATAACGGCCAAGTATGGTCAAGATATCTTGATAAACAACATTTTTTTCATACAACAACTTAATTTTCGACCGCTCGTTCCAATGGCGGCTATATGATATAGTGGTCCGATCTTAATAGGATTTCGCATATATATGAGGAACATAGTAAAACTAACGAGAAAGAAGGGCTATCTTTGGCATGCCAAAGATCTAATACCCTTGCAGACCCAACCTTTTAATGCCGAGAAAATGGTTAAGGCCGAGTTTGGTCAAGGTATATTGATATTGATCGTTCCTATGGCAGCTATATGATATAGTGGTCCGATCTTAATAGGATTTTGCATATATATGAGGAGCTTAGTAAAACTAATAAATGCCGAGTTTGGTCAAGATATCTTGACAAACAAAATGTTTTTTCATACAAAAACTTAATTTTCGACCGATCGTTCCTATGGCTTCTATATGATATAGTGGTCCGATCTTAATAGAATTTTGCATATATATGAGGAGCATAGTAAAACTAATAAATGTCGAGTTTGGTCAAGATATCTTGATAAACAAAAGGTTTTTTCATACAAAAACTTAATTTTCGACCGATCGTTCCTATGGCAGCTATATGATATAGTGGTCCGATCCAGCTGGTTTTGACATATGTGCTGCGTGCAAGAGAAATAGGGACTTCTGCAAAGTTTCATTAAGATAGCTTTACAACTGAGGGACTAGTTCGCATAGAAACAGACAGACGGACAGACGGTCAGACGGACAGACGGACATGGCTATATCGACTCGGCTGTTGATGCTGATCAAGAATATATATACTTTATGGGGTCGGAGATGTCTCCTTCTATGCGTTACACATTTCAAGACAAAATTATAATACCCTCTGCAAGGGTATAACAAGTAAGAGGTTCTAGTCGGGAGCTCCCGACTAGGGGATACCCTGAACCCTCATATTCCAGCACCAAATGCAGCGCGCGCTTATAGATAGAGAGTAGCGGGAAGGTGGCGATAGGTATAAAATGAAAGATAATCGATATATATATACTTTTCTAGAAGCTACATGTCAAGTTTGGTGACTCTAGCTCTTATTATTTACCAAAATTGCTTAAAAATCGGGATTTCGATATACATTTTTATCGATTACTTGGAAACGGGGCAAGTTATCGTTTATCGGAAACAAACCCGATCTGCGCAGGCACTAGGAGCACTTACACCATTTGAGCTCTCTAGCTCTCTAGCTCAAAATAACTGCCAAGTTTGGTCAAGATATCTTGATAAACAACATTTTTTTTCATACAAGAACTTAATTTTCGACATCGCGTTCCTATGGCAGCTATATGATATAGTGGTCCGATCTTAATAGGATTTGGCATATATGAGGAGCATAGTAAAACTAATAAATGCCAAGTTTGGTCACGATATCTTGATACACAAACTTTTTTTCATACAAATACTTAATTTTCGACTGATCGTTTCTACGGCAGCTTTATTATATCCGATCTTAATAGGATTTTGCCTATATATGAGGAGCATAGTAAAACTAATAAACGCAGAGTTTGGTCAAGATATCTTGATAAACAACGTTTTTTTTCGTACAACAACTTAATTTTCGACCGATCATTCCTATGGCAGCTATATGATATAGTGGTCCGATCCTAATAGGATTTTGCCTATATATGAGGAGCGTAGTAAAACTAATAACTGCCAGATTTGGACAATATATCTTGATAGACAAAATTTTTTATATAGTGGTCCGATCTTAATAGGATTTCGCATATATATGAGGAGCATAGTAAAACAATGAACGCCGAGTTTGGTCAAGATATCTTGATAAACAAAGTTTTTTTCGTACAACTTAATTTTCGACCGCTCGTTCCTATGGCAGCTATATGATATAGTGGTCCGATCTTAATAGGATTTTGGCTATATATGAGGAGCATAGTAAAACTAATAACTGCCTAGTTTGGTCACGATATATTGATACGCAAACTTTTTTTTTCATACAAATACTTAATTTTCGACTGATCGTTCCTAAGGCAGCTTTATTATATAGTGGTCCGATCTTAATAGGATTTCGCATATATATGAGGAGCATAGTAAAACAATGAACGCCGAGTTTGGTCAAGATATCTTGATAAACAACGTTTTTTTTCGTACAACAATCAATTTTCGACCGATCATTCCTATGGCAGCTATATGATATAGTGGTCCGATCTTAATAGGATTTTGCATATACATGAGGAGCACAGTAAAACTAATAAATACCAAGTTTGGTCAAGATATCTTATTAAACAACATTTTTTTTCATGCAACAACTTAATTTTTGACCGCTCGTTCTAATGGCAGCTATATGATATAGTGCTCCGGATTTTGCATATTTATGAGGAGCATAGTAAAACTTATAACGGCCAAGTATGGTCAAGATATCTTGATAAACAAAGTTTATTTTCGTACAACTTAATTTTCGACCGCTCGTTCCTATGGCAGCTATATGATATAGTGCTCCGGATTTTGCATATATTTGAGGAGCACAGTAAACCTTATAACGGCCAAGTATGGTCAAGATATCTTGATAAACAACATTTTTTTCATACAACAACTTAATTTTCGACCGCTCGTAGGCATATAGCTACTATGCTCCTTAATAGGATTTGGCATATATATGAGGAGCATAGTAAAACTAATAAATGCCAAGTTTGGTCACGATATCTTGATACACAAACTTTTTTTTTCATACAAATACTTAATTTTCGACTGATCGTTCCTACGGCAGCTTTATTATATAGTGGTCCGATCTTAATAGGATTTTGCCTATATATGAGGAGCATAGTAAAACTAATAAACGCAGAGTTTGGTCAAGATATCTTGATAAACAACGTTTTTTTCGTACAACAACTTAATTTTCGACCGATCATTCCTATGGCAGCTATATGATATAGTGGTCCGATCCTAATAGGATTTTGCCTATATATGAGGAGCGTAGTAAAACTAATAACTGCCAGATTTGAACAATATATCTTGATAGACAAAATTTTTTATATAGTGGTCCGATCTTAATAGGATTTCGCATATATATGAGGAGCATAGTAAAACAATGAACGCCGAGTTTGGTCAAGATATCTTGATAAACAAAGTTTTTTTTCGTACAACTTAATTTTCGACCGCTCGTTCCTATGGCAGCTATATGATATAGTGGTCCGATCTTAATAGGATTTTGCCTATATATGAGGAGCATAGTAAAACTAATAACTGCCTAGTTTGGTCACGATATATTGATACGCAAACTTTTTTTTTCATACAAATACTTAATTTTCGACTGATCGTTCCTAAGGCAGCTTTATTATATTGTGGTCCGATCTTAATAGGATTTCGCAAATATATGAGGAGCATAGTAAAACAATGAACGCCAAGTTTGGTCAAGATATCTTGATAAACAACGTTTTTTTTCGTACAACAATCAATTTTCGACCGATCACTCCTATGGCAGCTATATGATATAGTGGTCCGATCTTAATAGGATTTTGCATATACATGAGGAGCACAGTAAAACTAATAAATACCAAGTTTGGTCAAGATATCTTATTAAACAACATTTTTTTTCATGCAACAACTTAATTTTTGACCGCTCGTTCCAATGGCAGCTTTATGATATAGTGCTCCGGATCTTGCATATTTATGAGGAGCATAGTAAAACTTATAACGGCCAAGTATGGTCAAGATATCTTGATAAACAAAGTTTATTTTCGTACAACTTAATTTTCGACCGCTCGTTCCTATGGCAGCTATATGATATAGTGCTCCGGATTTTGCATATATTTGAGGAGCATAGTAAACCTTATAACGGCCAAGTATGGTCAAGATATCTTGATAAACAACATTTTTTTCATACAACAACTTAATTTTCGACCGCTCGTTCCAATGGCAGCTATATGATATAGTGGTCCGATCTTAATAGGATTTCGCATATATATGAGGAGCATAGTAAAACTAACGAGAAAGAAGGGCTATCTTCGGCATGCCGAAGATCTAATACCCTTGCAGACCCAACCTTTTAATGCCGAGAAAATGGTTAAGGTCGAGTTTGGTCAAGGTATATTGATATTGATCGTTCCTATGGCAGCTATATGATATAGTGGTCCGATCTTAATAGGATTTTGCATATATATGAGGAGCTTAGTAAAACTAATAAATGCCGAGTTTGGTCAAGATATCTTGACAAACAAAATGTTTTTTCATACAAAAAACTTAATTTTCGACCGATCGTTCCTATGGCTTCTATATGATATAGTGGTCCGATCTTAATAGAATTTTGCATATATATGAGGAGCATAGTAAAACTAATAAATGTCGAGTTTGGTCAAGATATCTTGATAAACAAAAGGTTTTTTCATACAAAAACTTAATTTTCGACCGATCGTTCCTATGGCAGCTATATGATATAGTGGTCCGATCCAGCTGGTTTTGACATATGTGCTGCGTGCAAGAGAAATAGGGACTTTTGCAAAGTTTCATTAAGATAGCTTTAAAACTGAGGGACTAGTTCGCATAGAAACAGACAGACGGACAGACGGTCAGACGGACAGACGGACATGGCTATATCGACTCGGCTGTTGATGCTGATCAAGAATATATATACTTTATGGGGTCGGAGATGTCTCCTTCTATGCGTTACACATTTCACGACAAAATTATAATACCCTCTGCAAGGGTATAACAAGTAAGAGGTTCTATTCGGGAGCTCCCGACTAGGGGATACCCTGAACCCTCATATTCCAGCACCAAATGCAGCGCGCGTTATAGATAGAGAGTAGCGGGGAGGTAACGATAGGTATAAAATGAAAGATAATCGATATATATATACTTTTCTAGAAGCTACATGTCAAGTTTGGTGACTCTAGCTCTTATTATTTACCAAAATTGCTTAAAAATCGGGATTTCGATATACATTTTTATCGATTACTTGGAAACGGGGCAAGTTATCGTTTATCGGAAACAAACTCGATCTGCGCAGGCACTAGGAGCACTTACACCATTTGAGCTCTCTAGCTCTCTAGCTCAAAATAACTGCCAAGTTTGGTCAAGATATCTTGATAAACAACATTTTTTTCATACAAGAACTTAACTTTCGACATCGCGTTCCTATGGCAGCTATATGATATAGTGGTCCGATCTTAATAGGATTTGGCATATATATGAGGAGCATAGTAAAACTAATAAATGCCAAGTTTGGTCACGATATCTTGATACACAAACTTTTTTTTTCATACAAATACTTAATTTTCGACTGATCGTTCCTACGGCAGCTTTATTATATTGTGGTCCGATCTTAATAGGATTTTGCCTATATATGAGGAGCATAGTAAAACTAATAAACGCAGAGTTTGGTCAAGATATCTTGATAAACAACGTTTTTTTTCGTACAACAACTTAATTTTCGACCGATCATTCCTATGGCAGCTATATGATATAGTGGTCCGATCTTAATAGGATTTTGCATATACATGAGGAGCACAGTAAAACTAATAAATACCAATTTTGGTCAAAATATCTTATTAAACAACATTTTTTTTCATGCAACAACTTAATTTTTGACCGCTCGTTCCAATGGCAGCTATATGATATAGTGCTCCGGATTTTGCATATTTATGAGGAGCATAGTAAAACTTATAACGGCCAAGTATGGTCAAGATATCTTGATAAACAAAGTTTATTTTCGTACAACTTAATTTTCGACCGCTCTTTCCTATGGCAGCTATATGATATAGTGCTCCGGATTTTGCATATATTTGAGGAGCATAGTAAACCTTATAACGGCCAAGTATGGTCAAGATATCTTGATAAACAACATTTTTTTCATACAACAACTTAATTTTCGACCGCTCGTTCCTATGGCAGCTATATGATATAGTGGTCCGATCTAGCTGGTTTTGACATATGTGCTGCGTGCAAGAGAAATAGGGACTTCTGCAAAGTTTCATTAAGATAGCTTTAAAACTGAGGGACTAGTTCGCATAGAAACAGACAGACGGACAGACGGACAGACGGTCAGACGGACAGACGGACATGGCTATATCGACTCGGCTGTTGATGCTGATCAAGAATATATATACTTTATGGGGTCGGAGATGTCTCCTTCTATGCGTTACACATTTCACGACAAAATTATAATACCCTCTGCAAGGGTATAACAAGTAAGAGGTTCTAGTCGGGAGCTCCCGACTAGGGGATACCCTGAACCCTCATATTCCAGCACCAAATGCAGCGCGCGCTTATAGATAGAGAGTAGCGGGGAGGTGGCGATAGGTATAAAATGAAAGATAATCGATATATATATACTTTTCTAGAAGCTACATGTCAAGTTTGGTGAATCTAGCTCTTATTATTTACCAAAATTGCTTAAAAATCGGGATTTCGATATACATTTTTATCGATTACTTGGAAACGGGGCAAGTTATCGTTTATCGGAAACAAACTCGATCTGCGCAGGCACTAGGAGCACTTACACCATTTGAGCTCTCTAGCTCTCTAGCTCAAAATAACTGCCAAGTTTGGTCAAGATATCTTGATAAACAACATTTTTTTTCATACAAGAACTTAATTTTCGACATCGCGTTCCTATGGCAGCTATATGATATAGTGGTCCGATCTTAATAGGATTTCGCATATATATGAGGAGCATAGTAAAACTAATAAACGCAGAGTTTAGTCAAGATATCTTGATAAACAACATTTTTTCGTACAACAATCAATTTTCGACCGATCATTCCTATGGCAGCTATATGATATAGTGGTCCGATCCTAATAGGATTTTGCCTATATATGAGGAGCGTAGTAAAACTAATAACTGCCAGATTTGGACAATAAATCTTGATAGACAAAATTTTTTCCATACAAATACTTAATTTTCAACCGCTCGTTCCTATGGCAGCTATATGATATAGTGGTCCGATCTTAATAGGATTTCGCATATATATGAGGAGCATAGTAAAACTAATAACTGCCAAGTTTGTTCAAGATATCTTGATAAACAAAATTTTTTTCATGCAACAACTTAATTTTCGACTCCTCGTTCCTATGGCAGCTATATGATATAGTGGTCCGATCTTAATAGGATTTTGCCTATATATGAGGAGCATAGTAAAACTAATAACTGCCAAGTTTGGTCAAGATATCTTGCTAAACAACATTTTTTTTCATACAAGAACTTAATTTTCGACATCGCGTTCCTATGGCAGCTATATGATATAGTGGTCCGATCTTAATAGGATTTCGCATATATATGAGGAGCATAGTAAAACTAATAAATGCCAAGTTTGGTCACGATATCTTGATACACAAACTTTTTTTTCATGCAACAAATTAATTTTTGACCGCCCGTTCCAATGGCAGCTATATGATATAGTGCTCCGGCTTTTGCATATTTATGAGGAGCATAGTAAAACTTATAACGGCCAAGTATGGTCAAGATATCTTGATAAACAAAGTTTATTTTCGTACAACTTAATTTTCGACCGCTCGTTCCTATGGCAGCTATATGATATAGTGGTCCGATCTTAATATGATTTCGCATATATATGAGGAGCATAGTAAAACTAATAAATGCTAAGTTTGGTCACGATATCTTGATACACAAACTTTTTTTTTCATACAAACACTTAATTTTCGACTGATCGTTCCTAAGGCAGCTTTACTATATAGTTGTCCGATCTTAATAGGATTTCGCATATATATGAGGAGCATAGTAAAACTAATAAACACCGAGTTTGGTCAAGATATCTTGATAAACAAAGTTTTTTTTCGTACAACAACTTAGTTTTAGACTGATCGTTCCTATGGCAGCTATATGATATAGTGGTCCGATCTTAATAGGATTTTGCCTATATATGAGGAGCGTTGTAAAACTAATAACTGCCAAGTTTGGTCACGATATCTTGATACACAAACTTTTTATACCCTTGCAGAGGGTATTATAATTTTGTCGTGAAATGTGTAACGCATAGAAGGAGACATCTCCGACCCCATAAAGTATATATATTCTTGATCAGCATCAACAGCCGAGTCGATATAGCCATGTCCGTCTGTCCGTCTGTCCGTCTGTCTGTTTCTATGCGAACTAGTCCCTCAGTTTTAAAGCTATCTTAATGAAACTTTGCAGAAGTCCCTATTTCTGTTGCACGCAGCACATATGTCAAAACCAGCTGGATCGGACCACTATATCATATAGCTGCCATAGAAACTAATAAATGCCGAGTTTGGTCAAGATATCTTGATAAACAAAAGGTTTTTTCATACAAAAACTTAATTTTCGACCGATCGTTCCTATGGCAGCTATATGATATAGTGGTCCGATCTTAATAGGATTTTGCATATATATGAGGAGCACAGTAAAACTAATAAATACCAAGTTTGGTCTTGATAAACAAAAGGTTTTTTCATACAAAAACTTAATTTTCGACCGATCGTTCCTATGGCAGCTATATGATATAGAGGTCCGATCTTAATAGGATTTTGCCTATATATCAGAAGCATAGTACAACTAATAAACGCCGAGTTTGGTCAAGATATCTTGATAAACAACGTTTTTTTTCGTACAACAACTTAGTTTTAGACTGATCGTTCCTACGGCAGCTATATGATATAGTGGTCCGACCTTAATAGGATCTTGCATATTTATGAGGAGCATAGTAAAACTAATAAATGCCAAGTTTGGTCAAGATATCTTGACAAACAAAGTTTTTTTTCGTACAACAACTTAATTTTCGACCGCTCGTTCCTATGGCAGCTATATGATATAGTGGTCCGATCTTAATAGGATTTTGCCTATATATGAGGAGCGTTGTAAAACTAATAACTGCCAAGTTTGGTCACGATATCTTGATACACAAACTTTTTATACCCTTGCAGAGGGTATTATAATTTTGTCGTGAAATGTGTAACGCATAGAAGGAGACATCTCCGACCCCATAAAGTATATATATTCTTGATCAGCATCAACAGCCGAGTCGATATAGCCATGTCCGTCTGTCCGTCTGTCCGTCTGTCTGTTTCTATGCGAACTAGTCCCTCAGTTTTAAAGCTATCTTAATGAAACTTTGCAGAAGTCCCTATTTCTGTTGCACGCAGCACATATGTCAAAACCAGCTGGATCGGACCACTATATCATATAGCTGCCATAGGAACGATCGGTCGAAAAATAAGTTTTTGTATGAAAAAACCTTTTGTTTATCAAGATATCTTGACCAAACTCGACATTTATTAGTTTTACTATGCTCCTCATATATATGCAAAATTCTATTAAGATCGGACTACTATGTCATATAGCCGCCATAGGAACGATCGGTCGAAAATTAAGTTTTTGTATGAAAAAACATTTTGTTTGTCAAGATATCTTGACTAAACTCGGCATTTATTAGTTTTACTAAGCTCCTCAAATATATGCAAAATCCTATTAAGATCGGACCACTATATCATATTATTAAGTTTTTGTATGGAGAATTTTTTGTTTATCATGCTTCCTTCATTTTTGCTAAATCTTATTTACATCGGTTTTTGATTAAAAGCCTTTTTTTATACCCTTGCAGAGGGTATTATAATTTTGTCGTGAAATGTGTAACGCATAGAAGGAGACATCTCCGACCCCATAAAGTATATATATATTCTTGATCAGCATCAACAGCCGAGTCGATATAGCCATGTCCGTCTGTCCGTCTGTTCGTCTGTCCGTCTGTCTGTTTCTATGCGAACTAGTCCCTCAGTTTTAAAGCTATCTTAATGAAACTTTGCAGAAGTCCCTATTTCTGTTGCACGCAGCACATATGTCAAAACCAGCTGGATCGGACCACTATATCATATAGCTGCCATAGGAACGATCGGTCGAAAATTAAGTTTTTGTAGGAAAAAACCTTTTGCCTTATCAAGATATCTTGACCAAACTCGACATTTATTAGTTTTACTATGCTCCTCATATATATGCAAAATTCTATTAAGATCGGACCACTATATCATATAGCCGCCATAGGAACGATCGGTCGAAAATTAAGTTTTTGTATGAAAAAACATTTTGTTTGTCAAGATATCTTGACCAAACTCGGCATTTATTAGTTTTACTAAGCTCCTCATATATATGCAAAATCCTATTAAGATCGGACCACTATATCATATAGCTGCCATAGGAACGATCGGTCGAAAATTAAGTTTTTGTATGAAAAAACGTTTTGTTTATCAAGATATCTTGACCAAACTCGACATTTATTAGTTTTACTATGCTCCTCATATATATGCAAAATTCTATTAAGATCGGACCACTATATCATATAGCCGCCATAGAAACGATCGGTCGACAATTAAGTTTTTGTATGAAAAAACATTTTGTTTGTCAAGATATCTTTACCAAACTCGGCATTTATTAGTTTTACTAAGCTCCTCATATATATGCAAAATCCTATTAAGATCGGACCACTATATCATATAGCTGCCATAGGAACGATCGGTCGAAAATTAAGTTTTTGTATGAAAAAACATTTTGTTTGTCAAGATATCTTGACCAAACTCGGCATTTATTAGTTTCACTAAGCTCCTCATATATATGCAAAATCCTATTAAGATCGGACCACTATATCATATAGCTGCCATAGGAACGATCGATCGAAAATTAAGTTTTTGTATGAAAAAACATTTTGTTTTTCAAGATATCTTAACCAAACTCGGCATTTATTAGTTTTACTATGCTCCTCATATATATGCAAAATCCTATTAAGATCGGACCACTATATCATATTATTAAGTTTTTGTATGGAGAATTTTTTGTTTATCATGATTTTGCGATTAAACACGGCATTTAAAGATTTCACTATGCTTCCTTCATTTTTGCTAAATCTTATTTACATCGGTTTTTGATTAAAAGCCTTTTTTTATACCCTTGCAGAGGGTATTATAATTTTGTCGTGAAATGTGTAACGCATAGAAGGAGACATCTCCGACCCCATAAAGTATATATATTCTTGATCAGCATCAACAGCCGAGTCGATATAGCCATGTCCGTCTGTCCGTCTGTTCGTCTGTCCGTCTGTCTGTTTCTATGCGAACTAGTCCCTCAGTTTTAAAGCTATCTTAATGAAACTTTGCAGAAGTCCCTATTTCTGTTGCACGCAGCACATATGTCAAAACCAGCTGGATCGGACCACTATATCATATAGCTGCCATAGGAACGATCGGTCGAAAATTAAGTTTTTGTAGGAAAAAACCTTTTGTTTATCAAGATATCTTGACCAAACTCGACATTTATTAGTTTTACTATGCTCCTCATATATATGCAAAATTCTATTAAGATCGGACCACTATATCATATAGCCGCCATAGGAACGATCGGTCGAAAATTAAGCTTTTGTATGAAAAAACATTTTGTTTGTCAAGATATCTTGACCAAACTCGGCATTTATTAGTTTTACTAAGCTCCTCATATATATGCAAAATCCTATTAAGATCGGACCACTATATCATATAGCTGCCATAGGAACGATCGGTCGAAAATTAAGTTTTTTTGTATGAAAAAAACCTTTTGTTTATCAAGATATCTTGACCAAACTCGACATTTATTAGTTTTACTATGCTCCTCATATATATGCAAAATTCTATTAAGATCGGACCACTATATCATATAGCCGCCATAGGAACGATCGGTCGAAAATTAAGTTTTTGTATGAAAAAACATTTTGTTTGTCAAGATATCTTGACCAAACTCGGCATTTATTAGTTTCACTAAGCTCCTCATATATATGCAAAATCCTATTAAGATCGGACCACTATGTCATATAGCTGCCATAGGAACGATCGGACGAAAATTAAGTTTTTGTATGAAAAAACCTTTTGTTTATCAAGATATCTTGACCAAACTCGACATTTATTAGTTTTACTATGCTCCTCATATATATGCAAAATTCTATTAAGATCGGACCACTATGTCATATAGCCGCCATAGGAACGATCGGTCGAAAATTAAGTTTTTGTATGAAAAAACATTTTGTTTGTCAAGATATCTTGACCAAATTTGGCATTTATTAGTTTTACTAAGCTCCTCATATATATGCAAAATCCTATTAAGATCGGACCACTATATCATATAGCTGCCATAGGAACGTTCGATCGAAAATTAAGTTTTTGTATGAAAAAACATTTTGTTTTTCAAGATATCTTAACCAAACTCGGCATTTATTAGTTTTACTATGCTCCTCATATATATGCAAAATCCTATTAAGATCGGACCAATACTTCATTTTCGACTGATCGTTCCTACGGCAGTTTTATTATATAGTGGTCCGATCTTAATAGGATTTCGCATATATATGAGGAGCATAGTAAAACTAATAACTGCCCAGTATGGTCAAGATATCTTGCTAAACAACATTTTTTTTCATACAAGAACTTAATTTTCGACATCTCGTTCCTATGGCAGCTATATGATATAGTGGTCCGATCTTATTAGGATTTTGCATATACATTTATAGCATAGTAAAACTAATTAAAGCCAAGTTTGGTCACGATATCTCGATACACAAACTTTTTTTTTCAATCTTCGACTGATCGTTCCTACGGTAGCTTTATTATATAGTGGTCCGATCTTTTAATAGGATTTCGCATGTATATGAGGAGCATAGTAAAACTAATAAACGCCGAATTTGGTCAAGATATCTTGATAAACAAAGTTTTTTTTCATACAACAACTTAGTTTTAGACTGATCGTTCCTATGGCAGCTTTATTATATAGTGGTCCGATCTTAATAGGATTTTGCATATATATGAGGAGCATAGTAAAACTAATAAATGCCAAGTTTGGGCAATATATCGTGATAAACAAAATTTTGTTCAAACAACTTAATTTTCGACTGATCGTTCCTATGGCAGCTTTATTATATAGTGGTCCGATCTTAATAGGATTTCGCATATATATGAGGAGCATAGTAAAACTAATATATGCCAAGTTTGGTCACGATATCTTGATACACAAACTTTTTTTTTCATACAACAACTTTATTTTCGACTGATCGTTCCTACGGCAGCTTTATTATATAGTGGTCCGATCTTAATAGGATTTTGCATATATATGAGGAGCATAGTAAAACTAATAAATGCCAAGTTTGGGCAATATATCTTGATAAACAACATTTTTTTCCATACAACAACTTAATTTTCGAACGCTCGTTCCTATGGCAGCTATATGATATAGTGGTCCGATCTTAATAGGATTTTGCCTATATATGAGGAGCATAGTAAAACTAATAACTGCCAAGTTTGGTCAAGATATCTTGCCAAACAACATTTTTTTTCATACAAGAACTTAATTTCCGACATCGCGTTCCTATGGCAGCTATATGATATAGTGGTCCGATCTTAATAGGATTTCGCATATATATGAGGAGCATAGTAAAACTAATAAACGCAGAGTTTGGCCAAGATATCTTGATAAACAACGTTTTTTTTCGTACAACAACTTAATTTTCGACCGATCATTCCTAAGGCAGCTATATGATGTAGTGGTCCGATCCTAATAGGAGTTTGCCTATATATGAGGAGCATAGTAAAACTAATAAACGCAGAGTTTGGCCAAGATAGCTTGATAAACAACGTTTTTTTTCGTACAACAACTTAATTTTCGACCGATCATTCCTAAGGCAGCTATATGATGTAGTGGTCCGATCCTAATAGGATTTTGCCTATATATGAGGAGCGTAGTAAAACTAATAACTGCCAGATTTGGACAATATATCTTGATAGACAAAATATTTTCCATACAAATACTTAATTTTCGACCGCTCGTTCCTATGGCAGCTATATGATATAGTGGTCCGATCTTAATAGGATTTCGCTTATATATGACGAGCATAGTAAAACTAATAACTGACAAGTTTGGTCAAGATATCTTGATAAACAAAATTTTTTTCATGCAACAACTTAATTTTCGACTCCTCGTTCCTATGGCAGCTATATGATATAGTGGTCCGATCTTAATAGGATTTTGCCTATATATGAGGAGCATAGTAAAACTAATAACTGCCAAGTTTGGTCAAGATATCTTGCCAAACAACATTTTTTTCATACAAGAACTTAATTTCCGACATCGCGTTCCTATGGCAGCTATATGATATAGTGGTCCGATCTTAATAGGATTTCGCATATATGAGGAGCATAGTAAAACTAATAACTGCCAAGTTTAGTCACGATATCTTGATACACAAACTTTTTTTTTCATACAAATACTTCATTTTCGACTGATCGTTCCTACGGCAGCTTTATTATATAGTGGTCCGATCTTAATAGGATTTCGCATATATATGAGGAGCATAGTAAAACTAATAAACGCAGAGTTTGGCCAAGATATCTTGATAAACAACGATTTTTTTCGTACAACAACTTAATTTTCGACCGATCATTCCTAAGGCAGCTATATGATGTAGTGGTCCGATCCTAATAGGAGTTTGCATATATATGAGGAGCGTAGTAAAACTAATAACTGCCAGATTTGGACAATATATCTTGATGGACAAAATTTTTTCCATACAAATACTTAATTTTCGACCGCTCGTTCCTATGGCAGCTATATGATATAGTGGTCCGATCTTAATAGGATTTCGCTTATATATGAGGAGCATAGTAAAACTAATAACTGCCAAGTTTGGTCAAGATATCTTGATAAACAAAATTTTTTTCATGCAACAACTTATTTTTCGACTCCTCGTTCCTATGGCAGCTATATGATATAGTGGTCCGATCTTAATAGATTTTGCCTATATATGAGGAGCATAGTAAAACTAATAACTGCCAAGTTTGGTCAAGATATCTTGCCAAACAACATTTTTTTCATACAAGAACTTAATTTCCGACATCGCGTTCCTATGGCAGCTATATGATATAGTGGTCCGATCTTAATAGGATTTCGCATATATATGAGGAGCATAGTAAAACTAATAACTGCCTAGTTTGGTCACGATATCTTGATACGCAAACTTTTTTTTCATACAAATACTTAATTTTTGACTGATCGTTCCTAAGGCAGCTTTATTATATAGTGGTCCGATCTTAATAGGATTTCGCATATATATGAGGAGCATAGTAAAACAATGAACGCCGAGTTTGGTCAAGATATCTTGATAAACAACGTTTTTTTTCGTACAACAACTTAATTTTCGACCGCTCGTTCCTATGGCAGCTATATGATATAGTGGTCCGATCTTAATAGGATTTTGCCTATATATGAGGAGCAAAAAACTAGTAACTGCCAAGTTTGGACAATATATCTTGATAGACAAAATTTTTTCCGTACAAATACTTAATTTTCGACCGCTCGTTCCTATGGCAGCTATATGATATAGTGGTCCGATCTTAATAGGATTTCGCTTATATATGAGGAGCATAGTAAAACTAATAACTGCCAAGTTTGGTCAAGATATCTTGATAAACAAAATTTTTTTCATGCAACAACTTATTTTTCGACTCCTCGTTCCTATGGCAGCTATATGATATAGTGGTCCGATCTTAATAGGATTTTGCCTATATATGAGGAGCATAGTAAAACTAATAACTGCCAAGTTTGGTCAAGATATCTTGCCAAACAACATTTTTTTTCATACAAGAACTTAATTTCCGACATCGCGTTCCTATGGCAGCTATATGATATAGTGGTCCGATCTAAATAGGATTTCGCATATATATGAGGAGCATAGTAAAACTAATAACTGCCTAGTTTGGTCACGATATCTTGATACGCAAACTTTTTTTTCATACAAATACTTAATTTTCGACTGATCGTTCCTAAGGCAGCTTTAGTATATAGTGGTCCGATCTTAATAGGATTTCGCATATATATGAGGAGCATAGTAAAACAATGAACGCAGAGTTTGGCCAAGATATCTCGATAAACAACGTTTTTTTTCGTACAACAACTTAATTTTCGACCGCTCGTTCCTATGGCAGCTATATGATATAGTGGTCCGATCTTAATAGGATTTTGCCTATATATGAGGAGCATAGTAAAACTAATAACTGCCAAGTTTGGTCAAGATATCTATCTTGATAAACAAAATTTTTTTCATACAACAACTTAGTTTTAGACTGATCGTTCCTATGGCAGCTATATGATATAGTGGTCCGATCTTAATAGGATTTCGCATATATATGAGGAGCATAGTAAAACTAATAACTAACAAGTTTGGTCAAGATATCTTGCTAACCAACATTGTTTTTCATACAAGAACTTAATTTTCGACATCGCGTTCCTATGGCAGCTATATGATATAGTGGTCCGATCTTAATAGGATTTTGCATATACATGAGGAGCACAGTAAAACTAATAAATATTAAGTTTGGTCAAGATATCTTGATAAACAACATTTTTTTTCATGCAACAACTTAATTTTTGACCGAGCGTTCCAATGGCAGCTATATGATATAGTGCTCCGGATTTTGCATATTTATGAGGAGCATAGTAAAACTAATAACTGCCAAGTTTGGTCAAGATATCTTGATAAACAACATTTTTTTCATACAACAAATTAATTTTCGTCATCGCGTTCCTATGGCAGCTATATGATATAGTGGTCCGATCTTAATTGGATTTTGCCTACATATGAGGAGCGTAGTAAAACTAAAAACTGCCAAGTTTGGACAATATATCTTGATAGGCAAAACTTTTGTCATACAACAAATTAATTTTCGACCGCTCGTTCCTATGGCAGCTATATGATATAGTGGTCCGATCTTAATAGGATTTCGCATATATATGAGGAGCATAGTAAACTTTATAACGGCCAAGTATGGTCAAGATATCTTGATAAACAACATTTTTTTCATACAACAACTTAATTTTCGACCGCTCGATCCAATGGCAGCTATATGATAAAGTGGTCCGATCTTAATAGGATTTCGCATATATATGAGGAGCATAGTAAAACTAATAAATGCCAAGTTTAGTCACGATATCTTGATACACAAACTTTTTTTTTCATACAAATACTTCATTTTCGACTGATCGTTCCTACGGCAGCTTTATTATATAGTGGTCCGATCTTAATAGGATTTTGCATATATATGAGGAGCATAGTAAAACTAATAAACGCAGAGTTTGGCCAAGATATCTTGATAAACAACGTTTTTTTTCGTACAACAACTTAATTTTCGACCAATCATTCCTATGGCAGCTATATGATGTAGTGGTCCGATCCTAATAGGATTTTGCCTATATATGAGGAGAATAGTAAAACTAATAGCTGCCAGATTTGGACAATATATCTTGATAGACAAAATTTTGTCCATACAAATACTTAATTTTCGACCGCTCGTTCCCATGGCAGCTATATGATATAGTGGTCCGATCTTAATAGGATTTCGCTTATATATGAGGAGCATAGTAAAACTAATAACTGCCAAGTTTGGTCAAGATATCTTGATAAACAAAATTTTTTCATGCAACAACTTAATTTTGGACTCCTCGTTCCTATGGCAGCTATATGATATAGTGGTCCGATATTAATAGGATTTCGCTTATATATGAGGAGCATAGTAAAACTAATAACTGCCAAGTTTGGTCAAGATATCTTGCCAAACAACATTTTTTTCATACAAGAACTTAATTTCCGACATCGCGTTCCTATGGCAGCTATATGATATAGTGGTCCGATCTTAATAGGATTTCGCATATATATGAGGAGCATAGTAAAACTAATAACTGCCTAGTTTGGTCACGATATCTTGATACGCAAACTTTTTTTTTTACAAATACTTAATTTTCGACTGATCGTTCCTAAGGCAGCTTTATTATATAGTGGTCCGATCTTAATAGGATTTCGCATATATATGAGGAGCATAGTAAAGCAATGAACGCCGAGTTTGGTCAAGATATCTTGATAAACAAAGTTTTTTTTCGTACAACAACTTAATTTTCGACCGCTCGTTCCTATGGCAGCTATATGATATAGTGGTCCGATCTTAATAGGATTTTGCCTATATATGAGGAGCGTTGTAAAACTAATAACTGCCAAGTTTGGACAATATATCTTGATAGACAAAATTTTTCCATACAAATACTTAATTTTCAACCGCTCGTTCCTATGGCAGCTATATGATATAGTGGTCCGATCTTAATAGGATTTCGCATATATATGAGGAGCATAGTAAAACTAATAACTGCCAAGTATGGTGAAGATATCTTGATAAACAAAATTTTTTCATGCAACAACTTAATTTTCGACCACTCATTCCAATGGCAGCTATATGATATTGCGGTCCGATCTTAATAGGATTTTGACTGTATATGAGGAGCATAGTAAAACTAATAACTACCAAGTTTGGTCAAGATATCTTGCTAACCAACATTGTTTTTCATACAAGAACTTAATTTTCGACATCGCGTTCCTATGGCAGCTATATGATATACCGGTCCGATCTTAATAGGATTTTGCATATACATGAGGAGCACAGTAAAACTAATAAATATTAAGTTTGGTCAAGATATCTTGATAAACAACATTTTTTTTCATGCAACAACATAATTTTTGACCGATCGTTCCAATGGCAGCTATATGATATAGTGCTCCGGATTTTGCATATTTATGAGGAGCATAGTAAAACTTATAACGGCCAAGTATGGTCAAGATATCTTGATAAACAAAGTTTATTTTCGTACAACTTAATTTTCGACCGCTCGTTCCTATGGCAGCTATATGATATTGTGGTCCGATCTTAATAGGATTTCGCATATATATGAGGAGCATAGTAAAACTAATAAATGCCAAGTTTGGTCACGATATCTTGATACACAAACTTTTTTTTTCATACAAATACTTAATTTTCGACTGATCGTTTCTAAGGCAGCTTTATTATATAGTAGTCCGATCTTAATAGGATTTTGCCTATATATGAGGAGCGTAGTAAAACTAATAACTGCCAAGATTGGACAATATATCTTGATAGACAAAATTTTTTCCATACAAATACTTAATTTTTGACCGCTCGTTCCAATGGCAGCTATATGATATAGTGCTCCGGATTTTGCATTTTTATGAGGAGCATAGTAAAGCTTATAACGGCCAAGTATGGTCAAGATATCTTGATAAACAAAGTTTATTTTCGTACAACTTAATTTTCGACCGCTCGTTCCTATGGCAGCTATATGATATAGTGGTCCGATCTTAATAGGATTTCGCATATATATGAGGAGCATAGTAAAACTAATAAATGCCAAGTTTGGTCAAGATATCTTGATAAACAACATTTTTTTCATACAACAACTTAATTTTCGTCATCGCGTTCCTATGGCAGCTATATGATATAGTGGTCCGATCTTAATTGGATTTTGCCTATATATGAGGAGCGTAGTAAAACTAATAACTGCCAAGTTTGGACAATATATCTTGATAGACAAAACTTTTTTCATACAACAAATTAATTTTCGACTGCTCGTTCCTATGGCAGCTATATGATATAGTGCTCTGGATTTTACATATATATGAGGAGCATAGTAAACCTTATAACGGCCAAGTATGGTCAAGATATCTTGATAAACAACATTTTTTCATACAACAACTTAATTTTCGACCGCTCGATCCAATGGCAGCTATATGATATAGTGGTCCGATCTTAATAGGATTTCGCATATAAATGAGGAGCATAGTAAAACTAATAAATGCCAAGTTTAGTCGACTCCTCGTTCCTATGGCAGCTATATGATATAGTGGTCCGATCTTAATTGGATTTTGCCTATATATGAGGAGCATAGTAAAACTAATAACTGCCAAGTTTGGTCAAGATATCTTGCCAAACAACATTTTTTTCATACAAGAACTTAATTTCCGACATCGCGTTCCTATGGCAGCAATATGATACAGTGGTCCGATCTTAATAGGATTTCGCATATATATAGAGGAGCATAGTAAAACTAATAACTGCCTAGTTTGGTCACGATATCTTGATACGCAAACTTTTTTTCATACAAATACTTAATTTTCGACTGATCGTCCTAAGGCAGCTTTATTATATAGTGGTCCGATCTTAATAGGATTTCGCATATATATGAGGAGCATAGTAAAACAATGAACGCCGAGTTTGGTCAAGATATCTAGATAAACAAAGTTTTTTTTCTTACAACAACTTAATTTTCGACCGCTCGTTCCTATGGCAGCTATATGATATAGTGGTCCGATCTTAATAGGATTTTGCCTATATATGAGGAGCGTTGTAAAACTAATAACTGCCAAGTTTGGACAATATATCTTGATAGACAAAATTTTTTCCATACAAATACTTAATTTTCGACCGCTCGTTCCTATGGCAGTTATATGATATAGTGGTCCGATCTTAATAGGATTTCGCATATATATGAGGAGCATAGTAAAACTAATAACTGCCAGATTTGGACAATATATCTTGATAGACAAAATTTTGTCCATACAAATACTTAATTTTCAACCGCTCGTTCCTATGGCAGCTATATGATATAGTGGTCCGATCTTAATAGGATTTCGCATATATATGAGGAGCATAGTAAAACTAATAACTGCCAAGTTTGGTCAAGATATCTTGATAAACAAAATTTTTTCATGCAACAACTTAATTTTCGACTCCTCGTTCCTATGGCAGCTATATTATATAGTGGTCCGATCTTAATTGGATTTTGCCTATATATGAGGAGCATAGTAAAACTAATAACTGCCAAGTTTGGACAATATATCTTGATAGACAAAATTTTTCCATACAAATACTTAATTTTTGACCGCTCGTTCCAATGGCAGCTATATGATATAGTGCTCCGGACTTTGCATTTTTATGAGGAGCATAGTAAAACTTATAACGGCCAAGTATGGTCAAGATATCTTGATAAACAAAGTTTATTTTCGTACAACTTAATTTTCGACCGCTCGTTCCTATGGCAGCTATATGATATAGTGGTCCGATCTTAATAGGATTTCGCATATATATGAGGAGCATAGTAAAACTAATAACTGCCAAGTTTGGTCAAGATATCTTGATAAACAAAATTTTTTCATGCAACAACTTAATTTTCGACTCCTCGTTCCTATGGCAGCTATATTATATAGTGGTCCGATCTTAATTGGATTTTGCCTATATATGAGGAGCATAGTAAAACTAATAACTGCCAAGTTTGGACAATATATCTTGATAGACAAAATTTTTTCCATACAAATACTTAATTTTTGACCGCTCGTTCCAATGGCAGCTATATGATATAGTGCTCCGGACTTTGCATTTTATGAGGAGCATAGTAAAACTTATAACGGCCAAGTATGGTCAAGATATCTTGATAAACAAAGTTTATTTTCGTACAACTTAATTTTCGACCGCTCGTTCCTATGGCAGCTATATGATATAGTGGTCCGATCTTAATAGGATTTCGCATATATATGAGGAGCATAGTAAAACTAATAAATGCCAAGTTTGGTCAAGATATCTTGATAAACAACATTTTTTTCATACAACAACTTAATTTTCGTCATCGCGTTCCTATGGCAGCTATATGATATAGTGGTCCGATCTTAATTGGATTTTGCCTATATATGAGGAGCGTAGTAAAACTAATAACTGCCAAGTTTGGACAATATATCTTGATAGACAAAACTTTTTTCATACAACAAATTAATTTTTGACCGCTCGTTCCAATGGCAGCTATATGATATAGTGCTCCGGATTTTGCATTTTTATGAGGAGCATAGTAAAGCTTATAACGGCCAAGTATGGTCAAGATATCTTGATAAACAAAGTTTATTTTCGTACAACTTAATTTTCGACCGCTCGTTCCTATGGCAGCTATATGATATAGTGGTCCGATCTTAATAGGATTTCGCATATATATGAGGAGCATAGTAAAACTAATAAATGCCAAGTTTGGTCAAGATATCTTGATAAACAACATTTTTTTCATACAACAACTTAATTTTCGTCATCGCGTTCCTATGGCAGCTATATGATATAGTGGTCCGATCTTAATTGGATTTTGCCTATATATGAGGAGCGTAGTAAAACTAATAACTGCCAAGTTTGGACAATATATCTTGATAGACAAAACTTTTTTCATACAACAAATTAATTTTCGACTGCTTGTTCCTATGGCAGCTATATGATATAGTGCTCTGGATTTTACATATATATGAGGAGCATAGTAAACCTTATAACGGCCAAGTATGGTCAAGATATCTTGATAAACAACATTTTTTCATACAACAACTTAATTTTCGACCGCTCGATCCAATGGCAGCTATATGATATAGTGGTCCGATCTTAATAGGATTTCGCATATAAATGAGGAGCATAGTAAAACTAATAAATGCCAAGTTTAGTCGACTCCTCGTTCCTATGGCAGCTATATGATATAGTGGTCCGATCTTAATTGGAGTTTTGCCTATATATGAGGAGCATAGTAAAACTAATAACTGCCAAGTTTGGTCAAGATATCTTGCCAAACAACATTTTTTTCATACAAGAACTTAATTTCCGACATCGCGTTCCTATGGCAGCAATATGATACAGTGGTCCGATCTTAATAGGATTTCGCATATATATGAGGAGCATAGTAAAACTAATAACTGCCTAGTTTGGTCACGATATCTTGATACGCAAACTTTTTTTCATACAAATACTTAATTTTCGACTGATCGTCCTAAGGCAGCTTTATTATATAGTGGTCCGATCTTAATAGGATTTCGCATATATGAGGAGCATAGTAAAACAATGAACGCCGAGTTTGGTCAAGATATCTAGATAAACAAAGTTTTTTTTCTTACAACAACTTAATTTTCGACCGCTCGTTCCTATGGCAGCTATATGATATAGTGGTCCGATCTTAATAGGATTTTGCCTATATTGAGGAGCGTTGTAAAACTAATAACTGCCAAGTTTGGACAATATATCTTGATAGACAAAATTTTTTCCATACAAATACTTAATTTTCGACCGCTCGTTCCTATGGCAGTTATATGATATAGTGGTCCGATCTTAATAGGATTTCGCATATATATGAGGAGCATAGTAAAACTAATAACTGCCAGATTTGGACAATATATCTTGATAGACAAAATTTTGTCCATACAAATACTTAATTTTCAACCGCTCGTTCCTATGGCAGCTATATGATATAGTGGTCCGATCTTAATAGGATTTCGCATATATATGAGGAGCATAGTAAAACTAATAACTGCCAAGTTTGGTCAAGATATCTTGATAAACAAAATTTTTTCATGCAACAACTTAATTTTCGACTCCTCGTTCCTATGGCAGCTATATTATATAGTGGTCCGATCTTAATTGGATTTTGCCTATATATGAGGAGCATAGTAAAACTAATAACTGCCAAGTTTGGACAATATATCTTGATAGACAAAATTTTTTCCATACAAATACTTAATTTTTGACCGCTCGTTCCAATGGCAGCTATATGATATAGTGCTCCGGACTTTGCATTTTTATGAGGAGCATAGTAAAACTTATAACGGCCAAGTATGGTCAAGATATCTTGATAAACAAAGTTTATTTTCGTACAACTTAATTTTCGACCGCTCGTTCCTATGGCAGCTATATGATATAGTGGTCCGATCTTAATAGGATTTCGCATATATATGAGGAGCATAGTAAAACTAATAAATGCCAAGTTTGGTCAAGATATCTTGATAAACAACATTTTTTCATACAACAACTTAATTTTCGTCATCGCGTTCCTATGGCAGCTATATGATATAGTGGTCCGATCTTAATTGGATTTTGCCTATATATGAGGAGCGTAGTAAAACTAATAACTGCCAAGTTTGGACAATATATCTTGATAGACAAAACTTTTTTCATACAACAAATTAATTTTCGACTGCTCGTTCCTATGGCAGCTATATGATATAGTGCTCTGGATTTTACATATATATGAGGAGCATAGTAAACCTTATAACGGCCAAGTATGGTCAAGATATCTTGATAAACAACATTTTTTCATACAACAACTTAATTTTCGACCGCTCGATCCAATGGCAGCTATATGATATAGTGGTCCGATCTTAATAGGATTTCGCATATAAATGAGGAGCATAGTAAAACTAATAAATGCCAAGTTTAGTCACGATATCTTGATACACAAACTTTTTTTTTCATACAAATACTTCATTTTCGACTGATTGTTCCTACGGCAGCTTTATTAGTTAGTGGTCCGATCTTAATAGGATTTCGCATATATATGAGGAGCATAGTAAAACTAATAAGCGCAGAGTTTGGCCAAGATATCTTGATAATCAACGTTTTTTTTCGTACAACAACTTAATTTTCGACCGATCATTCCTATGGCAGCTATATGATGTAGTGGTCCGATCCTAAAAGGATTTTGCCTATATATGAGGAGCGTAGTAAAACTAATAACTGCCAGATTTGGACAATATATCTTGATAGACAAAATTTTGTCCATACAAATACTTAATTTTCGACCGCTCGTTCCTATGGCAGCTATATGATATAGTGGTCCGATCTTAATAGGATTTCGCTTATATATGAGGAGCATAGTAAAACTAATAACTGCCAAGTTTGGTCAAGATATCTTGATAAACAAAATTTTTTTCATGCAACAACTTAATTTTCGACTCCTCGTTCCTATGGCAGCTATATGATATAGTGGTCCGATCTTAATTGGATTTTGCCTATATATGAGGACCATAGTAAAACTAATAACTGCCAAGTTTGGTCAAGATATCTTGCCAAACAACATTTTTTTTCATACAAGAACTTAATTTCCGACATCGCGTTCCTATGGCAGCAATATGATACAGTGGTCCGATCTTAATAGGATTTCGCATATATATGAGGAGCATAGTAAAACTAATAACTGCCTAGTTTGGTCACGATATCTTGATACGCAAACTTTTTTTTTCATACAAATACTTAATTTTCGACTGATCGTCCTAAGGCAGCTTTATTATATAGTGGTCCGATCTTAATAGGATTTCGCATATATATGAGGAGCATAGTAAAACAATGAACGCCGAGTTTGGTCAAGATATCTAGATAAACAAAGTTTTTTTTCTAACAACAACTTAATTTTCGACCGCTCGTTCCTATGGCAGCTATATGATATAGTGGTCCGATCTTAATAGGATTTTGCCTATATATGAGGAGCATAGTAAAACTAATAACTGCCAAGTTTGGACAATATATCTTGATAGACAACATTTTTTCCATACAAATACTTAATTTTCGACCGCTCATTCCTATGGCAGCTATATGATATAGTGGTCCGATCTTAATAGGATTTCGCATGTATATGAGGAGCATAGTAAAACTAATAACAGCCAAGTATGGTCAAGATATCTTGATAAACAAAATTTTTTTCATGCAATAACTTAATTTTCGACCACTCGTTCCAATGGCAGCTATATGATATAGCGGTCCGATCTTAATAGGATTTTGCCTGTATATGGGGAGCATAGTAAAACTAATAACTACCAAGTTTGGTCAAGATATCTTGCTAACCAACATTGTTTTTCATACAAGAACTTAATTTTCGACATCGCGTTCCTATGGCAGCTATATGATATAGTGGTCTGATCTTATTAGGTATTTGCATATACATGAGGAGCACAGTAAATCTAATAAATACCAAGTTTGGTCCAGATATCTTGATAAACAACATTTTTTTTTATGCAACAAGTTAATTTTCGACCGCTCGTTCCAATGGCAAATATTTGATAGAGTGCTCCTGATTTTGCATATTTATGAGGGGTATAGTAAAACTTATAACGGCCAAGTATGGTCAAGATATCTTGATAAACAAAGTTTATTTTCGTACAACTTAATTTTCGACCGCTCGTTCCTATGGCAGCTATATGATATAGTGGTCCGATCTTAATAGGATTTCGCATATATATGAGGAGCATAGTAAAACTGAATAACTGCCAAGTTTGGTCACGATATCTTGATACGCAAACTTTTTTTTCATACAAATACTTAATTTTCGACTGATCGTCCTAAGGCAGCTTTATTATATAGTGGTCCGATCTTAATAGGATTTCGCATATATATGAGGAGCATAGTAAAACAATGAACGCCGAGTTTGGTCAAGATATCTTGATAAACAAAGTTTTTTTTCATGCAGCAACTTAATTTTCGACCACTCGTTCCAATGGCAGCTATATGATATAGTGCTCTGATTTTACATATATATGAGGAGCATAGTAAACCTTATAACGGCCAAGTATGGTCAAGATATCTTGATAAACAACATTTTTTTCATACAACAACTTAATTTTCGACCGCTCGATCCAATGGCAGCTATATGATATAGTGGTCCGATCTTAATAGGATTTCGCATCTATATGAGGAGCATAGTAAAACAATGAACGCCGAGTTTGGTCAAGATATCTTGATAAACAAAGTTTTTTTTCATGCAGCAACTTAATTTTCGACCACTCGTTCCTATGGCAGCTATATGATATTGCGGTCCGATCTTAATAGGATTTTGCCTGTATATGAGGAGCATAGTAAAACTAATAACTACCAAGTTTGGTCAAGATATCTTGCTAACCAACATTGTTTTTCATACAAGAACTTAATTTTTGACCGATCGTTCCAATAGCAGCTATATGATATAGTGTTCCGGATTTTGCATATTTATGAGGAGCATAGTAAAACTTATAACGGCCAAGTATGGTCAAGATATCTTGATAAACAAAGTTTATCTTCGTACAACTTAATTTTCGACCGCTCGTTCCTATGGCAGCTATATGATATAGTGGTCCGATCTTAATAGGATTTTGCATATATATGAGGAGCATAGTAAAACTAATAAATGCCAAGTTTGGTCACGATATCTTGATACACAAACTTTTTTTTTCATACAAATACTTAATTTTCGACTGATCGTTCCTAAGGCAGCTTTATTATATAGTAGTCCGATCTTAATAGGATTTTGCCTATATATGAGGAGCGTAGTAAAACTAATAACTGCCAAGATTGGACAATATATCTTGATAGACAAAATTTTTTCCATACAAATACTTAATTTTCGACCGCTCATTCCTATGGCAGCTATATGATATAGTGGTCCGATCTTAATAGGATTTCGCATGTATATGAGGAGCATAGTAAAACTAATAACAGCCAAGTATGGTCGAGATATCTTGATAAACAAAATTTTTTTCATGCAACAATTTAATTTTCGACCACTCGTTCCAATGGCAGCTATATGATATAGCGGTCCGATCTTAATAGGATTTTGCCTGTATATGGGGAGCATAGTAAAACTAATAACTACCAAGTTTGGTCAAGATATCTTGCTAACCAACATTGTTTTTCATACAAGAACTTAATTTTCGACATCGCGTTCCTATGGCAGCTATATGATATAGTGGTCTGATCTTATTAGGTATTTGCACATACATGAGGAGCACAGTAAAACTAATAAATACCAAGTTTGGTCCAGATATCTTGATAAACAACATTTTTTTTATGCAACAAGTTAATTTTCGACCGCTCGTTCCAATGGCAAATATTTGATATAGTGCTCCGGATTTTGCATATTTATGAGGAGCATAGTAAAACTTATAACGGCCAAGTATGGTCAAGATATCTTGATAAACAAAGTTTATTTTCGTACAACTTAATTTTCGACCGCTCGTTCCTATGGCAGCTATATGATATAGTGGTCCGATCTTAATAGGATTTCGCATATATATGAGGAGCATAGTAAAACTAATAACTGCCAAGTTTGGTCACGATATCTTGATACGCAAACTTTTTTTTTCATACAAATACTTAATTTTCGACTGATCGTCCTAAGGCAGCTTTATTATATAGTGGTCCGATCTTAATAGGATTTCATATATATGAGAGCATAGTAAAACAATGAACGCCGAGTTTGGTCAAGATATCTTGATAAACAAAGTTTTTTTTCATGCAGCAACTTAATTTTCGACCACTCGTTCCAATGGCAGCTATATGATATAGTGCTCTGGATTTTACATATATATGAGGAGCAAAGTAAACCTTATAACGGCCAAGTATGGTCAAGATATCTTGATAAACAACATTTTTTTTTCAACAACAACTTAATTTTCGACCGCTCGATCCAATGGCAGCTATATGATATAGTGGTCCGATCTTAATAGGATTTTGCCTGTATATGAGGGAGCATAGTAAAACTAATAACTACCAAGTTTGGTCAAGATATCTTGCTAACCAACATTGTTTTTCATACAAGAACTTAATTTTTGACCGATCGTTCCAATAGCAGCTATATGATATAGTGCTCCGGATTTTGCATATTTATGAGGAGCATAGTAAAACTTATAACGGCCAAGTATGGTCAAGATATCTTGATAAACAAAGTTTATCTTCGTACAACTTAATTTTCGACCGCTCGTTCCTATGGCAGCTATATGATATAGTGGTCCGATCTTAATAGGATTTTGCATATATATGAGGAGCATAGTAAAACTAATAAATGCCAAGTTTGGTCACGATATCTTGATACACAAACTTTTTTTTTCATACAAATACTTAATTTTCGACTGATCGTTCCTAAGGCAGCTTTATTATATAGTAGTCCGATCTTAATAGGATTTTGCCTATATATGAGGAGCGTAGTAAAACTAACAACTGCCAAGATTGGACAATATATCTTGATAGACCAAATTTTTTCCATACAAATACTTAATTTTCGACCGCTCATTCCTATGGCAGCTATATGATATAGTGGTCCGATCTTAATAGGATTTCGCATGTATATGAGGAGCATAGTAAAACTAATAACAGCCAAGTATGGTCAAGATATCTTGATAAACAAAATTTTTTTCATGCAACAACTTAATTTTCGACCACTCGTTCCAATGGCAGCTATATGATATAGCGGACCGATCTTAATAGGATTTTGCCTGTATATGGGGAGCATAGTAAAACTAATAACTACCAAGTTTGGTCAAGATATCTTGCTAACCAACATTGTTTTTCATACAAGAACTTAATTTTCGACATCGCGTTCCTATGGCAGCTATATGATATAGTGGTCTGATCTTATTAGGTATTTGCATATACATGAGGAGCACAGTAAAACTAATAAATACCAAGTTTGGTCCAGATATCTTGATAAACAACATTTTTTTTTATGCAACAAGTTAATTTTCGACCGCTCGTTCCAATGGCAGCTATTTGATATAGTGCTCCGGATTTTGCATATTTATGAGGAGCATAGTAAAACTTATAAAAGGCCAAGTATGGTCAAGATATCTTGATAAACAACATATTTTTCATGCAACAACTTAATTTTCGACCACTCGTTCCAATGGCAGCTATATGATATAGCGGACCGATCTTAATAGGATTTTGCCTGTATATGGGGAGCATAGTAAAACTAATAACTACCAAGTTTGGTCAAGATATCTTGCTAACCAACATTGTTTTTCATACAAGAACTTAATTTTCGACATCGCGTTCCTATGGCAGCTATATGATATAGTGGTCTGATCTTATTAGGTATTTGCATATACATGAGGAGCACAGTAAAACTAATAAATACCAAGTTTGGTCCAGATATCTTGATAAACAACATTTTTTTTTATGCAACAAGTTAATTTTCGACCGCTCGTTCCAATGGCAGCTATTTGATATAGTGCTCCGGATTTTGCATATTTATGAGGAGCATAGTAAAACTTATAACGGCCAAGTATGGTCAAGATATCTTGATAAACAAAGTTTATTTTCGTACAACTTAATTTTCGATCGCTCGTTCCTATGGCAGCTATATGATATAGTGGTCCGATCTTAATAGGATTTCGCATATATATGAGGAGCATATTAAAAATAATAAACGCAGAGTTTGGTCAAGATATCTTGATAAACAAAGTTTTTTTTCGTATAACAAATTAGTTTTAGACTGATCGTTCCTATGGCAGCTATATGATATAATGGTCCTATGGCAGCTATATGATATAGTGGTCCGATCTTAATAGGATTTTGCCTATATATGAGGAGCATAGTAAAACTAATAACTGCCAAGTTTGGTAAGATATCTTGATGGACAAAATTTTTTCCATACAAAAACTTAATTTTCGACCGCTCGTTCCTATGGCAGCTATATGATATAGTGGTCCGATCTTAATAGGATTTCGCATATATATGAGGAGCATAGTAAAACTAATAACAGCCAAGTATGGTCAAGATATCTTGATAAACAACATTTTTCTTCATGCAACAACTTAATTTTCGACATCGCGTTCCTATGGCAGCAATATGATATAGTGGTCCGATCTTATTAGGATTTTGCATATACATGAGGAGCACAGTAAAACTAATAAATACCAAGTTTGGTCCAGATATCTTGATACACAAATTTTTTTTTTCATGCAACAACTTAATTTTCGACCGCTCGTTCCAATGGCAGCTATATGATATAGTGCTCCGGATTTTGCATATTTATGAGGAGCATAGTAAAACTAATAAAGGCCAAGTATGGTCAAGATATCTTGATAAACAACATATTTTTCATACAACTTAATTTTCGACCGCTCGTTCCTATGGCAGCTATATGATATAGTGGTCCGATCTTAATAGGATTTCGCATATATATGAGGAGCATAGTAAAACAAATAAATGCCAAGTTTGGTCATGATATCTTGATACACAAACTTTTTTTTTCATACAATTACTTAATTTTCGACTGATCGTTCCTACGGCAGCTTTATTATATAGTGGTCCGATCTTAATAGGATTTCGCATATATATGAGGAGCATATTAAAAATAATAAATGCTAAGTTTGGTCACGATATCTTGATACACAAACTTTTTTTCATACAAATACTTAATTTTCGACTGATCGTTCCTATGGCAGCTATATGATATAGTGGTCCGATCTTAATAGGATTTCGCATATATATGAGGAGCATAGTAAAACTAATAACTGCCTAGTTTGGTCACGATATCTTGATACGCAAACTTTTTTTTTCATACAACAACTTAATTTTCGACTAATCGTTCCTACGGCAGCTTTATAATATAGTGGTCCGATCTTAATAGGATTTCGCTTATATATGAGGAGCATAGTAAAACTAATAGCTGCCAAGTTTGGTAAGATATCTTGATGGACAACATTTTTTCCATACAAAACTTAATTTTCGACCGCTCGTTCCTATGGCAGCTATATGATATAGTGGTCCGATCTTAATAGGATTTCGCATATATATGAGGAGCATAGTAAAACTAATAACTGCCTAGTTTGGTCACGATATCTTGATACGCAAACTTTTTTTTTTCATACAACAACTTAACATATATATGAGGAGCATAGTAAAACCAATATATGCCTAGTTTGGTCACGATATCTTGATACACAAACTTTTTTCATACAAATTCTTTATTTTCGACTGATCGTTCCTATGGCAGCTTTATTATATAGTGGTCCGATCTTAATAGGATTTCGCATATATATGAGGAGCATAGTAAAACTAAAAATGCCGAGTTTGGTCAATATATCTTGATAGAAAAATTGTTTTTCATACAACAACTTAATTTTCGACTGCTCGTTCCTATGGAGATATTATAGTGGTCCGATCTTAATAGGATTTCGCATATATATGAGGAGCATAGTAAAACTAATAAACGCCGAGTTTGGTCAAGATATCTTGATAAACAAAGTTTTTTTTTGTACAACCTATTTTTCGACCTATCGATCCTATGGCAGCTATATGATATAGTGGTCCGATCTTAATAGGATTTCGCATATACATGAGGAGCATAGTAAAACTAATAAATGCCTACTTTGGTCACGATATCTAGATAAACAACGTTTTTTCATACAACAACTTAATTTTTGACCGCTCGTTCCTATGGCAGCTATATGATATAGTGGTCCGATCTTAATAGGATTTTGCATATATATGAGGAGCATAGTAAAACTAATAAATGCCAAGTTTGGGCAACATATCGTGATAGGCAAAATTTTGTTCAAACAACTTAATTTTCGACTGATCGTTCCTATGGCAGCTTTATTAAATAGTGTTCCGATCTTAATAGGATTTCGCATATATATGAGGAGCATAGTAAAACTAATAAACGCCGAGTTTGGTCAAGATATCTTGAAAAACAAAGTTTTTTTTCGTACAACATCTTAGTCTTAGACTGATCGTACCTATGGCAGCTATGTGATATAGTGGACCGATCTTAATAGGATTTCGCATATGTATGAGTAGCATAGTAAAACTAAAATAAATGCCAAGTTTGGTCACGATATCTTGATACACAAACTTTTTTCATACAAATACTTAATTTTCGACCGATCGTTCCTACGGAAGCTTTATTATATAGTGTTCCGATCTTAATAGGATTTCGCATATATATGAGGAGCATAGTAAAACTAATAAACGCCGAGTTTGGTCAAGATATCTTGAAAAACAAAGTTTTTTTTCGTACAACATCTTAGTCTTAGACTGATCGTACCTATGGCAGCTATGTGATATAGTGGACCGATCTTAATAGGATTTTGCCTATATATGAGGAGCATAGTAAAACTAATAACTGATATATTGCGCATATATGCCAAGTTTGGTCACGATATCTTGATACACAAACTTTTTTTTTCATACAACAACTTTATTTTCGACTGATCGTTCCTACGGCAGCTTTATTATATAGTGGTCCGATCTTAATAGGATTTCGCATATATATGAGGAGCATAGTAAAACTAAAAAATGCCGAGTTTGGTCAATATATCTTGATAGAATAAATGTTTTTCATACAACAACTTAGTTTTCGACCGCTCGTTCCTATGGAAGCATATTATATAGTGGTCAGATCTTAAGAGGATTTTGCATATATATGAGGAGCTTAGTAAAACTAATAACTGCCAGGTATGGTCAAGATCATCTTGATGAACAAAATTTGTTTTCATACAACAACTTAATTTTCGACTGCTCGTTCCTATGGCAGCTATATGACATAGTGGTCCGATCTTAATAGGATTTCGCATATATATGAGGAGCATAGTAAAACTAATATATGCCTAGTTTGGTCAAGATATCTTGATACACAAACTTTTTTTCATACAAATACTTCATTTTCGACTGATCGTTCCTACGGCATCTTTATTATATAGTGGTCCGATCTTAATAGGATTTCGCATATATATGAGGAGCATAGTAAAACTAAAAATGCCGAGTTTGGTCAATATATCTTGATAGAAAAATTGTTTTTCATACAACAACTTAATTTTCGACCGCTCGTTCCTATGGAGATATTATATAGTGGTCAGATCTTAAGAGGATTTCGCATATATATGAGGAGCTTAGTAAAACTAATAACTGCCAGGTATGGTCAAGATCATCTTGATGAACAAAATTTGTTTTCATACAACAACTTAATTTTCGACTGCTCGTTCCTAAGGCAGCTATATGACATAGTGGTCCGATCTTAATAGGATTTCGCATATATATGAGGAGCATAGTAAAACTAATATATGCCTAGTTTGGTCACGATATCTTGATACACAAACTTTTTTTTTCATACAAATACTTAATTTTCGACTGATCGTTCCTACGGCATCTTTATTATATAGTGGTCCGATCTTAATAGGATTTCGCATATATATGAGGAGCATAGTAAAACTACTAAACGCCGAGTTTGGTCAAGATATCTTGATAAACAAAGTTTTTTTTCGTATAGCTTAGTTTTCGACCGCTCGTTCCAATGGCAGCTATATGATACAGTGGTCCGATCTGGTCCGAGGAGCATAGTAAAAATAATAACTGCCAAGTATTAATTTTCGACCGCTCGTTCCTATGGCAGCTATATGATATAGTGGTCCGATCTTAATAGGATTTTGCATATATATGAGGAGCATAGTAAAACTAATAAATGCCAAGTTTGGGCAACATATCGTGATAGGCAAAATTTTGTTCAAACAACTTAATTTTCGACTGATCGTTCCTATGGCAGCTTTATTATATAGTGGTCCGATCTTAATAGGATTTCGCATATATATAGAGGAGAATAGTAAAACTAATAAACGCCGAGTTGGTCAAGATATCTTGATAAACAAAGTTTTTTTTTGTACAACAACTTAGTTTTAGACTGATCGTTCCTATGGCAGCTATATGATATAGTGGTCCGATCTTAATAGGATTTCGCATATGTATGAGTAGCATAGTAAAACTAATAAATGCCATGTTTGGTCACGATATCTTGATACACAAACTTTTTTTTTCATACAAATACTTAATTTTCGACCGATCGTTCCTACGGCAGCTTTATTATATAGTGTTCCGATCTTAATAGGATTTCGCATATATATGAGGAGCATAGTAAAACTAATAAACGCCGAGTTTGGTCAAGATATCTTGATAAACAAAGTTTTTTTTCGTACAACATCTTAGTCTTAGACTGATCGTACCTATGGCAGCTATGTGATATAGTGGACCGATCTTAATAGGATTTTGCCTATATATGAGGAGCATAGTAAAACTAATAACTGCCAAGTTTGGTCAAGATATCTTATGGCAGCTATATGATATATTGGCAGCTATATGATATATGCCAAGTTTGGTCACGATATCTTGATACACAAACTTTTTTTTTCATACAACTACTTTATTTTCGACTGATCGTTCCTACGGCAGCTTTATTATATAGTGGTCCGATCTTAATAGGATTTCGCATATATATGAGGAGCATAGTAAAACTAAAAAATGCCGAGTTTGGTCAATATATCTTGATAGAATAAATGTTTTTCATACAACAACTTAGTTTTCGACCGCTCGTTCCTATGGAAATATTATATAGTGGTCAGATCTTAAGAGGATTTCGCATATATATGAGGAGCTTAGTAAAACTAATAACTGCCAGGTATGGTCAAGATCATCTTGATGAACAAAATTTGCTTTCATACAACAACTTAATTTTCGACTGCTCGTTCCTAAGGCAGCTATATGACATAGTGGTCCGATCTTAATAGGATTTCGCATATATATGAGGAGCATAGTAAAACTAATGAACGCCGAGTTTGGTCAAGATATCTTGATAAACAAAGTTTTTTTTTTGTACAACCTATTTTTCGACCTATCGATCCTATGGCAGCTATATGATATAGTGGTCCGATCTTAATAGGATTTCGCATATACATGAGGAGCATAGTAAAACTAATAAACGCCGAGTTTGGTCAAGATATCTTGAAAAACAAAGTTTTTTTTCGTACAACAATTTAGTTTTAGACTGATCGTACCTATGGCAGCTATATGATATAGTGGTCCGATCTTAATAGGATTTTGCCTATATATGAGGAGCATAGTAAAACTAATAACTGCCAAGTTTGGTCAAGATATCTTATGGCAGCCATATGATATAGTGGTCCGTTCTTAATAGGATTTCGCATATATATGAGGAGCATAGTAAAACTAATATATGCCTAGTTTGGTCACGATATCTTGATACACAAACTTTTTTTTTCATACAACAACTTTATTTTCGACTGATTGTTCCTACGGCAGCTTTATTATATAGTGGTCCGATCTTAATAGGATTTCGCATATATATGAGGAGCATAGTAAAACTAAAAATGCCGAGTTTGGTCAATATATCTTGATAGAAAAATTGTTTTTCATACAACAACTTAATTTTCGACCGCTCGTTCCTATGGAGATATTATATGGTGGTCAGATCTTAACAGGATTTCGCATATATATGAGGAGCTTAGTAAAACTAATAACTGCCAGGTATGGTCAAGATCATCTTGATGAACAAAATTTGTTTTCATACAACAATTTAATTTTCGACTGCTCGTTCCTAAGGCAGCTATATGACATAGTGGTCCGATCTTAATAGGATTTCGCATATATATGAGGAGCATAGTAAAACTAATATATGCCTAGTTTGGTCACGATATCTTGATACACAAACTTTTTTTTTCATACAACAACTTTATTTTCGACTGATTGTTCCTACGGCAGCTTTATTATATAGTGGTCCGATCTTAATAGGATTTCGCATATATATGAGGAGCATAGTAAAACTAAAAAATGCCGAGTTTGGTCAATATATCTTGATAGAATAAATGTTTTTCATACAACAACTTAGTTTTCGACCGCTCGTTCCTATGGAAATATTATATAGTGGTCAGATCTTAAGAGGATTTCGCATATATATGAGGAGCTTAGTAAAACTAACAACTGCCAGGTATGGTCAAGATCATCTTGATGAACAAAATTTGTTTTCATACAACAACTTAATTTTCGACTGCTCGTTCCTAAGGCAGCTATATGACATAGTGGTCCGATCTTAATAGGATTTCGCATATATATGAGGAGCATAGTAAAACTAATATATGCCTAGTTTGGTCACGATATCTTGATACACAAACTTTTTTTTTCATACAAATACTTAATTTTCGACTGATCGTTCCTACGGCATCTTTATTATATAGTGGTCCGATCTTAATAGGATTTCGCATATATATGAGGAGCATAGTAAAACTAATAAACGCCGAGTTTGGTCAAGATATCTTGATAAACAAAGTTTTTTTTCGTATAGCTTAGTTTTCGACCGCTCGTTCCAATGGCAGCTATATGATACAGGGGTCCGATCTGGTCCGAGGAGCATAGTAAAAATAATAACTGCCAAGTATGGTCAAAATATCTTGGTAAACAACATGGTTTTTCATACAACAACTTAATTTTCGACCGCTCGTTCCTATGGCAGCTATATGATATAGTGGTCCGATCTTAATAGGATTTCGCATATATATGAGTAGCATAGTAAAACTAATAAATGCCATGTTTGGTCACGATATCTTGATACACAAACTTTTTTTTTCATACAAATACTTAATTTTCGACGGCAGCTTTATTATATAGTGTTCCGATCTTAATAGGATTTCGCATATATATGAGGAGCATAGTAAAACTAATGAACGCCGAGTTTGGTCAAGATATCTTGATAAACAAAGTTTTTTTTTTGTACAACCTATTTTTCGACCTATCGATCCTATGGCAGCTATATGATATAGTGGTCCGATCTTAATAGGATTTCGCATATACATGAGGAGCATAGTAAAACTAATAAACGCCGAGTTTGGTCAAGATATCTTGAAAAACAAAGTTTTTTTTCGTACAACAACTTAATTTTCGACTGCTCGTTCCTAAGGCAGCTATATGACATAGTGGTCCGATCTTAATAGGATTTCGCATATATATGAGGAGCATAGTAAAACTAATATATGCCTACTTTGGTCACGATATCTTGATACACAAACTTTTTTTTCATACAAATACTTAATTTTCGACTGATCGTTCCTACGGCATCTTTATTATATAGTGGTCCGATCTTAATAGGATTTCGCATATATATGAGGAGCATAGTAAAACTAATAAACGCCGAGTTTGGTCAAGATATCTTGATAAACAAAGTTTTTTTTCGTATAGCTTAGTTTTCGACCGCTCGTTCCAATGGCAGCTATATGATATAGTGGTCCGATCTGGTCAAAGGAGCATAGTAAAAATAATAACTGCCAAGTATGGTCAAAATATCTTGGTAAACAACATGGTTTTTCATACAACAACTTAATTTTCGACCGCTCGTTCCTATGGCAGCTATATGATATAGTGGTCCGATCTTAATAGGATTTCGCGTATATATGAGTAGCATAGTAAAACTAATAAATGCCATGTTTGGTCACGATATCTTGATACATAAACTTTTTTTTTCATACAAATACTTAATTTTCGACGGCAGCTTTATTATATAGTGTTCCGATCTTAATAGGATTTCGCATATATATGAGGAGCATAGTAAAACTAATGAACGCCGAGTTTGGTCAAGATATCTTGATAAACAAAGTTTTTTTTTGTACAACCTATTTTTCGACCTATCGATCCTATGGCAGCTATATGATATAGTGGTCCGATCTTAATAGGATTTCGCATATACATGAGGAGCATAGTAAAACTAATAAACGCCGAGTTTGGTCAAGATATCTTGAAAAACAAAGTTTTTTTTCGTACAACAATTTAGTTTTAGACTGATCGTACCTATGGCAGCTATATGATATAGTGGTCCGATCTTAATAGGATTTTGCCTATATATGAGGAGCATAGTAAAACTAATAACTGCCAAGTTTGGTCAAGATATCTTATGGCAGCCATATGATATAGTGGTCCGTTCTTAATAGGATTTCGCATATATATGAGGAGCATAGTAAAACTAATATATGCCAAGTTTGGTCACGATATCTTGATACACAAACTTTTTTCTCATACAACAACTTTATTTTCGACTGATCGTTCCTACGGCAGCTTTATTATATAGTGGTCCGATCTTAATAGGATTTCGCATATATATGAGGAGCATAGTAAAACTAAAAATGCCGAGTTTGGTCAATATATCTTGATAGAAAAATTGTTTTTCATACAACAACTTAATTTTCGACCGCTCGTTCCTATGGAGATATTATATGGTGGTCAGATCTTAACAGGATTTCGCATATATATGAGGAGCTTAGTAAAACTAATAACTGCCAGGTATGGTCAAGATCATCTTGATGAACAAAATTTGTTTTCATACAACAATTTAATTTTCGACTGCTCGTTCCTAAGGCAGCTATATGACATAGTGGTCCGATCTTAATAGGATTTCGCATATATATGAGGAGCATAGTAAAACTAATATATGCCTAGTTTGGTCACGATATCTTGATACACAAACTTTTTTTTTCATACAACAACTTTATTTTCAACTGATTGTTCCTACGGCAGCTTTATTATATAGTGGTCCGATCTTAATAGGATTTCGCATATATATGAGGAGCATAGTAAAACTAAAAAATGCCGAGTTTGGTCAATATATCTTGATAGAATAAATGTTTTTCATACAACAACTTAGTTTTCGACCGCTCGTTCCTATGGAAATATTATATAGTGGTCAGATCTTAAGAGGATTTCGCATATATATGAGGAGCTTAGTAAAACTAACAACTGCCAGGTATGGTCAAGATCATCTTGATGAAAAAATTTGTTTTCATACAACAACTTAATTTTCGACTGCTCGTTCCTAAGGCAGCTATATGACATAGTGGTCCGATCTTAATAGGATTTCGCATATATATGAGGAGCATAGTAAAACTAATATATGCCTAGTTTGGTCACGATATCTTGATACACAAACTTTTTTTTTCATACAAATACTTAATTTTCGACTGATCGTTCCTACGGCATCTTTATTATATAGTGGTCCGATCTTAATAGGATTTCGCATATATATGAGGAGCATAGGAAAACTAATAAACGCCGAGTTTGGTCAAGATATCTTGATAAACAAAGTTTTTTTTCGTATAGCTTAGTTTTCGACCGCTCGTTCCAATGGCAGCTATATGATACAGGGGTCCGATCTGGTCCGAGGAGCATAGTAAAAATAATAACTGCCAAGTATGGTCAAAATATCTTGGTAAACAACATGGTTTTTCATACAACAACTTAATTTTCGACCGCTCGTTCCAATGGCAGCTATATGATATAGTGGTCCGATCTTAATAGGATTTCGCATATACATGAGTAGCATAGTAAAACTAATAAATGCCATGTTTGGTCACGATATCTTGATACACAAACTTTTTTTTTCATACAAATACTTAATTTTCGACGGCAGCTTTATTATATAGTGTTCCGATCTTAATAGGATTTCGCATATATATGAGGAGCATAGTAAAACTAATAAACGCCGAGTTTGGTCAAGATATCTTGAAAAACAAAGTTTTTTTTCGCACAACAATTTAGTTTTAGACTGATCGTACCTATGGCAGCTATATGATATAGTGGTCCGATCTTAAAAGGATTTTGCCTATATATGAGGAGCATAGTAAAACTAATAACTGCGAAGTTTGGTCAAGATATCTTATGGCAGCCTTATGATATAGTGGTCCGATCTTAATAGGATTTCGCATATATATGAGAAGCATAGTAAAACTAATATATGCCAAGTTTGGTCACGATATCTTGATACACAAACTTTTTTCTCATACAACAACTTTATTTTCGACTGATCGTTCCTACGGCAGCTTTATTATATAGTGGTCCGATCTTAATAGGATTTCGGATATATGAGGAGCATAGTAAAACTAAAAAATGCCGAGTTTGGTCAATATATCTTGATAGAAAAATTGTTTTTCATACAACAACTTAATTTTCGACCGCTCGTTCCTATGGAGATATTATATGGTGGTCAGATCTTAACAGGATTTCGCATATATATGAGGAGCTTAGTAAAACTAATAACTGCCAGGTATGGTCAAGATCATCTTGAACAAAATTTGTTTTCATACAACAATTTAATTTTCGACTGCTCGTTCCTAAGGCAGCCATATGATATAGTGGTCCGATCTTAATAGGATTTCGCATATATATGAGGAGCTTAGTAAAACTAATATATGCCAAGTTTGGTCACGATATCTTGATACACAAACTTTTTTTTTCATACAACAACTTTATTTTCGACTGATCGTTCCTACGGCAGCTTTATTATAAAGTGGTCCGATCTTAATAGGATTTTACATATATATGAGGAGCTTAGTAAAACTAATAAATGCCGAGTTTGGTCAAGATATCTTGACTAACAAAATGTTTTTCATACAAAAACTTAATTTTCGACCGATCGTTCCTATGGCGGCTATATGATATAGTGGTCCGATCTTAATAGAATTTTGCATATATATGAGGAGCATAGTAAAACTAATAAATGTCGAGTTTGGTCAAGATATCTTGATAAACAAAAGGTTTTTTCATACAAAAACTTAATTTTCGACCGATCGTTCCTATGGCAGCTATATGATATAGTGGTCCGATCCAGCTGGTTTTGACATATGTGCTGCGTGCAACAGAAATAGGTACTTCTGCAAAGTTTCATTAAGATAGCTTTAAAACTGAGGGACTAGTTCGCATAGAAACAGACAGACGGACAGACGGACATGGCTATATCGACTCGGCTGTTGATGCTGATCAAGAATATATATACTTTATGGGGTCGGAGATGTCTCCTTCTATGCGTTACACATTTCACGACAAAATTATAATACCCTCTGCAAGGGTATAAAAATGCCGAGTTTGGTCAATATATCTTGATAGAAAAAATGTTTTTCATACAACAACTTAATTTTCGACCGCTCGTTCCTATGGAGATATTATATAGTGGTCAGATCTTAAGAGGATTTCGCATATATATGAGGAGCTTAGTAAAACTAATAACTGCCAGGTATGGTCAAGATCATCTTGATGAACAAAATTTGTTTTCATACAACAACTTAATTTTCGACTGCTCGTTCCTAAGGCAGCTATATGATATAGTGGTCCGATCTTAATAGGATTTCGCATATATATGAGTAGCATAGTAAAACTAATAAATGCCATGTTTGGTCACGATATCTTGATACACAAACTTTTTTCATACAAATACTTAATTTTCGACCGATCGTTCCTACGGCAGCTTTATTATATAGTGTTCCGATCTTAATAGGATTTCGCATATATATGAGGAGCATAGTAAAACTAATAAACGCCGAGTTTGGTCAAGATATCTTGATAAACAAAGTTTTTTTTCGTACAACAATTTAGTTTTAGACTGATCGTACCTATGGCAGCTATATGATATAGTGGTCCGATCTTAATAGGATTTTGCCTATATAGAGGAGCATAGTAAGACTAATAACTGCCAAGTTTGGTCAAGATATCTTATGGCAGCCATTTGATATAGTGGTCCGATCTTAATAGGATTTCGCATATATATGAGGAGCATAGTAAAACTAATATATGCCAAGTTTGGTCACGATATCTTGATACACAAACTTTTTTTTTCATACAACAACTTTATTTTCGACTGATCGGTCCTACGGCAGCTTTATTATATAGTGGTCCGATCTTAATGAACAACATTTTTTTTCATACAACAACTTTATTTTCGACTGATCGTTCCTACGTCAGCTTTATTATATAGTGGTCCGATCTTAATAGGATTTCGCATATATATGAGGAGCATAGTAAAACTAATATATGCCTAGTTTGGTCACGATATCTTGATACACAAACTTTTTTTTTCATACAAATACTTAATTTTCGACTGATCGTACCTACGGCAGCTTTATTATATAGTGGTCCGATCTTAATAGGATTTCGCATATATATGAGGAGCATAGTAAAACTAATAAACGCTGAGTTTGGTCAAGATATCTTGATAAACAAAGTTTTTTTTCGTACAACTTAGTTTTCGACCGCTCGTTCCTATGGCAGCTACATGCTATAGTGGTCCGATCTTAATAGGATTTCGCATATATATGAGGAGCAAAGTAAAAAATAATAACTGTTAAGTAGGATCAAGATATCTTGATAAACTACATTTTTTCATGCAACATCTTAATTTCGACCGCTCGTTCCTATGGCAGTTATATGATATAGTGGTCCGATCTTAATAGGATTTCGCATATATACGAGGAGCATAGTAAAACTTATAACTGCCAAGTATGGTCAAGATATCTTGATAAACAAAATTATTTTCATACAACAAAATAAACTAATAAACGCCGAGATCCGATAAAAGTCGTTCCATCGGCAGATTATATGATATAGTGGTCCGATCTTAAAAGGATTTTGCATATACAGAGAGCAGTAAATCTATAAATCAAGCGCCGAGATATCTTGATAAACAACGTTTTTTTCGTACAACAACTTAATTTTCGACCGATCGTTCCTACGGCAGCTATATGATATAGTGGTCCGATCTTAATAGGATTTCGCATATACATGAGAAGCATAGTAAAACTACTAAATACCAAGTTTGGTCAAGATATCTTGATAAACAACATTTTTTTCCATACACCAACTTAATTTTCGACCGCTCGTTCCAATGGCAGCTATATGATATAGTGGTCCGATCTTAATAGGATTTCGCATATATATGAGGAGCATAGTAAAACTTATAACTGCCAAGTATGGTCAAGATATCTTGATAAACAAAATTATTTTCATACAACAACTTAATTTTCGACCGCTCGTTCCTATGGCAGCTAAATGATATAGTGGTCCGATCTTAATAGGATTTCGCATATATATGAGGAGCATAGTAAAACTAATAACTGCCCAGTATGGTCAAGATATCTTGCTAAACAACATTTTTTTCTTATACAAGAACTTAATTTTCGACTGATCGTTCCTACGGCAGCTATATGATATAGTGGTCCGATCTTAATAGGTTTTGCATATATATGTAGGAGCATAGTAAAACTAATAAAGCCAAGTTTGGTCAAGATATCTTGATAAACAAACTTTTTTTCATACAACAACTTCGTTTTGACTGATCGTTCCTACGGTAGCTTTATTATATAGTGGTCCGATCTTAATAGGATTTTGCATATATATGAGGAGCATAGTAAAACTAATAAATGCCGAATTTGGGCAAGATATCTTGATAAACAAATTTTTTTCACAACAACTTAATTTTCGACTGATCGTTCCTATGGCAGCTTTATTATATAGTGGTCCGATCTTAATAGGATTTCGCATATATATGAGGAGCATAGTAAAACTAATAAATGCCAAGTTTGGGCAAGATATCTTGATAAACAAACTTTTTTCATACAACAACTTAATTTTCGACTGATCGTTCCTATGGCAGCTTTATTATATAGTGGTCCGATCTTAATAGGATTTTGCATATATATGAGGAGCATAGTAAAACTAATAAATGCCAAGTTTGGGCAATATATCTTGATAAACAACATTTTTTTCCATACAACAACTTAATTTTCGAACGCTCGTTCCTATGGCAGCTATATGATATAGTGGTCCGATCTTAATAGGATTTTGCGTATATATGAGGAGCATAGTAAAACTAATAAATGCCAAGTTTGGGCAATATATCGTGATAGACAAAATTTTGTTCAAACAATTTAGTTTTAGACTGATCGTACCTATGGCAGCTATATGATATAGTGGTCCGATCTTAATAGGAGTTTCCATATACATGAGGAGCATAGTAAAACTAATAACTGCCAAGTATGGTCACAATATCGTAATAAAAATAATTTGTTTGCATGCAACAACTTAATTTTTGACCGCTCGTTCCTATGGCAGCTATATGATATAGTGGTCCGATCTTAATAGGATTTTGCATATATATGAGGAGCATAGTAAAACTAATAAATGCCAAGTTTGGGCAATATATCGTGATAGACAAAATTTTGTTTAAACAATTTAGTTTTAGACTGATCGTACCTATGGCAGCTATATGATATAGTGGTCCGATCTTAATAGGATTTTGCCTATATATGAGGAGCATAGTAAAACTAATAACTGCCAAGTTTGGTCAAGATATCTTATGGCAGCCATATGATATAGTGGTCCGATCTTATTAGGATTTCGCATATATATGAGGAGCATAGTAAAACTAATATATGCCAAGTTTGGTCACGATATCTTGATACACAAACTTTTTTTTTCATACAACAACTTTATTTTCGACTGATCGTTCCTACGGCAGCTTTATTATATAGTGGTCCGATCTTAATAGGATTTCGCATATATATGAGGAGCATAGTAAAACTAAAAAATGCCGAGTTTGGTAGTTATCTTGATAGAAAAATTGTTTTTCATACAACAACTTAATTTTCGACCGCTCGTTCCTATGGAGATATTATATGGTGGTCAGATCTTAACAGGATTTCGCATAAATATGAGGAGCTTAGTAAAACTAATAACTGCCAGGTATGGTCAATATCATCTTGATGAACAAAATTTGTTTTCATACAACAATTTAATTTTCGACTGCTCGTTCCTAAGGCAGCTATATGACATAGTGGTCCGATCTTAATAGGATTTCGCATATATATGAGGAGCATAGTAAAACTAATATATGCCTAGTTTGGTCACGATATCTTGATACACAAACTTTTTTTTTCATACAAATACTTAATTTTCGACTGATCGTTCCTACGGCAGCTTTATTATATAGTGGTCCGATCTTAATAGGATTTCGCATATATATGAGGAGCATAGTAAAACTAAAAAATGCCGAGTTTGGTCAATATATCTTGATAGAAAAATTGTTTTTCATACAACAACTTAATTTTCGACCGCTCGTTCCTATGGAGATATTATATGGTGGTCAGATCTTAACAGGATTTCGCATATATATGAGGGCTTAGTAAAACTAATAACTGCCAGGTATGGTCAAGATCATCTTGATGAACAAAATTTGTTTTCATACAACAATTTAATTTTCGACTGCTCGTTCCTAAGGCAGCTATATGACATAGTGGTCCGATCTTAATAGGATTTCGCATATATATGAGGAGCATAGTAAAACTAATATATGCCTAGTTTGGTCACGATATCTTGATACACAAACTTTTTTCATACAAATACTTAATTTTCGACTGATCGTTCCTACGGCAGCTTTATTATATAGTGGTCCGATCTTAATAGGATTTCGCATATATAGAGGAGCATAGTAAAACTAATAAACGCCGAGTTTGGTCAAGATATCTTGATAAACAAAGTTTTATTTCGTATAACTTAGTTTTCGACCGCCCATTCCTATGGCGGCTACATGCTATAGTGGTCCGATCTTAATAGGATTTCGCATATATACGAGGAGCATAGTAAAACTAATAAACGCCGAGTTTGGTCAAAATATCCTGATAAACAACGTTTTTTTTCGTACAACAACTTAATTTTCGACCGATCGTTCCTACGGCAGCTATATGATATAGTGGTCCGATCTTATTAGGATTTTGCATATACATGAGGAGCATAGTAAATCTACTAAATACCAAGTTTGGTCAATATATCTTGATAAACAACAGTTTTTTCATGCAACAACTTAATTTTCGACCGTTCGTTCCAATGGCAGCTATATGATATAGTGGTGCGATCTTAATAGGATTTCGCATATATTGAGCAGCATAGTAAAACTTATAACTGCCAAGTATGGTCAAGATATCTTGATAAACAAAATTATTTTCATACAACAACTTAATTTTCGACCGCTTGTTCCTATGGCAGCTAAATGATATAGTGGTCCGATCTTAATAGGATTTCGCATATATATGAGGAGCATAGCAAAACTAATAACTGCCCAGTATGGTCAAGATATCTTGCTAAACAACATTTTTTTTCATACAAGAACTTAATTTTCGACATCTCGTTCCTATAGCAGCTATATGATATAGTGGTCCGATCTTATTAGGATACATTTATAGCATAGTAAAACTAATTAAAGCCAAGTTTGGTCACGATATCTTGATACACAAACTTTTTTTTTCAATCTTCGACTAATCGTTCCTACGGTAGCTTTATTATATAGTGGTCCGATCTTAATAGGATTTCGCATATATGTGAGGAGCATAGTAAAACTAATAAACGCCGAATTTGGTCAAGATATCTTGATAAACAAAGTTTTTTTCATACAACAACTTAGTTTTAGACTGATCGTTCCTATGGCAGCTTTATTATATAGTGGTGCGATCTTAATAGGATTTCGCATATATATGAGGAGCATAGTAAAACTAATAAATGCCAAGATTGGTCAAGATATCTTGATAAACAACATTTTTGTTCAAACAACTTAATTATCGACGTCCCGTTCCTATGGCGGCTATATGATATAGTGGTCCGATCTTAATAGGAGTTTCCATATACATGAGGAGCATAGTAAAACTAATGACTGCCAAGTTTGGTCACGATATCTTTAATAAAAATAATTTGTTTCCATGCAACAACTTCATTTTTGACCGCTCGTTCCTATGGCAGCTATATGATATAGTGGTCCGATCTTAATAGGATTTTGCATATATATGAGGAGCATAGTAAAACTAATAAATGCCAAGTTTGGGCAATATATCGTGATAATTTTTGTTTAAACAACTTAATTAACGACCGCCGTCCTATGGCGCATAGTATAATTGATTGATCTTATTTCCTATATTGAGGAGCATAGTAAAACTACTAAATACCAAGTTTGGTCAATATATCTTGATAAAAACAATTTTTTTTCATGCAACAACTTAATTTCGACCGCTCGTTCCTACGGCAACTTTATTATATAATGGTCCGATCTTAATAGGATTTGAATATATATGAGGAGCATAGTAAAACTAATAAATGCCAAGTTTGGGCAATATATCGTGATAAACAAAATTTTTGTTCAAGCAACAACTTAATTTTCGACCGCTCGTTCCTATGGCAGCTTTATTATATAGTGGTCCGATCTTAATAGGATTTCGCATATATATGAAGGAACATAGTAAAACTAATAACTGCCAAGTATGGTCAAGATATCTTGATAAAGAACATTTTTTCCCATACAACAGACTTAATTTTCGACAGCTCGTTCCTATGGCAGCTATATCGATATAGTGGTCCGATCTAGTGATTTTGCATATATATGAGGAGCATGGTAAAACTAATAAATGCCAAGTTTGGTCACGATATCGTGATAAACAACATTTTTGTTCATACAACAACTTAATTATCGACCGCCCGTTCCTATGGCAGCTATATGATATAGTGGTCCGGTCTTAATAGGATTTTCATATACATGAGGAGCATAGTAAAACTAATAACTGCAAGTATGGTCAAAATATCGTGATAAAAATAATTTGGTTTGCATGCAACAACTTAATTTTTGACTCCCTCGTTCCTATGGCAGCTATATGATATAGTGGTCCGATCTTAATAGGATTTTGCGTATATATGAGAAACATAGTAAAACTAATAAATGCCAAGTTTGGGCAATATATCGTGAGTAGACAAAATTTTGTTCAAACAACTTAGTTTCCAGACCCGATCGTACCTATGGCGGCTATATGATATAGTGGTCCGATCTTAATAGGATTTTGCCTATATATGAGGAGCATAGTAAAACTAATAACTGCCAAGTTTGGTCAAGATATCTTCCTTTTTTTCAGCAAAAACAATTTCGCCGCTCGCTCCCCTCTGGCAGCCCTATGATATAGTGGTCCGATCTTAATAGGATTTCGCATATATATGAGGAGCATAGTAAAACTAATATATGCCAAGTTTGGTCACGATATCTTGATACACAAACTTTTTTTCATACAAGCAACTTTTATTTTCGACTGATCGTTCCTACGGCAGCTTTATTATATAGTGGTCCGATCATCCAATAGTTTCGCATATATATGAGGAGCATAGGTAAAACTAAAAAAATGCCGAGTTTGGTCAATATATCGTGATAGAAAAATTGTTTTCATACAACAACTTAATTTTCGACCGCTCGTTCCTATGGAGATATTATATGGTGGTCAGGATCTTAACCAGGATTTCATATATATGAGGAGCTTAGTAAAACTAATAACTGCCAGGTATGGTCAAGATCATCTTGATGAACAAAATTTGTTTTCATACAACAATTTAATTTTCGACTGCTCGTTCCTAAGGCGGCTATATGACATAGTGGTCCGATCTTAATAGGATTTCGCATATATATGTTAGGAAAACATAGTAAAACCTTTAAACCATAAACACAAGTTTGGGCAATATATCTTGATAGACAAAATTTTGTTCGTACAACAACTTAATTTTCGACCGATCGTTCCTACGGCAGCTATATGATATAGTCTTCCGATCTTAATAGAATTTTGCCTATATATGAGGAGCATAGTAAAAATAATAACTGCCAAGTTTGGTCAAGATATCTTGATGGGTAAAATTTTTTTCATACAACTTGTTTTTGACCACTTGTTCCTAATAGTTTTATGATATAGCGGTCCGATCTTAATAGGATTTCGTATATATATGAGGAGCAAAGTAAAAATAATAACTGCCAAGTAGGGTCAAGATATGCTGATAAACAACATTATTTCCATGCAACAACTTAATTTTCGACCGCTCGTTCCTACGCCAGTTTTATGATATAGTGGTCCGATCTTAATAGGATTGCGCATATATACATGAGGAGCATAAGCAAAACTAAAAAATACCGAGTTTGGTCACGATATCTCTGATAAACAACGTTTTGTTTCATACAACAACTCAATTTTCGACCGATCGTTCCTACGGCAGCTATATGATGTAGTGATCGATCTTAATAGGATGGTTGCATATACATTTGATGAGCATAGTAAAACTAATTAACTCCAAGTTTGGTCACGATATCTTGATAGACAAATTTTTTTTCAAAAATCTTCGACCGATCGTTCCTACGGTAGCTATATGATATAGTGGTCCGATCTTAATAAGATTTCGCAAATATAGAGGAACATAGTAAAACTAATAACTGCCACATTTGGTCAAGATATCTTAATAAACAAAATTAATTTCAGACAACAACTTAATTTTCGACCGGTTCGTTCCTATGGCGGCTAAATGATATAGTGGTCCGATCTTAATAGGATTTAGGAGATATGGGGAGCATAGTAAAACTAATAAATTCCAAGTTTGGTCAAGATATCTTGATAAACAACATT
>JAEIGF010000622.1:90000-138939 GCA_018903485.1 Drosophila littoralis | reverse complement strand
TCAACGGAAGGCACGCCGTATGCATAGCAGCCCTAGCGGGCCGGAGCCTCGCGCCAACTCCACTACCCAAACGCTCTATCGGGCCGTGGCCTCGTACCACTACTCTATCGAAACACCAACCGGTAATGCCCACCCCGGGGCCACAATCTCGTACCACATGCTCCTGATCGAGGTTAGGTTGAACACCGGTTAATTCCGATGTTAAGGTAAGCCAGGTTACCAGAAAACAAAGAATTATCCGGTTTCTTCTCGATAATTATAACATATGTACTTTATTCACTCCTCGCTTATTGCTACTTTATAGTACCTCACGAGCTAAACCCTGCCGCACTGTTTTCTGCAAGACGAACGGAAAAGTCGGGGCAAGCCAACACAGGGGCAGTCGTCAAGCTATCCTGCAATTGACGCAATGCCTCCTCCTGTTCTTGCTCCCATGCCCATTTCCGCCCCTTCCTTAAGAGCGCTGTGAGTGGCTGTACTTGCGTCGCGAAGTTAGGGACGAAGCGCCTGTACCATGACGCCAATCCGAGACACTGCCGCTGTTCCTTGCAATTTGCCGGGGCCCTCAGGCTACGTATCGCCTCCACTTTCTCCGGATCAGTACGTATTCTTTCCCCGCAAATCACATGTCCTAGGTAGACTAACCTCTCCCGAAAGAAGCTGCATTTTTTCCTATTTAACCTGAGATTGGCCGCCCTTAGCCGGAATACCTCCCTCAAATTCTCTACATGCTGTCCTTTCGTTGCTCCTATTACCACGATGTCGTCTAGGTAGGCGAACGCATGGGGCTCCATTTCCGGTCCTATTACTGTATCCAATGCTCGCTGAAAGGTCGCACACGCCGAGTGTAGACCAAATGGCATCACCCGCCATTGGAAAAGACCTCTTCCAGGGACTGTGAACGCCGTACACTCCCATCTATCGGCTGCCATTGGTATCTGCCAGTACCCGTGCTTCAAATCCAGATTGGAGATGAACCGGGCGTGACGCAACCGCTCCAGGATGTGGTTAATACGAGGCACCGGATAAGCGTCCGGAATGGAATGCGCGTTGAGTTGTCGGTAGTCAATACACATACGCCACTCGCCAGTCTTCCTTTTGACTAAGACGATCAGGGCGGTGTGCGGACTACGCGACGGCTCGATGGCATCTGCCTTTGCAGCCCTACGCGCCGCCTCTTGGGTTCTTCAGGCTCTCGATTTGAGCCGGACTTTACTTCCCTTTTCCTGACCTTTTCCATCTGGTGCCGAGCAGGTGCTCCCTTTTCATGACTCGGGAGGCCTTCCTCCGGCTCCCTCTGTAGCCGAGCAGGTGCTCCCCTTTCATGACTCGGGAGGCCTTTCTCCGACTCTCTCTGTAGCCGAGCAGGTGTTCCCCTTTCATGACCTGGGAGGCCTTTCTCCGACTCCTCGCTCGTTCCTGGCCCCACGCCCGGTGTCGTCACTGTTTCTAGGACCAGTTCTGCCTCGCCGCAGCGTATTGTAGTGCCCATTTCACCCAAGAAATCCATACCCAGGATTACGTGGTCCAACATTGAGGGCATGATGAGCATCGTCATGCTGATCGTTTTTTTCCCTAAGCTGACGTCTACTCTCAAGGCTTTCTCCACCTCTATGGTGGACCCATCCGCCAGGCGGATGCGTGCCTGTATTTCCTCCGCTCTTCCCCGAATCGTCCACTTGCGTACGCAGTCTTCACTCATGAAGCTACGAGTTGCTGCAGTATCGATCGTGGCAGGCATCGTTCGTCCGCCAATCTCTACCGTAGCGACGATCCGGCCACCGTCCACCTTCAGCGGGTGTCCTACTACTGCGTTCCGGGTGTATCGGCGCCGACCCGATCCTGGTCCGGGCGACGCCGTTGCCCGATTCCCGCCTCCGCGCGGCGGCAACACTCTTGACTACTTCGGTCCCGGCTTCCACATACCCAACAAAATAAGGCGGGGGCGTTGGGACATTCCCTGGCGAAGTGCCTCTCCTGTGCGCACATACGACACGCGCGTCGCGGATCATATCCGTTCCCGGCCTCCTGGCTCATCATCCGATGGGCCACCTCTGCGTGAGTTGCAGCGGGTGGGGCGGAGACCCTGTTGTCCACAACGGTCGTTCCGGATCCGCTGGGAGCAGACCGGAACGGATTGAGATGTCCCCCCGGGGACTGTGCCGACCTCGCCCATTCTGCACTATTCGAACTCGAAACACCCGGGGCTACGGGTTGGCTGCCTGAGTACTCCGCCCTCTGCCTCACGACGGTCTCGTATTCTACGGCCAGTTGAGTTAGCTGGGATAGGGTAGAGAAGTCTTGCCGTCGCACATAAAGCCTGTATTCCGGAGCGGCGTTCTCGTAGATCCGGTGCAGCTCTTGTGCCGGCTCGTATCTAGCGTGATGCATAAGAGCCCTCAGCTCTATTCTTTGAACTCTTCGCCTACGCGCTGCCTCCGGGATCGGATCTCGTCCTCAAGCCTCTCGAAGTAACGAGGGGGTAAGAAAAACTCCAGGAAACCCCTCCTAAACACGGCCCACGGCACATCCCTTAGCCCACTGCTCAGAAACCAACGAGCAGCCCTATCGCAGAACACTTCGCTCATTGCTCTGGGCGCGCTCCTCGAGGTCCTTTAAGAACCCAAGGGGGTCGGAGCGGCCATCATACCTCATACCCCACTTCCGAACTTGCTCCGGGACATTGGTAAGTGGCCTCGCCTCTGGGTGATGGTATGGTCTAGTGTGGTAGGCAGTTGCTCGGCGTTCTTCATTCCCTCCGAGAGCAGGAACCGCCTCCACGCCCGAGACGGACAAGCTCGGGGTGGGCGCCTGCAAACGCCCGTACAGTTGGGAGCTCCTGAGGTCAGGCTCCGACTTTTGACGTAGGTGGACAGCCGCTTACGTAGCTCCTCCACGCGCCCCTCTTTTTCCAGCCCAAACTCCTGGGCGATCGCCACTAACTCCTCTTTGCGTCGCTGGTGAATCCAACGGACGCCTACCCCCGGGTTTTGGCACTCACCTGCCCCCATCCCTTATTATATACCTTCTTGGTAGCCGACGTCGCTGTTTCCCTCTTTTCCTGTTTTAGAGGTTCCGTCGGTCCCTTTATTATTTCTCTTCCTTTTTTGATCAGTTGGTGTCGTTGCCACTTTTACGCCGATCTTACTCAGCCACTTTTATTCCTTTTAGTTTTCTCTTTATTTTGCCTTTATATCTTCCACCAAACAAAAATACAAAAAATCAAAAAAATTTTTTTCTTTTCTTTTGTTTATAAAAAAAACTCAACAAAAGGTAATTAAATTTTCCTCTTCACTTTTTCACTTTTAGGCAGTTCCTTACTTGGTCGCTGCCTTCGCCTTTATTGGGTACCTTGGTTTATTCTTGTGTACTTAACTATTTGTTTTATTTCTTTTATTTATTATACCCTTGCAGAGGGTATTATAATTTTGTCGTGAAATGTGTAACGCATAGAAGGAGACATCTCCGACCCCATAAAGTATATATATTCTTGATCAGCATCAACAGCCGAGTCGATATAGCCATGTCCGTCTGTCCGTCTGTCCGTCTGTCTGTTTCTATGCGAACTAGTCCCTCAGTTTTAAAGCTATCTTAATGAAACTTTGCAGAAGTCCCTGTTTCTGTTGCACGCAGCACATATGTCAAAACCAGCTGGATCGGACCACTATATCATATAGCTGCCATAGGAACGATCGGTCGAAAATTAAGTTTTTGTATGAAAAAACCTTTTGTTTATCAAGATATCTTGACCAAACTCGACATTTATTAGTTTTACTATGCTCCTCATATATATGCAAAATTTTATTAAGATCGGACCACTATATCATATAGCCGCCATAGGAACGATCGGTCGAAAATTAAGTTTTTGTATGAAAAAACATTTTGTTTGTCAAGATATCTTGACCAAACTCGGCATTTATTAGTTTTACTAAGCTCCTCATAAATATGCAAAATCCTATTAAGATCGGACCACTATATCATATAGCTGCCATAGGAACGATCGGTCGAAAATTAAGTTTTTGTATGAAAAAACCTTTTGTTTATCAAGATATCTTGACCAAACTCGATATTTATTAGTTTTACTATGCTCCTCATATATATGCAAAATTCTATTAAGATCGGACCACTATATCATATAGCCGCCATAGGAACGATCGGTCGAAAATTAAGTTTTGTATGAAAAAACATTTTGTTTGTCAAGATATCTTGACCAAACTCGGCATTTATTAGTTTTACTAAGCTCCTCATATATATGCAAAACTCCTATTAAGATCGGACCACTATATCATATAGCCGCCATAGGAACGATCGGTCGAAAATTAAGTTTTTGTATGAAAAAACCTTTTTGTTTATCAAGATATCTTGACCAAACTCGACATTTATTAGTTTTACTATGCTCCTCATATATATGCAAAATTCTATTAAGATCGGACCACTATATCATATAGCCGCCATAGGAACGATCGGTCGAAAATTAGGTTTTTGTATGAAAAAACATTTTGTTTATCAAGATATCTTGACCAAACTCGAGATTTATTAGTTTTACTATGCTCCTCATATATATGCAAAATTCTATTAAGATCGGACCACTATATCATATAGCCGCCATAGGAACGATCGGTCGAAAATTAAGTTTTTGTATGAAAAAACATTTTGTTTGTCAAGATATCTTGACCAAACTCGGCATTTATTAGTTTTACTAACCTCCTCATATATATGCAAAATCCTATTAAGATCGGACCACTATATCATATAGCTGCCATAGGAACGATCGGTCGAAAATTAGGTTTTTGTATGAAAAAACCTTTTGTTTATCAAGATATCTTGACCAAACTCGACATTTATTAGTTTTACTATGCTCCTCATATATATGCAAAATTCTATTAAGATCGGACCACTATGTCATATAGCCGCTATAGGAACGATCGGTCGAAAATTAAGTTTTTGTATGAAAAAACATTTTGTTTGTCAAGATATCTTGACCAAACTCGGCATTTATTAGTTTTACTAAGCTCCTCATATATATGCAAAATCCTATTAAGATCGGACCACTATATCATATAGCTGCCATAGGAACGATCGATCGAAAATTAAGTTTTTGTATGAAAAAACATTTTGTTTTTCAAGATATCTTAACCAAACTCGGCATTTATTAGTTTTACTATGCTCCTCATATATATGCAAAATCCTATTAAGATCGGACCACTATATCATATTATTAAGTTTTTGTATGGAGAATTTTTTGTTTTTCATGATTTTGCGATTAAACACGGCATTTAAAGATTTCACTATGCTTCCTTCATTTTTGCTAAATCTTATTTACATCGGTTTTTGATTAAAAAGCCTTTTTTTGTTTATCAATATACCTTGACCAAACTCGGCCTTAACCATTTTCTCGGCATTAAAAGGTTGGGTCTGCAGGTATTAGATCTTCGGCATGCCGAAGATAGCCCTTCTTTCTCGTTTTTGTTTAATTAATTTTATTTATACAAAATTTTATTTTAATACACTTATTTTTATTTATCTTTAGCCACTGCACGAAATAAAAAAAAAAGTAATTCTCTCGACGTTCTTGACACTTTAACCCGCGTTCGTTTGATTCGTTTGGCGCTTGTTCTGTTCTTATTGTTCACTTCGTTCGCATTCAATCTTAAAATGCGACCATCCTCACTGGCCCCGACAACTGTACTGACGAATTCAACTTTTCACGCAATGGGCAAGGTAAAATTAATATAATTGCAGTTTATGTTCATGATCATTTACTTGCCAGCTTAAATAAAGACGAATTTTTGAAAATCAAAGCGTCCATTGCCAGTGAATTTGACGTTGTTGATGGCGGCCAGCTCAATCATTTCTTAGGCATAGAAATTGAGCGCGAAGGGGAGACTGGAGACATAAGCATCGGCCATAAGCAGTATGTGGAGCAAATGCTACATACCTGGGGCATGTCAACGTGTAGGCTTGTAGCTACACCACTGGATGAAGGTCACCAAGTCAAGTGTGATGATATCAACTGCAAGATGGTTAATGAAAAAAGCTTTCAATCATTGATAGGCTCATTGATGTATTTCGCCATAACAACCTGGCCGGACATACTACATTCGGTAGCGAAACTGGCACAACGAAATGCCAGCCCTCACAAGGAGCATGAAGTTGCAGCGAAGCGTGTGCTAAGGTATCTAAAAGGCACGGCTAATATGAAACTTCACTATCAGGACACTGGGAAGAAGATCTATGGATACGTCGACGCAGACTGGGCGAACGATGCTGCAGATCGTAAATCATATAAAGGATATGTCTTTATTGGTGCAGGCAGCGCGATTTTATGGGAATCGAAGAAACAAAGTCTGGTGGCGTTAAGCAGTACTGAAGCCGAATATATTGCCTTATCTACCGCAGCAAGGGAAGCAACATATCTTATTTACATCGGTTTTTGATTAAAAGCCTTTTTTATACCCCTGCCGAGGGTATTATAATTTTGTCGTGAAATGTGTAACGCAAAGAAGGAGCCATCTCCGACCCCATAAAGTATATATATTCTTGATCAGCATCAACAGCCGAGTCGATATAGCCATGTCCGTCTGTCCGTCTGTCTGTTTCTATGCGAACTAGTCTCTCAGTTTTAAAGCTATCTTAATGAAACTTTGCAGAAGTCCCTTTTTCTGTTGCACGCAGCACATATGTCAAAACCAGCTGGATCGGCTGCCATAGAAAATTAAGTTTTTGTATGAAAAAAACTCGGCATTTATTAGTTTTACTATGCTCTTCATATATATGCAAAATCCTATTAAGATCGGACCACTATATCATATAGCTGCCATAGGAACGATCGGTCGAAAATTAAGTGTTTGTATGAAAACACATTGTGAGGCGGCTATTATGATCAGCCCCCCCACAGTTTTGAACTCACGGCAAGGAGCCGTCGTTCGCATCGCCAAGGTAATGGAAAGGAGCTATTGGCCGTATTGGATAATATCGTATAATTTTTATAGTTTATAAGCATTAAATGTAGTAGTGTAAGATAGTAGAATTGTAAGAGGCAAGAAGCCGCCGATAGTATAATCAAGTAAAAAGGCAAGGAGCCGTTAACCGCATAGTCTGCGTATTATTAGGATAAGTGCGTAGTTATGGGCAAGTAGCCAGTCATTCATTTGAATTTAACCGCCGGCCGCCGCTGCAACCGTGCGCTGCTGATCGGTTGCTCAACACTGCCTTCGAGAGCGCAGCTTCAATTCGGCGGCGAAGAGCGAAAGCTCCGAGGCAAAGTTGCGAAAGCTCGCGGCGAAGTCGAGCTACCGAGGCAAGCGCATGGCTCGCTAGCGAGCGAGCCGGCACTTTGGAAATACCGATCATGGTGAGTAGACGTGCCAAAAAAAAGGAGTGCGAGCGAATAACGTGCAGTGCATAGCGGAGCGCTAGGGCTCCAAGACAGTGCGGCAGGGCCTTAGACTAGGAAGTGCGTTAGGGTAGAATAGGATAAAAGTTATGAATAAAGTGAATAAAAACCTCAGTAATTAACTTAAATGCAGATCTTTGTAATCTCGGTCGGATACCTTTGCGCTAAACATCGGAGTTAGCCGATGTTCACCCTAACCTAGGGGGGGAACAGTGTAGCTGGTGCGTGGCCAAGACTCCCGGTAGTGTAGTTGGTGCGTGGCTAAGGCCCGACAGTGTAGTTGGTGCGTGGCTACGGCCCGATAGTGTAGTTGGTGCGTGGCTAAGGCCCGACAGTGTAGGTGGTGCGTGGCTAAGGCCCGACAGTGTAGTTGGTGCGTGGCTACGGCCCGATAGTGTAGTTGGTGCGTGGCCAAAGCCCGATAGCGGGGTGGTACGAGGCTCCGGCCCGCTAGAAGAGGTAGCACGAGGCTGCGGCCTGGTATGGTAGGTGGTACAGTGGTAGTGCGAGGTATATTTGTCGAAACCCCCTTTAGCCCTCCGTCCCAGCGAATTTATAAATATCTTGTGAATCGCTGGACCTGGTAAGACTGAGATTCATACCCCGGCCAGTAGCTACTTTACAAGTGCCGCCCGAGCAGGGACCTAGAGGCGTTTAGGGGCCTGGCATAGTTGCGGATTAAAGCCCCGCAAGTATGCCCAAATAGGTGTTTCCAAAAAAAAAAAAAAAAATTTTTGCGTACAGGGTATTTTGAGTCGAGCATACCTTGAAGTGTATATACCCCTGTAGAGAGCAAGGGAAAAGAAGACATAGTAGGCGGGTAAAATGCGAGTCTAGGGTATAAAGTAGTCGTGTATACCCCGACAAGTGCATTTCATACCCTATGTTGGGCGACTAGATGAACCCCTGCAAAATTTAGGCAACCAGAAATGTGCACAGAAGTGAAGCTCAGCAACAAAAAAAAAAGGGAGAGATAACGGCCGGCCGAAAAGTACAGCGCGCGCGCGCCAGACGGGCGACATCGAGACCATGCTTGCACACGTGTGCACAAACGCGCGCCGCAGTCGACGTCGGCGTCGAAGGGCCGTTAAGGCGTCGCGGCTGTACAGTGGGACGAATTCAGTTCACGCGCGGTGAAAACTGAATTCGTCAGTACAGTCGGCGAAGGCGATGACGACGGGTGTGCAGTGAAAGTAATAAATAACAATAATAAAATAATATAAAATCAGCAGAAAAAATATTTAAAAAAAAAAAAAAAAAAAAAAAAAATTAAATAAATAAAAATATAATAATGAAAACAAATAAATTAAATTAAAATAAAAGAATAATGAACAAAGACTAAGCAACAAGGAAAAAAATTTATAAGAACATCAAGTGAATTAATTTTTTTATATTTTTTTTGTTTTGCGAGTGGAATGCAGTGGATGTATAAGAGAAATAATAAGGACAGATACTTGAGAAAAGTAAAATAATAAGAAGCAAAGGCAAAAACGGACAAAACTAAAGTGAACAATGGTCGAAAGTCTAAAAGAGCTCTAAGTGTTTATTTTTATTTTTTAGGTTCGAGATTTGTGAAGTAGACGTAAAAATAAAGAAAAAAAAAGGAGAGAAAAGACCAAAGGGACAGCAAAAGGAAAAAAAACAAGAGAGACAAAGACCAAAGTGAACGAAATAAACCTACGGAACGAGAGTTGCCCAGACACCAAACCCAAAACTCGAGCGAGGGTCCACAAGAGTTGTAGTTGAGCCCAGAGTGAGTAGCAAAAACTCAGGATGGAGACAGGTGAGTGCCAAAATCCGGGTGTAGGCGTGCGCTGGATCCACCAGCGCCGCAAAGAAGAACTGGTGGCGATCGCCCATGAGTTCAGGCTGGAAAAGGAGGGGCGCGTGGAAGAGCTGCGTAAGCGGCTATCCACTTTTGGGCAGGGAGGCGGCCATACACCCGCGATTTGGGCTCGGCTTGCCGAGTTAGGAGTCTCAGACCGCCAAAACATTAGAGCCGTCTCCCTGGGGCACTCTACCCGACGTTGGCGGACGGCCGCGCCAAAAATCGGAACCAGACCTAAGGAGTTCGCAGCTGTACGAGCGGCTGCAGGTTCCGATCCCTAGTTTAGCCGTCTCGGGTGCAGGGGAAAGTCGCGAGATTTGGAGCAGCGGAACTCGCCGGACGACGGCGGTCGACGTGGAGCTAGGGCGAATCCCTTACGACTCGAATAGTGGCCCTTACATTCCCCGGGCATATTCTCAGTCGGAGGCCAGGCCTCTCGCAAACGTTCCGGAACAAGTCCGAAAGTGGGGCATGAGGTACGATGGCCGTTCCGACCCCCTTGGGGTACTGGAGGACCTAGAGGAGCGCGCCATTACGTACGGAATTGTCCTCGATCGACTACCTCGGGCCATGAGCGAGATATTCTGTGACCGTGCTGCTCGTTGGTTTCTGAGCAGCGGACTAAGGGATGTGCTGTGGGCCGTATTTAGGAGGGGTTTCCTGGAGTTTTTCTTACCCCCTCGTTACTTCGAGAGACTTGAGGACGAGATCCGATCCCGGAGGCAGCGCGTAGGCGAAGAGTTTAAGGAATATTTGATAGAACTGAGGGCTCTTATGTATCACGCTAGATACGAGCCGGCACAAGAGCTGCACCGAATCTACGAGAACGCCGCTCCGGAATACAGGCTTAATGTGCGACGTCAAGACTTCTCTACCCTTTCACAGCTAACTCAACTAGCCGTAGAATACGAGACCGTCGTGAGGCAGAGAGCGGAGTACTCAGGCAGCCAACCCGTAGCCCCGGGAGTCTCGAGTTCACGTAGCGCGGAGTGGGAAAGGACGGTACAGCCCCCGGGGGGACACCTTAACCCATTCCGGTCTACTCCTACTGGAGCCGGAGCAAGCGTTGTGGATAGACGAGTCTCCACCCGCCGGCAACGGCCCCTGCGGAAGTGGCCCACCAGATGATGAGCCAAGAGGCCGGGAACGGATATGATCCGCGACGCGCGTGTCGTAGGTGCGCACAGGAGGGGCACTTCGCCAGGGGCCGTTGCCGGCGGGGTGGAGACTCGTCTATCCACAACGCTTGCTCCGTCTGTCCCAACGCCTCCGTCTTATTTTGTTGGATATGTGGAAGCCGAGGCCGAAGTAGTCAGGCGTGTTGCCGCCGCGCGGAGGCGGGAAACGGGCAACGGCGTCGCCCGAACCAGGATCGGGGCGGCGCCGATACACACGGAAGGCAGTAGTAGGACACCCGTTAAGGGTAGACGGTGGCCGGATCGTCGCTACGGTAGAGATTGGCGGACGAATACGCTGCGGCGAGGCAGAACTGGTCCTAGAAGCAGTGACGATACCGGGCGCGGGGTCAGGAACGAGCGAGGAGCCGGAGGAAGGCCTCCCAGGTCATGAAAAGGGAGCACCTGCTCGGCAGCAGAGGAGAGAGAAGTCGGCAGGAGGCCTCGCGCGTCAGCAAACGGGAGTGCCGGCTCGGCAACTGTCGGAAAAGGAGAAGAAGAAGGAAGTAAAAGATGAGTCTCATTCGGGGTTGGGCCGAGAGCTTGAGGAGCCCAAAAGGCGGCGCGTAGACCTGCAAAGGCAGATCTACGCTGGTCATGCAGGCGGCACGGTGGAAGCGTGCCAAAGAACGGAGGGATTAGGAGCAATGGCTCCAATCCGCACGGGCACAGGGAATCAGGAGCGGCTGCCAGAGTCGAGCGATCAGGGAGCTCTATTTGGAGTCGGAGTGGTACCTGGAGGAGGCGAGCCGCAGGGCAAGCCCGGCGTAGAAGAGGCAGAGTGGCCAGCGGACTTGGATCCGGAGCTTAAGAAGTTCCTGGAGTCGGAACTGACACTCTTCGAGGGGCTGCAGGGAGTCTCGCACATCGCGGAGCACAGGATCAGGCTTAAGGATGATAAGCCATTAAAACAGAGATATTACCCGAAGAACCCGGCCATGCAAAGGGTGATTGATGAACAGGTGGACAAGCTGATGCCGGCGGGTGCCATCGAGCCGTCGCGTAGTCCACACAGCGCCCCAATCGTCCTACTCAAGAAGAAGACTGGCGAGTGGCGCATGTGTATCGACTATCGACAACTCAACGCGCATTCCATCCCAGATGCTTCTCCTGTTCCCAGGATCAATCACATCCTTGAGCGGTTGCGTCACGCCCGGTTCATCTCCACTCTGGATTTGAAGCACGGGTACTGGCAGATACCGATGGCAGCCGATAGTCGGGAATGTACGGCGTTCACGGTCCCCGGGAGAGGTCTTTTCCAGTGGCGGGTGCTTTAGACACGGTCATAGGACCGGAAATGGAGCCTCATGCGTTCGCCTACCTAGACGACATCGTGGTAATAGGAGCAACGAAGGAGCAACATGTAGAGAACTTGAGAGAGGTGTTCCGCCGGTTAAGGGCGGCTAATCTCAGGCTGAATAGGAAGAAGTGCAGTTTCTTCCGGGAGCGGTTGGTCTACCTAGGACACGTAATTTGTGGGGAAGGAATACGTACTGATCCGGAGAAAGTGGAGGCGATACGTAACCTGAGGGCCCCGACAAATTGCAAAGAACTGCGGCAGTGTCTCGGGATGGCGTCATGGTACAGGCGCTTCGTCCCTAACTTCGCATCACAAGTACAGCCACTCACAGCGCTCTTAAGGAAGGGGCGGAAATGGGCATGGGAGCGAGAACAGGAGGAGGCATTGGGTCAATTGTAGGATAGCTTGACAACTGCCCCTGTGTTGGCTTACCCCGACTTTTCCGCCAAGTTCGTCTTGCAGACTGACGCGAGTGAGTATGGCCTCGGCGCAGTGCTGACACAGACGATTGATGGACGCATGCTGACGAGGCAGGTGGCGGAGCCGATGGCAATACTTTGTGCGGATTTCGTCGGGCCTCTTCCACGGTCGAAACGTGGCAACACCATGTTACTGGTGTTCCACGATGCTTTCTCGAAATGGGTGGAGCTGGTCCCGCTCAGGAGAGCCACGGCAGCACACCTGCAAACAGCGTTCCGGGAGAGGATTTTGAGCCGATTCGGGGTGCCCAAAAGGTTCGTGTGCGACAACGGGGTACAATTCACCAGCCGGAGTGTCAAGGCTTTTCTGGAGTCCTTGGGTGTAGAGGTCCAGTATACCGCCCCTTACTGCCCGCAAGAAAATCCTACCGAGAGGACCAACAGAACCGCGAAGACCATGATAGCGCAATATATCGAAGGCCACCAGAGTTCGTGGGACGAACTCCTGCCCGAGATATCGCTGGCGGTCAATACAAGCGTGTCGGATTCGACCGGATTCAGTCCCGCTTTCCTGATGCAGGGAAGGGAGCCGCGGTTGCCGGCCGCTTTATATGATCAGGTGACTCCGGGGTCCGCAACTAGTGCGTTCGACCCTAGGACAAAGGCGGATAGGTTAAAAGAAATCTTTTATGTCGTTCACAGCAATCTCCAGCGTGCATCAAAGGACCAGGGCAGACACTATAACTTGAGGAGACGAGAGTGGCGGCCTTCGTTGGACTCGATGGTCCTGTTAAGACAGCACCAGCTATCCAACGCCGCCGAGGGTTTCGCAGCGAAATTGGCACCCAAGTTCGATGGCCCCTATCATCAAGTTCGTGTCACCTAACATTGTGCGCCTAATGAGGCCAGGTGAACGGAAAAGGAGGGTGGCCAATATCTCGCAGCTGAAGCCGTTTTACCGAGAGACGACGGAGGACGAAGGGGAAGACCCCGGGAACATGGGTGCCCACGAGCAGGCGGAGAGTGCGAGCGACACCCGTCGCCCAGCTTAGCCATTGTACTAAATTTAGTTTATAAGTCACAAGTGAATAGCGTAATCAGAATAGGCTTAGTATAATGTGAGCTGCACTGTTAAGGCAGGGAATAACATAAACAACGAATAAGTAATAAGCTAGTCGAGGAAGTCGTCACCATGAATACCGCCGGGGAAGCGACGGTATCGTCGTCGAAGTAAGGGGGGGGTGTGAGGCGGCTATTATGATCAGCCCCCCCACAGTTTTGAACTCACGGCAAGGAGCCGTCGTTCGCATCGCCAAGGTAATGGAAAGGAGCTATTGGCCGTTTTGGATAATATCGTATAATTTTTATAGTTTATAAGCATTAAATGTAGTAGTGTAAGATAGTAGAATTGTAAGAGGCAAGAAGCCGCCGATAGTATAATCAAGTAAAAGGCAAGGAGCCGTTAACCGCATAGTCTGCGTATTATTAGGATAAGTGCGTAGTTATGGGCAAGTAGCCAGTCATTCATTTGAATTTAACCGCCGGCCGCCGCTGCAACCGTGCGCTGCTGATCGGCTGCTCAACACTGCCTTCGAGAGCGCAGCTTCAATTCGGCGGCGAAGAGCGAAAGCTCCGAGGCAAAGTTGCGAAAGCTCGCGGCGAAGTCGAGCTACCGAGGCAAGCGCATGGCTCGCTAGCGAGCGAGCCGGCACTTTGGAAATACCGATCATGGTGAGTAGACGTGCCAAAAAAAAGGAGTGCGAGCGAATAACGTGCAGTGCATAGCGGAGCGCTAGGGCTCCAAGACAGTGCGGCAGGGCCTTAGACTAGGAAGTGCGTTAGGGTAGAATAGGATAAAAGTTATGAATAAAGTGAATAAAAACCTCAGTAATTAACTTAAATGCAGATCTTTGTAATCTCGGTCGGATACCTTTGCGCTAAACATCGGAGTTAGCCGATGTTCACCCTAACCTAGGGGGGGAACAGTGTAGCTGGTGCGTGGCCAAGACTCCCGACAGTGTAGTTGGTGCGTGGCTACGGCCCGCCAGTGTAGTTGGTGCGTGGCTACGGCCCGCCAGTGTAGTTGGTGCGTGGCTAAGGCCCGACAGTGTAGGTGGTGCGTGGCTAAGGCCCGACAGTGTAGTTGGTGCGTGGCTAAAGCCCGATAGCGGGGTGGTACGAGGCTCCGGCCCGCTAGAAGAGGTAGCACGAGGCTGCGGCCTGGTATGGTAGGTGGTACAGTGGTAGTGCGAGGTATATTTGTGTCGAAACACCTCCCCCCCTTTAGCCCACCGTCCCAGCGAATTTATAAATATCTTGTGAATCGCTGGACCTGGTAAGACTGAGATTCATACCCCGGCCAGTAGCTACTTTACAACATTTTGTTTTTCAAGATATCTTGACCAAACTCGGCATTTATTAGTTTTACTAAGCTCCCCATATATATGCAAAATCCTATTAAGATCGGACCACTATCATATAGCTGCCATAGGAACGATCGGTCGAAAATTAAGTTTTTGTATGAAAAAACATTTTGTTTTTCAAGATATCTTGACCAAAACATCCTATTTATTAGTTTTACTATGCTCCTCATATATATGCAAAATCGTATTAAGATCGGACCACTATATCATATAGCTGCCATAGGAACGATCGGTCGAAAACTTAGTTCTTGTATAAAAAAAAATTTTGCTTACCAAGATATCTTGACCAAACTCGGCATTTATTAGTTTTACTAAGCTCCTCATATATATGCAAAATCCTATTAAGATCGGACCACTATCATATAGCTGCCATAGGAACGATCGGTCGAAAATTAAGTTTTTGTATGAAAAAACATTTTGTTTTTCAAGATATCTTGACGAAACTCGGCATTTAATAGTTTTACTATGCTCCTCATATGTATGCAAAATCATATTAAAATCGGACCACTATATCATATAGCTGCCATAGGAACGATCGGTCAAAAATTTAGTTCTTGTATGAAAAAAATGTTGTTTATCTAGATATCTTGACCAAACTCGGCATTTATTAGTTTTACTCTGCTCCTCATATGTATGCAAAATCCTATTAAAATCGGACCACTATTTCATATAGCTGCCATAGGAACGATCGGTCGAAAATTAAGTTTTTGAATGAAAAAACATTTTCTTTATCAAGATATCTTGACCAAACTCGGCATTTATTAGTTTTACTATGCTCCTCATATATATGCAAAATCCTATATCATATAGCTGCCATAGGAACGATCGGTCGAAAACTTAGTTCTTGTATGAAAAAATATTTTCTTTATCAAGATATCTTGACCAAACTCGGCATTTGTTAGTTTTACTATGCTCCTCATTTATATGCAAAATCCTATTAAGATCGGAAAACTATATCATATAGCTGCGATAGGAACGATCGGTCGAAAATTAAGTTGTATGAAAAAACATTTTGATTTTCAAGATATCTTGACCAAACTCGGCATTTATTAGTTTTACTATGCTCCTCATATATGCAAATCCATCCTATTAAGATACGGACCACTATATCATATAGCTGCCATAGGAACGATCGGTCGAAAACTTAGTTCTTGTATGAAAAAAATTTTGTTTACCATGATATCTTGACCAAACTCGGCATTTATTAGTTTTACTAAGCTCCTCATATATAGCAAAATCCTATTAAGATCGGACCACTATACATATAGCTGCCATAGGAACGATCGGTCGAAAATTAAGTTTTTGTATGAGAAAACATTTTGTTTACCAAGATATCTTGACCAAACTCGGCATTTATTAGTTTTACTAATCTCCTCATTTATATGCAAAATCCTATTAAGATCGGACCACTATATCATATAGCTGCCATAGGAACGATCGGTCAAAAATTAAGTTTTTGAATGAAAAAACATTTGCTTTATCAAGATATCTTGACCAAACTCGGCATTTATTAGTTTTACTATGCTCCTCATATATATGCAAAATCCTATTAAGATCGGACCACTATATCATATAGCTGCCATAGGAACGATCGGTCGAAAATTAAGTTTTTGAATGAAAAAACATTTTCTTTATCAAGACATCTTGATCAAACTCGGTATTTATTAGTTTTACTAGGCTACCCCCATATATATGCAAAATCCTATTAAGATCGGACCACTATATCATATAGCTGCCATAGGAACGATCGGTCAAAAATTTAGTTCTTGTATGAAAAAAATTTTGTTTATCAAGATATCTTGACCAAACTCGGCATTTATTGGTTGTACTAGGCTCCCCATATATATGCAAAATCCTATTAAGATCGGACCACTATATCATATAGCTGCCATAGGAACGATCGGTCGAAAATTTAGTTCTTGTATGAAAAAAATTTTGTTTACCAAGATATCTTGACCAAACTCGGCATTTATTAGTTTTACTAAGCTCCTCATATAATAGTTTTACTATGCTCCTCATATGTATTCAAAATTCTATTAAGATCGGACCACTATATCATATAGCTGCCATAGGAACGATCGGTAAAAAATTCAGTTCTTGTATGAAAAAAATGTTGTTTATCTAGATATCTTGACCAAACTCGGCATTTATTGGTTTTACTAAGCTCCTCATTTATATGCAAAATCCTATTAAGATCGGACCACTTTATCATATAGCTGCCATAGAAACGATCGGTCGAAAATTAAGTTTTTGAATGAAAAAACATTTTCTTTATCAAGATATCTTGACCAAACTCGGCATTTATTAGTTTTACTATGCTCCCCATATATGCAAAATCCTATTAAGATCGGACCACTATATCATATAGCTGCCATAGGAACGATCGATCGAAAATTTAGTTCTTGTATGAAAAAAATGTTGTTTACCAAGATATCTTGACCAAACTCGGCATTTATTAGTTTTACTAAGCTCCTCATATAATAGTTTTACTATGCTCCTCATATGTATTCAAAATTCTATTAAGATCGGACCACTATATCATATAGCTGCCATAGGAACGATCGGTAAAAAATTTAGTTCTTGTATGAAAAAAATGTTGTTTATCTAGATATCTTGACCAAACTCGGCATTTATTGGTTTTACTATGCTCCTCATTTATATGCAAAATCCTATTAAGATCGGACCACTATATCATATAGCTGCCATAGGAACGATCGGTCGAAAATTAAGTTTTTGAATGAAAAAACATTTACTTTATCAAGATATCTTGACCAAACTCGGCATTTGTTAGTTTTACTATGCTCCCCATATACATGCAAAATCGTATTAAGTTCGGACCACTATATCATATAGCTGCCATAGGAACGATAGGTCAAAAATTAAGTTGTATGAAAAAACATTTTGATTTTCAAGATATCTTGACCAAACTCGGCATGTATTAGTTTTACTATGCTCCTCGTATATATGCAAAATCCTATTAAGATCGGACCACTATATCATATAGCTGCCATAGGAACGATCGGTCGAAAACTTAGTTCTTGTATGAAAAAAATTTTGTTTACCATGATATCTTGACCAAACTCGGCATTTATTAGTTTTACTAAGCTCCTCATATATATGCAAAATCCTATTAAGATCGGACCACTATCATATAGCTGCCATAGGAACGATCGGTCGAAAATTAAGTTTTTGTATGAAAAAACATTTTGTTTTTCAAGATATCTTGACAAAACTCGGCATTTAATAGTTTTACTATGCTCCTCATATGTATGCAAAATCCTATTAAAATCGGACCACTATATCATATAGCTGCCATAGGAACGATCGGTCGAAAATTTAGTTCTTGTATGAAAAAAATGTTGTTTATCTAGATATCTTGACCAAACTCGGCATTTATTAGTTTTACTAATCTCCTCATTTATATGCAAAATCCTATTAAGATCGGACCACTATATCATATAGCTGCCATAGGAACGATCGGTCGAAAATTAAGTTTTTGAATGAAAAAACATTTTCTTTATCAAGATATCTTGACCAAACTCGGCATTTATTAGTTTTACTATGCTCCTCATATATATGCAAAATCCTATATCATATAGCTGCCATAGGAACGATCGGTCGAAAACTTAGTTCTTGTATGAAAAAATATTTTCTTTATCAAGATATCTTGACCAAACTCGGCATTTATTAGTTTTACTATGCTCCTCATTTATATGCAAAATCCTATTAAGATCGGAAAACTATATCATATAGCTGCCATAGGAACGATCGGTCGAAAATTAAGTTTTTGAATGAAAAAACATTTTCTTTATCAAGATATCTTGATCAAACTCGGTATTTATTAGTTTTACTAGGCTACCCCCATATATATGCAAAATCCTATTAAGATCGGACCACTATATCGTATAGCTGCCATAGGAACGATCGGTCGAAAATTTAGTTCTTGTATGAAAAAAATTTTGATTACCAAGATATCTTGACCAAACTCGGCATTTATTAGTTTTACTAAGCTCCTCATATAATAGTTTTACTATGCCACTCACATGTATTCAAAATTCTATTAAGATCGGACCACTATATCATATAGCTGCCATAGGAACGATCGGTAAAAAATTTAGTTCTTGTATGAAAAAAATTTTGTTTATCTCGATATCTTGACCAAACTCGTCATTTATTGGTTTTACTAAGCTCCTCATTTATATGCAAAATCCTATTAAGATCGGACCACTATATCATATAGCTGCCATAGGAACGATCGTTCGAAAATTAAGTTTTTGAATGAAAAAACATTTTCTTTATCAAGATATCTTGACCAAACTCGGCATTTGTTAGTTTTACTATGCTCCCCATATATATGCAAAATCGTATTAAGATCGGACCACTATATCATATAGCTGCCATAGGAACGATCGGTCGAAAATTTAGTTCTTGTATGAAAAAAATGTTGTTTACCAAGATATCTTGACCAAACTCGGCATTTATTAGTTTTACCAAGCTCCTCATATATATGCAAAATCCTATTAAGATCGGACCACTATATCATATAGCTGCCATAGGAACGATCGGTCGAAAATTTAGTTCTTGTATGAAAAAACATTTTCTTTATCAAGATATCTTGACCAAACTCGGCATTTATTAGTTTTACTAAGCTCCTCATTGATATGCAAAATCCTATTAAGATCGGACCACTATATCATATAGCTGCCATAGGAACGATCGGTCGAAAATTAAGTTTTTGAATGAAAAAACATTTTCTTTATCAAGATATCTTGATCAAACTCGGCATTTATTAGTTTTACTATGCTCCCCATATATATGCAATATCCTATTAAGATCGGACCACTATATCATATAGCTGCCATAGGAACGATCGGTCAAAAATTAAGTTGTATGAAAAAACATTTTTTTTTTCAAGATATCTTGACCAAACTCGGCGTTTATTAGTTTTACTATGCTCCTCATATATATGCAAAATCCTATTAAGATCGGACCACTATATCATATAGCTGCCATAGGAACAATCGGTCGAAAATTGAGTTCTTGTATGAAAAAAATTGTGTTTATCAAGATATCTTGACCAAACTCGGCATTTATTAGTTTTACTAAGCTCCTCATTTATATTTCGGTGTCCGTTTTGTAGTTTAGTCGTCTGTTGTTTGGTGTGTTTAATATGTGTTACATTTCTAGTGTATGTTTTTTGTTATAGTGTTGTTCTTGTTGTAAAATTGTCGTCGCATCGAAATTTGGTGTGTGGTTCTTTTTCATACCGTGGGTCATAAGTGCTGTTCTTATACCCTTGCCGAGGGTAATATAATTTTGTCGTGAAATGTGTAACGCAAAGAAGGAGACATCTCCGACCCCATAAAGTATATATATTCATATAGCCTCAGTTTTAAAGCTATCAGTTTTAAAGCTATCTTAATGAAACTTTGCAGAAGTCTCTTTTTCTGTTGCACGCAGCACATATGTCAAAACCAGCTGGATCGGACCACTATATCATATAGCTGCCATAGAAAACTAAGTTTTTGAATGAAAAAACATTTTCTTTATCTAGATATCTTGATCGAACTCGGCATTTATTAGTTTTACTAGGCTCCCCATATATATGCAAAATCCTATTAAGATCGGACCACTATATCATATAGCTGCCATAGGAAAGATCGATCGAAAATTTAGTTCTTGTATGAAAAAAATTTTGTTTACCAAGATATCTTGACCAAACTCGGCATTTATTAGTTTTACTAAGCTCCTCATATATATGCAAAATCCTATTAAGATCGGACCACTAGCATATAGCTGCCATAGGAACGATCGGTCGAAAATTAAGTTTTTGTATGAAAAAATATTTTGTTTTTCAAGATATCTTGACCAAACTCGGCATTTGTTAGTTTTACTATGCTCCCCATATATATGCAAAATCCTATTAAGATCGGACCACTATATCATATAGCTGCCATAGGAACGATCGGTCAAAAATTAAGTTGTATGAAAAAACATTTTGATTTTCAAGATATCTTGACCAAACTCGGCATTTATTAGTTTTACTATGCTCCTCATATATATGCAAAATCCTATTAAGATCGGACCACTATATCATATAGCTGCCATAGGAACGATCGGTCGAAAATTTAGTTCTTGTATGAAAAAAATTTTGTTTACCAAGATATCTTGACCAAACTCGGAATTTATTAGTTTTACTAAGCTCCTCATATATATGCAAAATCCTATTAAGATCGGACCACTAGCATATAGCTGCCATAGGAACGATCGGTCGAAAATTAAGTTTTTGTATGAAAAAATATTTTGTTTTTCAAGATATCTTGACCAAACTCGGCATTTGTTAGTTTTACTATGCTCCCCATATATATGCAAAATCATATTAAGATCGGACCACTATATCATATAGCTGCCATAGGAACGATCGGTCGAAAATTAAGTTCTTGTATGAAAAAAACATTTTGATTATCAAGATATCTTGACCAAACTCGGCATTTATTAGTTTTACTATGCTCCTCATATATATGCAAAATCCTATTAAGATCGGACCACTATATCATATAGCTGCCATAGGAACGATCGGTCGAAAATTAAGTTTTTGTATGAGAAAACATTTTGTTTTTCAAGATATCTTGACGAAACTCGGCATTTATTAGTTTTACTATGCTCCTCATATATATGCAAGCTCCTATTAAGATCGGACCACTATATCATATAGCTGCCATAGGAACGATCAGTCGAAAACTTAGTTCTTGTATGAAAAAAATTTTGTTTACCAAGATATCTTGACCAAACTCGGCATTTATTAGTTTTACTAAGCTCCTCATATATATGCAAAATCCTATTAAGATCGGACCACTAGCATATAGCTGCCATAGGAACGATCGGTCGAAAATTAAGTTTTTGTATGAAAAAACATTTTGTTTTTCAAGATATCTTGACCAAACTCGGCATTTATTAGTTTTACTATGCTCCTCATATATATGCAAGCTCCTATTAAGATCGGACCACTATATCATATAGCTGCCATAGGAACGATCGGTCTAAAACTTAGTTCTTGTATGAAAAAAATGTTGTTTACCAAGATATCTTGACCAAACTCGGCATTTATTAGTTTTACTAAGCTCCTCATATATATGCAAAATCCTATTAAGATCGGACCACTATATCATATAGCTGCCATAGGAACGATCGGTCGAAAATTAAGTTTTTGTATGAAAAAATATTTTGTTTTTCAAGATATCTTGACCAAACTCGGCATTTATTAGTTTTACTATGCTCCTCATATATATGCAAGCTCCTATTAAGATCGGACCACTATATCATATAGCTGCCATAGGAACGAGCGGTCGAAAACTTAGTTCTTGTATGAAAAAAATGTTGTTTACCAAGATATCTTGACCAAACTCGTCATTTAATGGTTTTACTAAGCTCCTCATTTATATGCAAAATCCTATTAAGATCGGACCACTATATCATATAGCTGCCATAGGAACGATCGTTCGAAAATTAAGTTTTTGAATGAAAAAACATTTTCTTTATCAAGATATCTTGACCAAACTCGGCATTTGTTAGTTTTACTATGCTCCCCATATATATGCAAAATCATATTAAGATCGGACCACTATATCATATAGCTGCCATAGGAACGATCGGTCAAAAATTAAGTTGTATGAAAAAACATTTTGATTTTCAAGATATCTTGACTAAACTCGGCATTTATTAGTTTTACTATGCTCCTCATATATATGCAAAATCCTATTAAGATCGGACCACTATATCATATAGCTGCCATAAAATCGGTCGAAAATTTAGTTCTTGTATGAAAAAATTTTTGTTTACCAAGATATCTTGACCAAACTCGGCATTTATTAGTTTTACTAAGCTCCTCATATATATGCAAAATCCTATTAAGATCGGACCACTATATCATATAGCTGCCATAGGAACGATCGGTCGAAAATTAAGTTTTTGTATGAAAAATAATTTTGTTTTTCAAGATATCTTGACCAAACTCGGCATTTATTAGTTTTACTATGCTCCTCATATATATGCAAAATCCTATTAAGATCGGACCACTATATCATATAGCTGCCATAGGAACGATCGGTCGAAAATTTAGTTCTTGTATGAAAAAAATTTTGTTTATCAAGATATCTTGACCAAACTCGGCATTTATTAGTTTTACTAAGCTCCTCATATATATGCAAAATCCTATTAAGATCGGACCACTATATCATATAGCTGCCATAGGAACGATCGGTCGAAAATTTAGTTCTTGTATGAAAAAAATTTTGTTTATCAAGATATCTTGACCAAACTCGGCATTTATTAGTTTTACTAAGCTCCTCATTTATATGCAAAATCCTATTAAGATCGGACCACTATATCATATAGCTGCCATAGGAACGATCGGTCGAAAATTAAGTTTTTGAATGAAAAAACATTTTCTTTATCAAGATATCTTGACCAAACTCGGCATTTATTAGTTTTACTATGCTCCTCATATATATGCAAAATCCTATTAAGATCGGACCACTATATCATATAGCTGCCATAGGAACGATCGGTCGAAAATTTAGTTCTTGTATGAAAACAATTTTTTTTTATCAAGATATCTTGACCAAACTCGGCATTTATTAGTTTTACTAAGCTCCTCATATATATGCAAAATCCTATTAAGATCGGACCACTATATCATATAGCTGCCATAGGAACGATCGGTCGAAAATTTAGTTCTTGTATGAAAAAACATTTTCTTTATCAAGATATCTTGACCAAACTCGGCATTTATTAGTTTTACTAAGCTCCTCATTTATATGCAAAATCCTATTAAGATCGGACCACTATATCATATAGCTGCCATAGGAACGATCGGTCGAAAATTAAGTTTTTGAATGAAAAAACATTTTCTTTATCAAGATATCTTGACCAAACTCGGCATTTATTAGTTTTACTATGCTCCCCATATATATGCAAAATCCTATTAAGATCGGACCACTATATCATATAGCTGCCATAGGAACGATCGGTCAAAAATTAAGTTTTGTATGAAAAAACATTTTGTTTTTCAAGATATCTTGACCAAACTCGGCATTTATTAGTTTTACTATGCTCCTCATATATATGCAAAATCCTATTAAGATCGGACCACTATATCATATAGCTGCCATAGGAACGATCGGTCGAAAATTTAGTTCTTGTATGAAAAAAATTTTTTCTTTATCAAGATATCTTGACCAAACTCGGCATTTATTAGTTTTACTATGCTCCTCATATATATGCAAAATCCTATTAAGATCGGACCACTATATCATATAGCTGCCATAGGAACGATCGGTCGAAAATTAAGTTTTTGTATGAAAAAACATTTTGTTTTTCAAGATATCTTGACCAAACTCGGCATTTATTAGTTTTACTATGCTCCTCATATATATGCAAAATCCTATTAAAATCGGACCTCAATATCATATAGCTGCCATAGGAACGATCGGTCGAAAATTTAGTTCTTGTATGAAAAAAATTTTGTTTATCAAGATATCTTGACCAAACTCGGCATTTATTAGTTTTACTAAGCTCCTCATATATATGCAAAATCATATTAAGATCGGACCACTATCATATAGCTGCCATAGGAACGATCGGTCGAAAATTAAGTTTTTGTATGAAAAAACATTTTCTTTATCAAGATATCTTGACCAAACTCGGCATTTATTAGTTTTACTATGCTCCTCATTTATATGCAAAATCCTATTAAGATCGGACCACTATATCATATAGCTGCCATAGGAACGATCGGTCGAAAATTTAGTTCTTGTATGAAAAAATATTTTCTTTATCAAGATATCTTGACCAAACTCGGCATTTATTAGTTTTACTAAGCTCCTCATATATATGCAAAATCCTATTAAGATCGGACCACTATATCATATAGCTGCCATAGGAACGATCGGTCGAAAATTAAGTTTTTGTATGAAAAAACATTTTCTTTATCAAGATATCTTGACCAAACTCGGCATTTATTAGTTTTACTATGCTCCTCATATATATGCAAAATCCTATTAAGATCGGACCACTATATCATATAGCTGCCATAGGAACGATCGGTCGAAAATTTAGTTCTTGTATGAAAAAACATTTTGTTACCAAGATATCTTGACCAAACTCGGCATTTATTAGTTTTACTATGCTCCTCATATATATGCAAAATCCTATTAAGATCGGACCACTATATCATATAGCTGCCATAGGAACGATCGGTCGAAAATTTAGTTCTTGTATGAAAAAAATTTTGTTTACCAAGATATCTTGACCAAACTCGGCATTTATTAGTTTTACTAAGCTCCTCATTTATATGCAAAATCCTATTAAGATCGGACCACTATATCATATAGCTGCCATAGGAACGATCGGTCGAAAATTAAGTTTTTGAATGAAAAAACATTTTCTTTATCAAGATATCTTGATCAAACTCGGCATTTATTAGTTTTACTATGCTCCCCATATATATGCAAAATCCTATTAAGATCGGACCACTATATCATATAGCTGCCATAGGAACGATCGGTCGAAAACTTAGTTCTTGTATGAAAAAATTTTGTTTACCAAGATATCTTGACCAAACTCGGCATTTATTAGTTTTACTATGCTCCTCATATATATGCAAAATCCTATTAAGATCGGACCACTATATCATATAGCTGCCATAGGAACGATCGGTCGAAAATTTAGTTCTTGTATGAAAAAACATTTTCTTTATCAAGATATCTTGACCAAACTCGGCATTTATTAGTTTTACTAAGCTCCTCATTGATATGCAAAATCCTATTAAGATCGGACCACTATATCATATAGCTGCCATAGGAACGATCGGTCGAAAATTAAGTTTTTGAATGAAAAAACATTTTCTTTATCAAGATATCTTGATCAAACTCGGCATTTATTAGTTTTACTATGCTCCCCATATATATGCAAAATCCTATTAAGATCGGACCACTATATCATATAGCTGCCATAGGAACGATCGGTCAAAAATTAAGTTGTATGAAAAAACATTTTTTTTTTCAAGATATCTTGACCAAACTCGGCATTTATTAGTTTTACTATGCTCCTCATATATATGCAAAATCCTATTAAGATCGGACCACTATATCATATAGCTGCCATAGGAACAATCGGTCGAAAATTGAGTTCTTGTATGAAAAAAATTGTGTTTATCAAGATATCTTGACCAAACTCGGCATTTATTAGTTTTACTAAGCTCCTCATTTATATTTCGGTGTCCGTTTTGTAGTTTAGTCGTCTGTTGTTTGGTGTGTTTAATATGTGTTACATTTCTAGTGTATGTTTTTTGTTATAGTGTTGTTCTTGTTGTAAAATTGTCGTCGCATCGAAATTTGGTGTGTGGTTCTTTTTCATACCGTGGGTCATAAGTGCTGTTCTTATACCCTTGCCGAGGGTAATATAATTTTGTCGTGAAATGTGTAACGCATAGAAGGAGACATCTCCGACCCCATAAAGTATATATATTCATATAGCCTCAGTTTTAAAGCTATCAGTTTTAAAGCTATCTTAATGAAACTTTGCAGAAGTCTCTTTTTCTGTTGCACGCAGCACATATGTCAAAACCAGCTGGATCGGACCACTATATCATATAGCTGCCATAGAAAATTAAGTTTTTGAATGAAAAAACATTTTCTTTATCTAGATATCTTGATCGAACTCGGCATTTATTAGTTTTACTAGGCTCCCAATATATATGCAAAATCCTATTAAGATCGGACCACTATATCATATAGCTGCCATAGGAACGATCGGTCGAAAATATCTTGACCAAACTCGGCATTTATTAGTTTTACTAAGCTCCTCATATATATGCAAAATCCTATTAAGATCGGACCACTAGCATATAGCTGCCATAGGAACGATCGGTCGAAAATTAAGTTTTTGTATGAAAAAATATTTTGTTTTTCAAGATATCTTGACCAAACTCGGCATTTATTAGTTTTACTATGCTCCTCATATATATGCAAGCTCCTATTAAGATCGGACCACTATATCATATAGCTGCCATAGGAACGATCGGTCGAAAATTAAGTTGTATGAAAAAACATTTTGATTTTCAAGATATCTTGACCAAACTCGGCATTTATTCGTTTTACTATGCTCCTCATATATATGCAAAATCCTATTAAGATCGGACCACTATATCATATAGCTGCCATAGGAACGATCGGTCGAAAATTTAGTTCTTGTATGAAAAAAATTTTGTTTACCAAGATATCTTGACCAAACTCGGAATTTATTAGTTTTACTAAGCTCCTCATATATATGCAAAATCCTATTAAGATCGGACCACTAGCATATAGCTGCCATAGGAACGATCGGTCGAAAATTAAGTTTTTGTATGAAAAAATATTTTGTTTTTCAAGATATCTTGACCAAACTCGGCATTTATTAGTTTTACTATGCTCCTCATATATATGCAAAATCCTATTAAGATCGGACCACTATATCATATAGCTGCCATAGGAACGATCGGTCGAAAATTAAGTTCTTGTATGAAAAAAATTTTGTTTATCAAGATATCTTGACCAAACTCGGCATTTATTAGTTTTACTAAGCTCCTCATATATATGCAAAATCCTATTAAGATCGGACCACTATATCATATAGCTGCCATAGGAACGATCGGTCGAAAATTAAGTTTTTGTATGAGAAAACATTTTGTTTTTCAAGATATCTTGACCAAACTCGGCATTTATTAGTTTTACTATGCTCCTCATATATATGCAAGCTCCTATTAAGATCGGACCACTATATCATATAGCTGCCATAGGAACGATCGGTCGAAAACTTAGTTCTTGTATGAAAAAAATTTTGTTTATCAAGATATCTTGACCAAACTCGGCATTTATTAGTTTTACTAAGCTCCTCATATATATGCAAAATCCTATTAAGATCGGACCACTATATCATATAGCTGCCATAGGAACGATCGGTCGAAAATTAAGTTTTTGTATGAAAAAACATTTTGTTTTTCAAGATATCTTGACCAAACTCGGCATTTATTAGTTTTACTATGCTCCTCATATATATGCAAAATCCTATTAAGATCGGACCACTATATCATATAGCTGCCATAGGAACGATCGGTCGAAAATTTAGTTCTTGTATGAAAAAACATTTTGTTTACCAAGATATCTTGACCAAACTCGGCATTTATTAGTTTTACTAAGCTCCTCATATATATGCAAAATCCTATTAAGATCGGACCACTATATCATATAGCTGCCATAGGAACGATCGGTCGAAAATTAAGTTTTTGTATGAAAAAACATTTTGTTTTTCAAGATATCTTGACCAAACTCGGCATTTATTAGTTTTACTATGCTCCTCATATATATGCAAGATCCTATTAAGATCGGACCACTATATCATATAGCTGCCATAGGAACGATCGGTCGAAAACTTTAGTTCTTGTATGAAAAAAATTTTGTTTACCAAGATATCTTGACCAAACTCGGCATTTATTAGTTTTACTAAGCTCCTCATTTATATGCAAAATCCTATTAAGATCGGACCACTATATCATATAGCTGCCATAGGAACGATCGGTCGAAAATTAAGTTTTTGAATGAAAAAACATTTTCTTTATCAAGATATCTTGACCAAACTCGGCATTTATTAGTTTTACTATGCTCCCCATATATATGCAAAATCCTATTAAGATCGGACCACTATATCATATAGCTGCCATAGGAACGATCGGTCAAAAATTAAGTTGTATGAAAAAACATTTTGATTTTCAAGATATCTTGACCAAACTCGGCATTTATTAGTTTTACTATGCTCCTCATATATATGCAAAATCCTATTAAGATCGGACCACTATATCATATAGCTGCCATAGGAACGATCGGTCGAAAATTTAGTTCTTGTATGAAAAAAATTTTGTTTATCAAGATATCTTGACCAAACTCGGCATTTATTAGTTTTACTATGCTCCTCATATATATGCAAAATCCTATTAAGATCGGACCACTATATCATATAGCTGCCATAGGAACGATCGGTCGAAAATTAAGTTTTTGTATGAAAAAACATTTTGTTTTTCAAGATATCTTGACCAAACTCGGCATTTATTAGTTTTACTATGCTCCTCATATATATGCAAAATCCTATTAAGATCGGACCACTATATCATATAGTGCCATAGGAACGATCGGTCGAAAGCTTAGTTCTTGTATGAAAAAAATTTTGTTTACCAAGATATCTTGACCAAACTCGGCATTTATTAGTTTTACTAAGCTCCTCATATATATGCAAAATCCTATTAAGATCGGACCACTATATCATATAGCTGCCATAGGAACGATCGGTCGAAAATTAAGTTGTATGAAAAAACATTTTGTTTTTCAAGATATCTTGACCAAACTCGGCATTTATTAGTTTTACTATGCTCCTCATATATATGCAAAATCCTATTAAGATCGGACCACTATATCATATAGTGCCATAGGAACGATCGGTCGAAAGCTTAGTTCTTGTATGAAAAAAATTTTGTTTACCAAGATATCTTGACCAAACTCGGCATTTATTAGTTTTACTAAGCTCCTCATATATATGCAAAATCCTATTAAGATCGGACCACTATATCATATAGCTGCCATAGGAACGATCGGTCGAAAATTTAGTTCTTGTATGAAAAAACATTTTCTTTATCAAGATATCTTGACCAAACTCGGCATTTATTAGTTTTACTAAGCTCCTCATTGATATGCAGAATCCTATTAAGATCGGACCACTATATCATATAGCTGCCATAGGAACGATCGGTCGAAAATTAAGTTTTTGAATGAAAAAACATTTTCTTTATCAAGATATCTTGATCAAACTCGGCATTTATTAGTTTTACTATGCTCCCCATATATATGCAAAATCCTATTAAGATCGGACCACTATATCATATAGCTGCCATAGGAACGATCGGTCAAAAATTAAGTTGTATGAAAAAACATTTTTTTTTTCAAGATATCTTGACCAAACTCGGCATTTATTAGTTTTACTATGCTCCTCATATATATGCAAAATCCTATTAAGATCGGACCACTATATCATATAGCTGCCATAGGAACGATCGGTCGAAAATTAAGTTTTTGTATGAAAAAATATTTTCTTTATCAAGATATCTTGACCAAACTCGGCACTTGTTAGTTTTACTATGCTCCCCATATATATGCAAAATCGTATTAAGATCGGACCACTATATCATATAGCTGCCATAGGAACGATCGGTCAAAAATTAAGTTGTATGAAAAAACATTTTTTTTTTCAAGATATCTTGACCAAACTCGGCATTTATTAGTTTTACTATGCTCCTCATATATATGCAAAATCCTATTAAGATCGGACCACTATATCATATAGCTGCCATAGGAACGATCGGTCGAAAATTTAGTTCTTGTATGAAAAAAATTTTGTTTACCAAGATATCTTGACCAAACTCGGCATTTATTAGTTTTACAAAGCTCCTCATATATATGCAAAATCCTATTAAGATCGGACCACTAGCATATAGCTGCTATAGGAACGATCGGTCGAAAATTAAGTTTTTGTATGAAAAAATATTTTGTTTTTCAAGATATCTTGACCAAACTCGGCATTTATTAGTTTTACTATGCTCCTCATATATATGCAAGCTCCTATTAAGATCGGACCACTATATCATATAGCTGCCATAGGAACGATCGGTCGAAAACTTAGTTCTTGTATGAAAAAAATGTTGTTTACCAAGATATCTTGACCAAACTCGGCATTTATTAGTTTTACTAAGCTCCTCATATATATGCAAAATCCTATTAAGATCGGACCACTATATCATATAGCTGCCATAGGAACGATCGGTCGAAAATTAAGTTTTTGTATGAGAAAACATTTTGTTTTTCAAGATATCTTGACGAAACTCGGCATTTATTAGTTTTACTATGCTCCTCATATATATGCAAAATCCTATTAAGATCGGACCACTATATCATATAGCTGCCATAGGAACGATCGGTCGAAAACTTAGTTCTTGTATGAAAAAAATTTTGTTTACCAAGATATCTTGACCAAACTCGGCATTTATTAGTTTTACTAAGCTCCTCATATATATGCAAAATCCTATTAAGATCGGACCACTATATCATATAGCTGCCATAGGAACGATCGGTCGAAAATTTAGTTCTTGTATGAAAAAACATTTTCTTTATCAAGATATCTTGACCAAACTCGGCATTTATTAGTTTTACTAAGCTCCTCATTGATATGCAAAATCCTATTAAGATCGGACCACTATATCATATAGCTGCCATAGGAACGATCGGTCGAAAATTAAGTTTTTGAATGAAAAAACATTTTCTTTATCAAGATATCTTGATCAAACTCGGCATTTATTAGTTTTACTATGCTCCCCATATATATGCAAAATCCTATTAAGATCGGACCACTATATCATATAGCTGCCATAGGAACGATCGGTCGAAAATTTAGTTCTTGTATGAAAAAACATTTTCTTTATCAAGATATCTTGACCAAACTCGGCATTTATTAGTTTTACTATGCTCCTCATATATATGCAAAATCCTATTAAGATCGGACCACTATATCATATAGCTGCCATAGGAACAATCGGTCGAAAATTGAGTTCTTGTATGAAAAAAATTGTGTTTATCAAGATATCTTGACCAAACTCGGCATTTATTAGTTTTACTAAGCTCCTCATTTATATGTCGGTGTCCGTTTTGTAGTTTAGTCGTCTGTTGTTTGGTGTGTTTAATATGTGTTACATTTCTAGTGTATGTTTTTTGTTATAGTGTTGTTCTTGTTGTAAAATTGTCGTCGCATCGAAATTTGGTGTGTGGTTCTTTTTCATACCGTGGGTCATAAGTGCTGTTCTTATACCCTTGCCGAGGGTAATATAATTTTGTCGTGAAATGTGTAACGCATAGAAGGAGACATCTCCGACCCCATAAAGTATATATATTCATATAGCCTCAGTTTTAAAGCTATCAGTTTTAAAGCTATCTTAATGAAACTTTGCAGAAGTCTCTTTTTCTGTTGCACGCAGCACATATGTCAAAACCAGCTAGATCGGACCACTATATCATATAGCTGCTATAGAAAATTAAGTTTTTGAATGAAAAAACATTTTCTTTATCTAGATATCTTGATCGAACTCGGCATTTATTAGTTTTACTAGGCTCCCAATATATATGCAAAATCCTATTAAGATCGGACCACTATATCATATAGCTGCCATAGGAACGATCGGTCGAAAATTTAGTTCTTGTATGAAAAAAATTTTGTTTACCAAGATATCTTGACCAAACTCGGCATTTATTAGTTTTACTAAGCTCCTCATATATATGCAAAATTCTATTAAGATCGGACCACTATATCATATAGCTGCCATAGGAACGATCGGTCGAAAATTAAGTTTTTGTATGAAAAAACATTTTGTTTTTCAAGATATCTTGACCAAACTCGGCATTTATTAGTTTTACTATGCTCCTCATATATATGCAAAATCCTATTAAGATCGGACCACTATATCATATAGCTGCCATAGGAACGATCGGTCGAAAATTAAGTTTTTGTATGAAAAAACATTTTGATTTTCAAGATATCTTGACCAAACTCGGCATTTATTAGTTTTACTATGCTCCTCATATATATGCAAAATCCTATTAAGATCGGACCACTATATCATATAGCTGCCATAGGAACGATCGGTCGAAAATTTAGTTCTTGTATGAAAAAAATTTTGTTTACCAAGATATCTTGACCAAACTCGGCATTTATTAGTTTTACAAAGCTCCTCATATATATGCAAAATTCTATTAAGATCGGACCACTATATCATATAGCTGCTATAGGAACGATCGGTCGAAAATTAAGTTTTTGTATGAAAAATTATTTTGTTTTTCAAGATATCTTGACCAAACTCGGCATTTATTAGTTTTACTATGCTCCTCATATATATGCAAAATCCTATTAAGATCGGACCACTATATCATATAGCTGCCATAGGAACGATCGGTCGAAAATTAAGTTTTTGTATGAAAAAACATTTTGTTTATCAAGATATCTTGACCAAACTCGGCATTTATTAGTTTTACTAAGCTCCTCATATATATGCAAAATCCTATTAAGATCGGACCACTATATCATATAGCTGCCATAGGAACGATCGGTCGAAAATTAAGTTTTTGTATGAAAAAACATTTTGTTTTTCAAGATATCTTGACCAAACTCGGCATTTATTAGTTTTACTATGCTCCTCATATATATGCAAAATCCTATTAAGATCGGACCACCATATAATATAGCTGCAATAGGAACGATCGGTCGAAAATTAAGTTTTTGAATGAAAAAACATTTTCTTTATCAAGATATCTTGACCAAACTCGGCATTTATTAGTTTTACTAGGCTCCCCATATATATGCAAAATCCTATTAAGATCGGACCACTATATCATATAGCTGCCATAGGAACGATCGGTCGAAAATTTAGTTCTTGTATGAAAAAACATTTTCTTTATCAAGATATCTTGACCAAACTCGGCATTTATTAGTTTTACTATGCTCCTCATATATATGCAAAATCCTATTAAGATCGGACCACTATATCGTATAGCTGCCATAGGAACGATCAGTCGAAAATTTAGTTCTTGTATGAAAAAAATTTTGTTTACCAAGATATCTTGACCAAACTCGGCATTTATTAGTTTTACTATGCTCCTCATATATATGCAACATCCTATTAAGATCGGACCACTATATCATATAGCTGCCATAGGAACGATCGGTCGAAAATTAAGTTTTTGTATGAAAAAACATTTTGTTTTTCAAGATATCTTGACCAAATTCGGCATTTATTAGTTTTACTAAGCTCCTCATATATATGCAAAATCCTATTAAGATCGGACCACTATCATATAGCTGCCATAGGAACGATCGGTCGAAAATTAAGTTTTTGTATGAAAAAACATTTTGTTTTTCAAGATATCTTGACGAAACTCGGCATTTATTAGTTTTACTAAGCTCCTCATATATATGCAAAATCCTCTTAAGATCGGACCACTAGCATATAGCTGCCATAGGAACGATCGGTCGAAAACTTAGTTCTTGTATGAAAAAATATTTTGTTTTTCAAGATATCTTGACCAAACTCGGCATTTATTAGTTTTACTATGCTCCTCATATATATGCAACATCCTATTAAGATCGGACCACTATATCATATAGCTGCCATAGGAACGATCGGTCGAAAATTAAGTTTTTGTATGAAAAAACATTTTGTTTTTCAAGATATCTTGACCAAATTCGGCATTTATTAGTTTTACTAAGCTCCTCATATATATGCAAAATCCTATTAAGATCGGACCACTATATCATATAGCTGCCATAGGAACGATCGGTCGAAAATTAAGTTTTTGTATGAAAAAACATTTTGTTTTTCATATAGCTGCCATATAGAAAAAACATTTTGTTTTTCAAGATATCTTGACGAAACTCGGCATTTATTAGTTTAACTATGCTCCTCATTACTATGCTCAAAATCCTATATCATATATTTGCCATAGGAACGATCGGTCGAAAATTAAGTTTTTGAATGAAAAAACATTTTCTTTATCAAGATATCTTGACCAAACTCGGCATTTCTTAGTTTTACTATGCTCCCCATACATATGCAAAGTCCTATTAAGATCGGACCACTATATCATATAGCTGCCATAGGAACGATCGGTCAAAAATTAAGTTGTATGAAAAAACATTTTTTTTTTCAAGAAATCTTGACCAAACTCGGCATTTATTAGTTTTACTATGCTCCTCATATATATGCAAAATCCTATTAAGATCGGACCACTATATCATATAGCTGCCATAGGAACAATCGGTCGAAAATTTAGTTCTTGTATGAAAAAAATTGTGTTTATCAAGATATCTTGACCAAACTCGGCATTTATTAGTTTTACTAAGCTCCTCATTTATATGCAAAATACTAATAAGACGGACCACTATATCATATATCTGCCATAGGTACGATCGGTCGAAAATTAAGTTTTTGAATGAAAAAACATTTTCTTTATCAAGATATCTTGACCATATATATGCAAAATCCTATTAAGATCGGACCACTATATCATATAGTTGCCACAAAGTAAAACAAACGACTTAAGTGTGACCAGGATTCAAGTACTTGATGTTGCCAGAAAACTTATGAAAATTTCAGTAAATAATAATAATAATAATAATATAATAATAATAATAATAATAATAATAATAGTAATAATATTAATGATAATAATAATTATAACAATATTAATATTACAAATTATGAAAATTTCAATAAATAATAATAGTAATAATAATAATTATAATAATAATAATAATAATAATAATAATAATAATAATAATAATAATAATAATAATAATAATAATAATAATAATAATAATAATAATAATAATAATAATAATAATAATAATAATAATAATAATAATAATAATAATAATAATCATAATGTTGTGTTTGGCGACCTTCCCATTTGATAATTATTTGTTTGGCTCGAAATCCGGGGCTTACTCATTCAAACCAAAATTGAAAACGCAAGTTTTGAAAAAACTACTTAAACAATTTTAAAAAATTTTATAAAAACATACATTGCTTTACAAGTCTGCGCTCATTGACGTGGAGGTTGAAACTATTTTACAATTCAATAGATGTCCGTAAAGGTGAGCGCAATTTTCGGTGTCCGTTTTGTAGTTTAGTCGTCTGTTGTTTGGTGTGTTTATTATGTGTTACATTTCTAGTGTATGTTTTTTGTTATAGTGTTGTTCTTGTTGTAAAATTGTCGTCGTATCGAAATTTGGTGTCTGGTTCTTTTTCATACCGTGGGTCATAAGTGCTGTTTTTATACCCTTGCCGGGGGTATTATAATTTTGTCGTGAAATGTGTAACGCATTGAAGGAGACATCTCCGACCCCATAAAGTATATATATTCATATAGCCTCAGTTTTAAAGCTATCAGTTTTAAAGCTATCTTAATGAAACTTTGCAGAATTCTCTTTTTCTAGGCACGCAGCACATATGTCAAAACCAGCTGGATCGGACCACTATATCATATAGCTGCCATAGAAAATTAAGTTTTTGTATGAAAAAACATTTTGTTTTTCAAGATATCTTGACCAAACTTGGCATTTATTAGTTTTACTATGCTCCTCATATATATGCAAAATCCTATTAAGATCGGACCACTATATCATATAGCTGCCATAGGAACGATCGGTCGAAAACTTAGTTCTTGTATGAAAAAAATTTTGTTTATCAAGATATCTTGACCAAACTCGGCATTTATTAGTTTTACTAAGCTCCTCATATATATGCAAAATCCTATTAAGATCGGACCACTATATCATTTAGCTGCCATAGGAACGATCGGTCGAAAATTAAGTTTTTGTATGAAACAACATTTTGTTTTTCAAGATATCTTAACCAAACTCGGCATTTATTAGTTTTACTATGCTCCTCATATATATGCAAAATCCTATAAGGATCGGACCACTATATCATATAGCTGCCATAGGAACAATCGGTCAAAAATTATGTTGTATGAAAAAACATTTTGTTTTTCAAGATATCTTGACCAAACTTGGCATTTATTAGTTTTACTATGCTCCTATGCTCCTCATATATATGCAAAATCCTATTAAGATCGGACCACTATATCATATAGCTGCCATAGGAACGATCGGTCGAAAATTTAGTTCTTGTATGAACAAAATTTTGTTTATCAAGATATCTTGACCAAACTCGGCATTTATTAGTTTTACTAAGCTACTCATTTATATGCGAAATCCTATTAACATCGGCCCACTATTTCATATAGCTGCCATAGGAACGATCGGTCGAAAATTTGGTTCTTGCATAAAAAAAAAGTTGTTTATCAAGATATCTTGACCAAACTCGGCATTTATTAGTTTTACTAAGCTCCTCATTTATATGCAAAATCCTATTAAGATCGGACCACTATTTCATATAGCTGCCATAGGAACGATCGGTCGAAAATTAAGTTTTTGAATGAAAAAACATTTTCTTTATAAAGATATCTTGACCAAACTCGGCAACTATTAAGATCGGACCACTATATCAAATAGCTGCCATAGGAACAATCGGTCAACAATTAAGTTGTATGAAAAAACATTTTGTTGTTCAAGATATCTTGACCAAACTCGGCATTTATTAGTTTTACTAAGCTCCTCATTTCTATGCAAAATCCTATTAAGATCGGACCACTATATCATATAGCTGCCATAGGAACGATCGGTCAAAAATTAAGTTGTATGAAAAAAATTGTGTTTATCAAGATATCTTGACCAAACTCGGCATTTATTAGTTTTACTCTGCTCCCCATATATATGCAAAATCCTATTAAGATCGGACCACTATATCATATAGTTGCCACAAAGTAAAACAAACGACTTAAGTGTGACCAGGATTCAAGTACTAGATGTTGCCGAAAACTTATGAAAATTTCAATAAATAATAATAATAATAATAATAATAATAATAATAGTAATAATATTAATAATAATAATAATTATAATAATATTAATTTTACAAATCATAATAAAAATAATAATAATAATAATAATAATAATGATAATTATAATAATAATAATAATAATAATAATAATTATAACAATAATAATAATAATAATAATAATAATAATAATAATAATAATAATAATAATAATAATAATAATAATAATAATAATAATGTTGTGTTTGGCGACCTTCTCATTTGATAATTATTTGTTTGGCTCGAAATCCGGGGCTTACTCATTCAAACCAAAATTGAAAACGCAAGTTTTGTTTGATTTTCACCAATATATGTCGGCTGCACTTCGGCAACCGTCTTCAGGGCACTAACACAAAAAACAAAAAACACAATTAACATTAAGATACATTAAATAAAATTGAAACAACTACTTAAACAATTTAAAAAAATTTTATAAAAACATACATTGCTTTACACGTCTGCGCTCATTGACGTGGAGGTTGAAACTATTTTACAATTCAATAGATGTCCGTAGAGGTGAGCGCAGTTTTCGGTGTCCGTTTTGTAGTTTAGTCGTCTGTTGTTTGGTGTGTTTATTATGTGTTACATTTCTAGTGTATGTTTTTTGTTATAGTGTTGTTCTTGTTGTAAAATTGTCGTCGCATCGAAATTTGATGTGTTGTTCTTTTTCATACCGTGGGTCATAAGTGCTGTTCTTATACCCTTGCCGAGGGTATTATAATTTTGTCGTGAAATGTGTAACGCATAGAAGGAGACATCTGCGACCCCATAAAGTATATATATTCATATAGCCTCAGTTTTAAAGCTATCAGTTTTAAAGCTATCTTAATGAAACTTTGCAGAAGTCTCTTTTTCTGTTGCACGCAGCACATATGTCGAAACCAGCTGGATCGGACCACTATATCATATAGCTGCCATAGAAAATTAAGTTTTTGTATGAAAAAACATTTTGTTTTTCAAGATATCTTGACCAAAATTGGCATTTATTAGTTTTACTATGCTCCTCATATATGTGCAAAATCCTATTAAGATCGGACCACTATATCATATAGTGCCATAGGAACGATCGGTCGAAAACTTAGTTCTTGTATGAAAAAAATTTTGCTTACCAAGATATCTTGACCAAACTCGGCATTTATTAGTTTTACTAAGCTCCTCATTTATATGCAAAATCCTATTAAGATCGGACCACTATATCATATAGCTGCCATAGGAACGATCGGTCAAAAATTAAGTTGTATGAAAAAAATTGTGTTTATCAAGATATCTTGACCAAACTCGGCATTTATTAGTTTTACTCTGCTCCCATATATATGCAAAATCCTATTAAGATCGGACCACTATATCATATAGTTGCCACAAAGTAAAACAAACGACTTAAGTGTGACCAGGATTCAAGTACTAGATGTTGCCGAAAACTTATGAAAATTTCAGTAAATAATAATAATAATAATAATAATAATAATAGTAATAATATTAATAATAATAATAATTATAATAATATTAATTTTACAAATAATAATAATAATAATAATAATAATAATAATAATAATAATAATAATTATAATAATAATAATAATAATAATAATAATTATAACAATAATAATAATAATAATAATAATAATAATAATAATAATAATAATAATAATAATAATAATAATAATAATAATAATAATAATAATAATAATAATAATAATAATGTTGTGTTTGGCGACCTTCTCATTTGATAATTATTTGTTTAGCTCGAAATCCGGGGCTTACTCATTCAAACCAAAATTGAAAACGCAAGTTTTGTTTGATTTTCACCAATATATGTCGGCTGCACTTCGGCAACCGTCTTCAGGGCACTAACACAAAAAACAAAAAACACAATTAACATTAAGATACATTAAATAAAATTGAAACAACTACTTAAACAATTTAAAAAAATTTTATAAAAAACATACATTGCTTTACACGTCTGCGCTCATTGACGTGGAGGTTGAAACTATTTTACAATTCAATAGATGTCCGTAAAGGTGAGCGCAGTTTTCGGTGTCCGTTTTGTAGTTTAGTCGTCTGTTGTTTGGTGTGTTTATTATGTGTTACATTTCTAGTGTATGTTTTTATACCCTTGCAGAGGGTATTATAATTTTGTCGTGAAATGTGTAACGCATAGAAGGAGACATCTCCGACCCCATAAAGTATATATATTCTTGATCAGCATCAACAGCCGAGTCGATATAGCCATGTCCGTCTGTCCGTCTGTCCGTCTGTCCGTCTGTCTGTTTCTATGCGAACTAGTCCCTCAGTTTTAAAGCTATCTTAATGAAACTTTGCAGAAGTCCCTATTTCTGTTGCACGCAGCACATATGTCAAAACCAGCTGGATCGGACCACTATATCATATAGCTGCCATAGGAACGATCGGTCGAAAATTAAGTTTTTGTATGAAAAAACCTTTTGTTTATCAAGATATCTTGACCAAACTCGACATTTATTAGTTTTACTATGCTCCTCATATATATGCAAAATTCTATTAAGATCGGACCACTATATCATATAGCCGCCATAGGAACGATCGGTCGAAAATTAAGTTTTTGTATGAAAAAACATTTTGTTTGTCAAGATATCTCGACCAAACTCGGCATTTATTAGTTTTACTAAGCTCCTCATATATATGCAAAATCCTATTAAGATCGGACCACTATATCATATAGCTGCCATAGGAACGATCGGTCGAAAATTAAGTTTTTGTATGAAAAAACCTTTTGTTTATCAAGATATCTTGACCAAACTCGACATTTATTAGTTTTACTATGCTCCTCATATATATGCAAAATTCTATTAAGATCGGACCACTATATCATATAGCCGCCATAGGAACGATCGGTCAAAAATTAAGTTTTTGTATGAAAAAACATTTTGTTTGTCAAGATATCTTGATCAAACTCGGCATTTATTAGTTTTACTAAGCTCCTCATATATATGCAAAATCCTATTAAGATCGGACCACTATATCATATAGCTGCCATAGGAACGATCGGTCGAAAATTAAGTTTTTGTATGAAAAAACATTTTGTTTGTCAAGATATCTTGACCAAACTCGGCATTTATTAGTTTTACTAAGCTCCTCATATATATGCAAAATCCTATTAAGATCGGACCACTATATCATATAGCTGCCATAGGAACGATCGGTCGAAAATTAAGTTTTTGTATGAAAAAACCTTTTGTTTATCAATATACCTTGACCAAACTCGGCCTTAACCATTTTCTCGGCATTAAAAGGTTGGGTCTGCAAGGGTATTAGATCTTCGGCATGCCGAAGATAGCCCTTCTTTCTCGTTTGTTATAGTGTTGTTCTTGTTGTAAAATTGTCGTCGCATCGATATTTGATGTGTTGTTCTTTTTCATACCGTGGGTCATAAGTGCTGTTCTTATACCCTTGCCGAGGGTATTATAATTTTGTCGTGAAATGTGTAACGCATAGAAGGAGACATCTGCGACCCCATAAAGTATATATATTCATATAGCCTCAGTTTTAAAGCTATCAGTTTTAAAGCTATCTTAATGAAACTTTGCAGAAGTCTCTTTTTCTGTTGCACGCAGCACATATGTCGAAACCAGCTGGATCGGACCACTATATCATATAGCTGCCATAGAAAATTAAGTTTTTGTATGAAAAAACATTTTGTTTTTCAAGATATCTTGACCAAACTTGGCATTTATTAGTTTTACTATGCTCCTCATATATGTGCAAAATCCTATTAAGATCGGACCACTATATCATATAGTGCCATAGGAACGATTGGTCGAAAACTTAGTTCTTGTATGAAAAAAATTTTGCTTACCAAGATATCTTGACCAAACTCGGCATTTATTAGTTTTACTAAGCTCCTCATATATATGCAAAATCCTATTAAGATCGGACCACTTTATCATATAGCTGCCATAGGAACGATCTGTCGAAAATTAAGTTTTTGTATGAAAAAACATTTTGTTTTTTAAGATATCTTGACGAAACTCGGCATTTATTAGTTTTACTATGCTCCTCATATATATGCAAAATCCTAGTGTGAGTAATATCAAATGAGGTCTGAAGCCGCTCGATTTGCTTCAGCCTAACACTAAGACCGCACTCATCAATTGCACTAAGTGGCGAATTAGTTAGAGCATTTCGAAGTGTTTGCAAACTGTCATAAATTGAAATGGCTTTGCGCTTCAGAAAAGTCCCCCTGATTGCAGAGGGCACTGCACTAGAGGCATTATTTTCGGTTGCCATTACAAGCGTTGATAGAAAGCGTGTGAGAAACTAGCTGAGAAACTAACAACGGTGATCGCTAGTACATGTAAACCGAACGCAAGTGTCAAGCTATGTAACGATGCAACGGCAATAGCTTTTACATAAGTACCGCACGACTGAGCAAAAACTTTAAGCGACCGAAAGAGTAGACAGAGCGACGGCGATCGCTTATAAGTGTGTATATAAAGTGCACAAAACGATATGCGAGGTGGTGTCTTTTAAGATTATTGCTTTAATGTAAAGCAAATAATCTTACAACAACAAAAAATCACGTCAGGGTCACCAAAATGTTGCGCTACTGAGCTTTTTCAATAGCTTTCCCGAGTAGAAATAATTAATCTTTTATTTCTTGTGTTCCAATTTGTTTTTATACCCTTGCAGAGGGTATTATAATTTTGTCGTGAAATGTGTAACGCATAGAAGGAAACATCTCCGACCCCATAAAGTATATATATTCTTGACCAGCATCAACAGCCGAGTCGATATAGCCATGTCCGTCTGTCCGTCTCTCAGTTAGTCTCTCAGTTTTAAAGCTATCTTAATAAAACCTTGCAGAAGTCCCTTTTTCTGTTGCACGCAGCACATATGTCAAAACCAGCTGGATCGGACCACTATATCATATAGCTGCCATTGGAACGATCGGTCAAAAATTAAGTTTTTGTATGAAAAAACATTTTGTTTTTCAAGATATCTTGACCAAACTCGGCATTTATTAGTTTTACTATGTCCCTCATATATATGCAAAATCCTATTAAGATCGGACCACTATATCATATAGCTGCCATAGGAACGATCGGTCGAAAATTTAGTTCTTGTATGAAATAAATTTTGTTTATCTAGATATCTTGACCAAACTCGGCATTTATTAGTTTTACCAAGCTCCTCATATATCTGCAAAATCCTATTAAGATCGGACCACTATATCATATAGCTGCCATAGGAACGATCGGTCGAAAATTAAGTTTTTGTATAACTCAAAATTATAACTAATAATTGTCGCTTCGCTAAAATTGGAACGTACTAATTCGGGCTCGCTTGCCTATATACAACTATTGTTCTTAAATAATAAGCACAGACCAATTCGGGTCTGCCTGCTTTTCGTAACTTTAAGAAATATAAAAACAAATTGGAACACAAGAAATAAAAGATTAATTATTTATACCTGTGATATTGAAAAAGCTCAGTAGCACAACAATTATTATTATTATTATTATTATTATTATTTTTATTATTATTATTATTAGTATTATTATTAGTATTATTATTAGTATTATTATTATTATTATTATTCTTATTATTATTATTATTATTATTATTATTATTATTATTATTATTATTATTATTATTATTATTATTATTATTATTATTATTATTATTATTATTATTATTATTATTATTGTTATTATTATTATTGTAATTATTATTATTATTATTATTAGTATTATTAATACTATTATTATTATTATTAATATTAAAATAATAATACTATTATTATTATTATTATTATTACTAATATTAAAATGAATATTATTAATAATACGAACTGCTGGAAGTTTTTGAGCAAAAAGTGACTACATGGGATATAGGCAAGCAGTTGGAGGCGCGTAAGATCGGAAGAGGCGAAAGCGCATTGCAGTACTATATTGCAATGTGCAGCATAGCGGCGCAAGCAGACATGGCTACAAGCGACGTCATCAAATTTATTGTGGACGGCCTGCAGGATAGGACTGGAGTAGCAGCAGCCATGTTATATCATTCCTTGAATGAGCTGCGTGACAAGATGATTGTATACGAGAAAGTGCGAAAAGCATCAGCTAATGTGACTAGTCGTAGTAGCGAATCGCCCAGAGGTCGAGCAACGGGAAGTAATGCAGCAAGTCAACAGAAAAAACCAGTGAGATACTTTGCTATAATTGCCTTGGCTTTGGACATATGATGAAGGAGTGCAGCCAGCCAAAGAGGCCAGATGGGGCGTGCTTTAAGCGCTGGAGTATGGATCATCAGTATGCGCGGTGTCCTAAGCGCAGTACTACAACAACAATTGCAGCAGTGCAAGGGAACCAGGGCACGGGTGAGATGAATAATAACGAGTTTGCAGCTGTTCAATTAGTACAATTATGAGTTCCGTTTGGTGCAGAAAGAGGCACCCGTGTTTTTTGTTTATTCGATACGGGGAGTCCCGTAAACTTTATTCATAAGGCATTAATACCAAAAAATATAAAGTTAAAATCTGAAGTTAGTCAATACCATGGATTAGGCGGATGGCCTATCCCAACACGGGGAAAGTTGAAATGCCGAATTGACTTTCTTATGAAATCCTATATTATTTCACTTATTATTGTAGACGATAAGATATTACCTCTACCAGTAATATTAGGAAGAGATACTTTAATAATCATTAAAGTAAAATTAGTTCATAGGAAAAGCATTAATGCTAAATATCATTTACCTCTTAATTCAATAAAGAATTAAACCGCTTATTCGACTTGTGCATCTTTGTTCACCAGGGACCATCAAAATATTAGTGATAAGCAATCCTACATTAAGTAATCAACAAATTAGTAGCAACTTTAGCAATCAACTACTAAATGAAGAGGTAGGCAGCCAAGTTAATAGTAGTCTTCAATACTTTAAAGAGCAAGATGATTTTAGTAACTTTTGTGCCAGTATTGAAACCGAAGAGAATGATACCATTAACGTGGGTGAGGAGTTTGTCAAATCTTGGGCAGACATATGTAAGAAACTAATTAGAACTCATTATTTGTATCGGGAATGTGACTTTACAGTGACCCCTAAATACAACATGACTATTAGAGTAACGGACACAGCACCATTCTACTACAATCCACGCGCTTGTCTTATTATGAGAGAGACAAAGTAGCAGAAATTATAGAGGACCTTTTAAATAAAAAGGTCATTCAACCTAGTGAATCTCCGTATGCTTCCCCTTTGGTTCTGGTGAAAAAAAAGTCAGGAGATCTCCGAATGTGTGTTGATTATCGCGGTTTAGACAAGCGAATTATCAAGGACAATTTTCCGTTGCCGCTCATTGAGCACTGTCTGGAATATTTAGAGAACAAATGCTGTTTTTCCGTTATAGATTTTAAAAGTGGTTACCACCAGATTGGAGTTGAGGAAAAATCAATCCCGTACACTGCGTTCGTATTTCAGAGATTTATTTCCAATCTGCTTAGTGACCTCATTAGAAATAAGAGCATCGTAGTTTATATGGACGATATAATGGTGGCAACAAAGACAGTAGAGGAACACATAGAGATCTTGAAGAAGTTGTTAGCCCGTATCAGTGAACATAATTTAGAGATAAATATGAAGAAATGCATATTTTTAAGACAAGGTATTGAGTTTTAGAGATATAAGGTGACACAAAAGGGCATAGTACCAAGTGACTCTCATATAGAAGCGTTAAAAAGCTATTAAGTTCCACAAAATATAAAAGCACTACATTCGTGCCTAGGGTTTTTTTCATATTTTAGACGCTTTGTGTTGTCATTCGCGAAAATAGCAAAACCATTGCTCGAAGTACTAAAAGCGGGTGGTCCTTTTCCCCTTAACAAAGAACAGCTAGAAGTATTTCAAGCGCTCAAAAAAGCACTAGCGAACCCTCCGGTCTTAGCCATCTTTAATCCCAACAGAGAAACTGACTTGCATACCGATGCAAGCTCACACGGATATGGAGCAGTACTGTTACAAAGACAAGATGACGGAAAAATGCATCCCATTTCGTTTTATTCGGGTAAAAAAACAGAAGTAGAATCTCGCTATCATAGCTTGGAAGTAGAGACCTTAGCCATAATTTACGCATTCCGGCGTTTTAGAGCATATTTAGAGCATAGGCCATTTAAAATAATTACTGATTGTAATTCGTTAGTACAGACGTTAAGCAGTCCAAAAATTGCGCGCTGGTCGTTAGAGTTGGAAAACTATGATTACTCTATTACACATAGGCCTGGTGTCAGTATGGCACAAGTGGACGCATTGAGTAGACTAATGGCCTAATAGCTAATGGCCAAGTTGAAAGAGTTAATCGTGTTCTCACACCCATATTAGGTAAACTCTCAGAGCCCATTCAGCAGGCAGATTGGTATAAGTTGATGAACAAAGTCGAGCATGCCATAAAAAACGCTATTCATAGTAGCACGCAGAAAACGAGACAACAAGAGAGAGTTCTCAGTTGAGAGTGATTGACGTGTTTTACTTGTGCTCCAAGATTTGTATATATTTTTGCGCTTTAATCCTGCTTTTTATATCTAAATTTGGTCTTTTTTGTGCTTTATTTAAAAAGCTTTATAATTGTGCAAAGTTTTATTCTGTTGTCGCAGCGTAAGTCTGTTAATAATTGAATTTATTGAACGCGGCGTCAGTTCCGTATTGTTGTTATTGCCTATTTTGACTGTTTTGCTTTGGTGCTCCCCTGTGCATACACTTGTTTGTGCGTGTGTTCGCTGCTGAATATTTCAGCTTGTGCATCGCGCTCTCGCAAATTTTTGCTGTTGCTTTTCGCTCCAAACAATTTGTTTGTGTACGAATAGTTATTTTTGAGTGTTTACTTGCTCTATTCTTGTGGACCGTTTTCGTTTTGCTCTGCGCTCTCGCAACTTGCATAATTGTAATAATTATGTCGTGCTGAAAGAGACCTTGCACGTTCAAGCAGGCTGATGATTCTGCACAGCCGCAATTTGTTAATTGCTGGCTGTGTGAGAATATGATGCAAGCTAGATGTGCAGGTCTCACTGGGCGTGATTGCGACAAGATCGCTGCAGTTGCCAAGAAGGGCTGCGGTGGCTTGCGTTGGTCGTGCCCAGATTGCATCGACAAGCAAATTGATTTCTCCAGAACGTATAATTCTGTGAGAAATCAATTCTTAAAATTGAATAATGTGGCTAAGCAGCTGTCGAGTAAATTTGACTCGAGTTTTGAGTTGCTTGCCAAATATAAATTCGAGTCTCCAACCAATCGCCGGTTAGAGCCTCAACTTTTGCAATTGCCCTCTACGTTTGTTCAGACACCTACGCCTTTCATGTCCCTACCTAGCAACTTGGATTTATCTCCAATGTTGTCTTTCTTTCTTTCATCGGACACCACTTCTGAGTCATTGGCAGCCTATATTGCTAGCAAATCTTCTGCTAGCGTGTCAATAACCAAATTTAATTTCTCCACCCCCTCGTGAAATATCATCATTCAAAATAAATGTTTCACATGATATGTTCCCAATCATTTGTGATCCCAAATTTTGGCCTCCACACATGATTGTTCACGAGTTCAAGCCAAAAAAGCGTAACCAGCCTGTCACCCTTCCAGTCCCTTAAATACAGGGTACCATTTCTGCCCCAAAAAACTAACTTCATCTTCTGACCAAATCTGTATTCATTATCAGAATGTCAGAGGTCTTATTTCAAAGCATAAAAATCTTCATGGCCAGTACTTCCTTCGACTCGAATATAATAGTAATAGTTTATTTTGCATAGAAATGATCGGCCGACTCGAGGTGGTGGGTTGTTAATTGCCGTTAAAGCCACTCTCCAGTCAGAACTTTTCTGTTTTAGTACGCCTACTGACGCTGAGATTGTCTCAGTTAAGGTGTCTTTTCCTACACGGAATATCTATATTACATGCTCTTATGTCCCTACTTCTTCTGATATTCAAGTTTATATGAAACTTATTACTTGTATTAAAGAAGTTTCTTCACACGTGCGTGATAATGACCTATTTATTGTGTTGGGTGATTTTAATTTGCCGAACATCTCTTGGTCATTATTCACTGCCGAAAATTATCTAGTGCCCTCAGCACAGCATGATTTTATAGACTGCATGCTTGATCTTTCGTTGTTTCAATTCAATTCAATTTCTAATCATTTCAATAGAACACTTGACCTTGTATTTGTTAACGACTACCTTATTTCTAATGTGTCTAGGTACCCTCCTTTATCTCTTCCTGAAGATGTATATCATCCTACTTTAGAGATTACAATGTTCAATTGTAATCGACTCATTTCGTGCTCATCAGCCAATAAGCCCCGCCGCTGCTTTCGCAGAGGAAATTATTCATTGCTGAATCAGCTTATTTATGCAACCGATTGGTCTTTCTTATATGACTCGGTTGATATGAATACTGCTATTACTTTTTTTTATAGCACCCTAAACTCCCTCTTAGATATGAGTATTCCCAAGTCAATTCCTTCGACTACTTTTTCAAAACCACCCTGGTTTACTCCCAGATTGTCATATCTTAAAAACTTAAAATCTAAATATTTTAAAAGTTTAAAAAGTCTGGTTCGTGTACAGACTTGGCTAAATATTCCATTTCGAAAATATTCCGAACTTCTTTCTTTTGAAATCTCAATGCTATGAGAATTATCTAACTCGTTGTAAAAGGCAATTTGCACAAAATCCGAGACAGTTTTACAATTTTATTAACTTTAAGCGTAAATCTTCAAGTTTGCCATCTTCTTTCTCTCTCGGGATAGATAAAGCTAGCAATGACTCTGATTCTCCTAACCTCTTTGCTAATTTTTTCCAATCAACTTACTCCTCAGTCTGTCCTAATAATAATTCTTACCCTTATACTATTTCTTCCTCTAGTTCTATACCTCCTCCTATTATTTCACACTACTCTCTCCTTTTAGCTATAAACTCATTAAAATCTTCTTACTCTCCTAGGCCTGACAATATTCCTAGTTGTCTACTCAAGGAGTGTAGTTCTTCCCTTCTTTATCCATTGCAAAAGCTTTTTAATCCATCTCTTGAATCTTCTGTCTTTCCATCTCTTTGGAAAGAATCTTATATCATTCCTCTCCACAAGAAAGGTGGAAAGTCTGATATACAAAATTACAGGGGCATTGCAAAACTGTCCGCTATTCCTAAATTATTTGAAAAAATAATCACTTCGAATTTGCAGCATTTCTGCAAATCAGTTGTTTCCCCTGTTCAACATGGATTCGTAAAGAATCGGTCAACTACGACCAATCTGCTTGAGTTTACTTCCTTGGTAAATGATGCTTTTCTCTCGAAAATGCAAGCTGATGTCATTATACTGACTTCAGTAAGGCGTTTGACTCTGTGCACCATGACATTTTACTTTTTAAACTTGACCGAATAGGTTTCCCTCCGTCTCTTTTGCTTTGGATTAACTCTTATTTAAAAGGTAGGACACAAAGAGTAATGCTGCGGCTGACTTTTTCTAAACAGGTTCACGTTACTTCTGGTGTTCCTCAAGGTAGTCACCTTGGACCTTTACTCTTTACTCTTATTATAAATGATCTCCCGTCTGTTATATCACATGCCCGTGTACTCATGTATGCGGATGATGTGAAACTTATTCTATCATATAGTAATCCCCTACATCATTCTCGTCTACAAGACGATTTGAACGCTATGCAACTTTGGTGTTCGGCCAATCAATTGCCTCTAAATTGTTCAAAGAGTATGTTTATGACATTTTATCGTACTACACCTTATCTTGTCAGTTATTCAA